>VYXF01011622.1:260558-282915 GCA_013397295.1 Polioptila caerulea
CTGCCCGACCCCGGCTGTCCGACCCCGGCTGTCCAACCCCGGCTGCCCGACCCCGGCTGCCGGACCCTGGCTGTCCAACCCCGGCTGTCCCCAGAGGGGCTGAGGGCACGCTGATGATGCCAGGAGGATGTCACACAGCACGGCAGGGCCCCCTCCTGCCCTGGCCGCGGGCTGTGTGCAGGCCGGGCCCCTCATGCGCCAGCAGCGCTCCCGTCCCCCACATTCCCCCTTCTAGGGCAGCTCTGTCCCCTCTTGTGTGTGTGCAGCAGAACGAGCAGCGGAGCTCGAACCTCCCCTGCGCCTCCCTGGCAACACGAGCAATGCTATTAATATTTACTCGCCATGACAATCAAAGCCGAAGTCGGCAGAGCGGGGCGGTGCAGGCCCGCTGAGGGCGGCCGGGCAGGCAGAGCTCACCTTCATCCCCACGAAGAGCTCCCAGCTGGCTCCCAGCACGCCACAGACACTCCATTAAGATGTTTTACAGGAGTGAGTGGCATGTTCATGAAGGAGATTAAGCGAGGTACAAGTAGCAGAAAAGCAAGGACTTTGTGTGTGCTTCATTAGCACTCGTGCAACCCAGATGAAAGTGCAAGTGGAACCTTTGAATTAAGCTGTAGCAAAGGGAATTATGACAAGGATAGTCCTCAAAATTAATCTTCAGATTATATAATAGACTATTTGCTAAATATATAAACATGGTAATGACTGGCCATTAGTCCACCTTATTAAAGGCATAGAAAGCAATTTATTCAGTGTGAAGGGTAATGCTGCCTAGATTTTCCTTCTCTCGTGAATTACTCAGCGATCATAATACAAATTGACTTCTGTTGTCCTTTAGGTAGTAAAGTTCAAACTTAGATGTCTTGAAAATGGAGTCTCTGTTCCTCTATAAATAAACATATAATGAAGCTTTCATATCAGCTGGAGATATGACTGTGTTTTTTAAATAAAAAGGAGATGGCTTAATGAAACCTTGGTTAATACCAGTTAAGATGAAATCTGGACCTGATTTCAAACCTATTTCTAGACAAATGTAACATATTCAGATATTCCCATTTTACATTATGCATATGTAAGAGTTTAGAATCAGCATTACAGTTTTGGTAAATAGAATATTTTGAACCATTTCTCCTTGCATTTCATGTATTGAGTACTGGCATTCACACCATTTGAACAAAATATTCAGGGTAACAGAACTTGCTGTATTGGTATAGATCATTTATTCATGAGGTCCAGTAACCCTCTGCAGCAGCAACACTAACTGAGGAGGCAATTATCTTTCATAATTACAACTAGCCAAGTGCCATCAGTGCTTACTATTTGTTATAAAATTCTCTGTTCATTGTCACAAATAAACTCAGGAATCAAACTCCGTGTTAAAGACATGAGTAGAGTGGATTTGAAGCTCAGGTTACTGGGACCTGTAAGCTCCCAGCCCAAACATGAAATTCTGGCTATAAAAATATCTCTGATTCACTTGTTAAGTGACTCAGCATGATGCTGACTGCACATGTACACAGCAGTGAACAAAGCAACTCAGGAATAGGAGAGAAAAAGTATGATAAGGAAAGATGATGTGTCTGACAATAATTGTAACGAATTATGTTATCAAGATTATATAATAATCATATTTTTGCAAAAAAATTACCTCAACAAAATGTTTTAGAGAAAAAAATATTCATGTTATGTGATTGCTACAGTAATGAGGGGTGAAAGCCAGATTTTTTATGTCATATTATCTGGTTTACCTTCTTGAGTAGTTAGATTTTACCAGACAGAAACAGAAATTAGGAATCTATTATTAGACATGAAATCAAGGAATAGGAATCTGTGTAAGCATGTTCTGATCACCCAAGAAGGCTGGCACTCAGGCACTTGCACGTTGGCAGGTACTATCATATTTTCCAAATATCCTCTTAGATCTGTTTTGGAGGCATCAGTATTTAAGAGAAGGAAAATCTAAAGGCTGAGCTCAGACCTGCAAGTGCAGCTCATTGACTTTTTGCCACAGCCCTAAAGCTGGTGCAGACAGAGGTGAGGAAATGTCACAGTGCAATAGGACCTTTCAGCCATATTTTGATCTCAGATTACCACAGAGAAATACCTCAGTCCAAGCCAGGCTGGTGAGTGCAAATAGCACTTCTCACACAGTATCTCTTCATTCCCTCAGGAACAGAGACAGCCTGGCTGCACTGGTGCAACTGGAAAAAAATGGTGTGGTGGAAGGGAATTAAAGTCCTAATTTCATATTATTGAGTACAAGGGATTGCATACCCAGTAAATTTTGATACTGCCTGACAGCGTCCAGTAAAACCCTGTAACAGGTATGGTGCATTGACTTAAATTAAAAAGTCTGGATCAGAAATATTTGAAAGGTCAGTATAAGTAGTCTTTAAATATTGAACCTCTGAAACTTCCAGAAAATTCTGTAGCATGTACACTACACCATTATATGACTGTGAATTTCAAACCCCCATAAGCTTTGTTATAACTGCTAGCCAAAGAGCTGAACTGCCTGTTCCATAGCACTTCAATTCTGTGCTATTGGGCAAAATGTGACCATCTTGGGGATGGCAATTTCTCCTTTTCAGAGGAGAGCTAAGCAGATACTGGGAGCAGTAGGATTTCTCCTGCCACCTTTTGCTGCTCTGTGACTGCTACAAGGTGTTATCCAAGCTGCTGCTTCTAAGGCAGGGATGGTGCAAAGATGTCTATATAAAATGAGAGAGCACATTTCTGTGACTGAGTCAAAAAACCTCCAACCCAATAACAAAGGACAAAACACCCAGGACACAAACCTGTGTCCATCTGTACTGCAAAGTCATTCTGCTTCACTGCCAGGGGCAGGGGAGGTAAAACGCCCTTGCTGCTGGTTCCTGCAGAGGAGCACACTGGCTGCCACCTACACTGTGTCGCACAGGTGGCAATCAGGGTGACATGCTCTGCAGTTATTGAGGGGGATGTTTAGTGCCAGTTCCTTTGGTGACTTTCAGACAAAATCCGTTCTCTTTGCCAGACACAACCCAGCTGTTTGGGGAACATGAAGTGCCCTAGAACTGCTTTTTGCCCCAGTGGCTCTGATGGCCGAGTGGGCTCCCCTTAATTCCTTTAGTGCTTTCCTGGTCCTGGGCCTGCCTCTCTTAGTCCCTATATATAAAAGAGGTCAGACAGAAGAAATAAATGTCTTCCAGGGCTAGTCTGAAAAACAATCAGTTCTTTTAAAGTGTTGCCTTCAAGACGACTACATATTCCTTATCATATCTTGCTGTCTTCAGCCCCAGTTACCTCCCTTGAAAGTGAGCAACAGATCCAAGCAGATGTTTTCTTATCAAGAATTCATACCAGACCTATTTATTTTAAATTAGCATATCTCATTAACTGTCTCAAGGACACTGTCTGAATTCATCTTTTAATGAGTATCTCAGAAATCTAGCATTTCAAAAGAGAAATAGACCTGCAAATGGTTCTATGTTTAACCCTCTCGCTTCCAGAACAGGCTTTTACAGGTGAGCAGCTGAGATGGGGCTTTTCTAGCCAGCCTTTGGGAAAAGCCACACTCTGTTCCACCTGGTATTTTGGGCTTAGGATACCTCAGCCTGCCTTGATCCAGGTGCAGATGTGGGGCTGCTCAAACATCAAAACTAGAGGGGAGGCTTGGGTGTGGGTCCCTCCCAATGCAGAAGAGGGTCTCAGCCAGCCCCCATCAGAATTATGGCTCTGGAACACGTTTTCCCTGCTCTCTGACCACATGAACAGGCACTCTGCCTGTCAATCCACCAGGATTTTAGGAGTTCCTTGCAGCAGGTAAAGGAATGCACTGAAAAGCAGGGGTGCCTCCGTTACAATCTGCTGCATAGCCCACTGATACATATATCTTTTTCTACTTTTTTTAAATCCTGTTTTGCCCCGGAATAGTAGCAGTATTTTGGTACAATATTTAATCATTCAAAAGGAAACTACAGGCTAATGTGATATTTCAGTTGGCTATAATCCAAAAATCCACATTTGTTTGTTCTAACATCTGAATATTTGTGAAGCCAGAATGCCCCCAAGCCCTCATTGGATTGCATTTTTTTGTACTTCAGAAAAGGCCTCAAAGTGTGTATGAAGTTGTCTCTATATCTTCCATAAAAAAGGCATCGTGGTATAGTGACTATTAAGGGAATATAATTACACTAAAAATACTAGACTCTTACGCTGTCATGGGGACTGCAGAAATGTGTTTTGTTTTTTTTTGTTTTTTTTTTTTTTCAATATTATAATAGGCCCACAAACATGTTTTATGTTGAGTTTGTGTGTGACATTGTGGCAATCAGTGAATTTGCTGCTCATGCTCAGGGGAACACTTCTGTGGGAGATGTGAATATTGGGATACTGCAGGACAGGTGTGGGCATGAGCTGAGAGCAGCTCAAAGCCACTGTAACTTGCACTGCCACCAGCATATTTCTGTCCCAAGGGCTGGTTAAGCAGGATCCAGAGGAACTCCAGCTTCTCCTCCCGTGGGAGGTAAGTGGAGACAAAACTCCAGGTGTAACAGTGCATCCAGATGGGCCTGAGCACAATAGGCCTTTGAAATGTGTATCAGGGGAGGTATGGCTGGAAAATAGAACAGAATAAAAGGATTATGGTGAATCAGTGAATATTTAGACAAGAAGAAAGACTCAAGGGCAAGGATGTTACAAATAAAAAGAGATTTCAACTTCAAAGAAACCCACGAAAATAAAATATGTAGGAAAACCAACCTGGAAATTCTGTTCACACCTGGGAGGATTGATTTGTGAGACATTTCCAGCACCTCAGCTATGGTTATCCATTCCCACAGCTTCTTTGGATTTCATAGAATTTATTTTGAATCCAAGCAGTGTATCACCACATAACTGCATTGCTGACAGAGTATTTCAAGGTGTTTGGGACTTAGTTCTGAGGTGGAGGGTGTCTGTGGCTCAATCCATTTAGCACAGCATCAGGGCTCATGACAGTGTAGCTCAGGGTGTGCCAGCACTTCTACTTCCAACCCCATTTTCAAAGGTTTAAATTTGTTGAGTGGTTTAACAATACACTATGCAGAACAGCAGTGCTAGGGGAAAAAAAAATCAATATTATAATTCAAAAAGAACGTAAGAAGGACCCTTTGCTAATGAAAGCAGTGACAGATGTGCTTTCTGCAAGAAAATGAATAGTGCCTACAGAACAGGCAAAACATATACTAACTCAAACATATTCATATTTATAAATAGCACACCCAAGTTTCCCAGGATTGAAGCAGATGGAGGTAATACATAAAAACATTAACATTTTTGCAGCCAGGATATTCACAACAGCCAATGAAACAGGCTCAAAGATCTCTCTTCATTTCATGTTCCTTTAAATGCTAATGGAAATTGTATGTATGCACTTGGAGAAGAACTTCGGGTCTCCAAAGGAATTGCATTATCTGCTTAAATATTTTTTTTTTCCTGAGACAGAGCTCTTTAGGTCCACTCCTAGATAAATGCAAAAAAATGCATTAAGATGGGGTGTTATTATGCAGAATACATTGCTATATTTATGCCACAATCCCAGGAGGTGTCAAAGCACCTAACCCCTAGAGATTTCAAGAGAACACAAGCTCAGTGGTACAAGTATTTGCATGAGAGACACTGTTTTAGTGAGCAAGGGAAAATTGGTATTAAATGGCTTTGACTCTTATTGTTTAAAAATTGAATAAATATTTGATACATATAAATAAACACATGCACATAAATAAATATGACCCTAAAGATGCTAATCTTCCTGCAGGGAAAAGTGTAGAGCAAGGAAAGTAACAGTGTAAACCTCCATGGGAGTACTAATCCCAGGTCAAAATAACAGCATGCCTTGTATTTTCATTTATTAATTAGGTGATACATGAATTAGGGTAAGGCAATTATAGACTAGTTTTCTTCTGACTGTGTTGCTTTCTTAAGCTCAGTTAAAAGGGGCACAAGCTGAAAATGTGAGTAATTTGAGGGAGTCCAATCCATACTTCTCTGAAAGGAAGGTGTTTGGTGGCCCTTCAGTCCAGCTATCCCTTGAAAGCCTTGTTGCATGATTAGTAACTGCAGATTTGCTATGCAAGGCAAACTCCAGCTTTACATTGAATATATGATTTCAGTGGATGGTGCAGCAGCACACACAGCAGCAGGTTTTGACTTATTTTCCTTGCCTCTGCTCTAGCAGTGGATATAAATCTAGAAGCAAAATCTTCTGCAAGCATGCGTGTGGTCTCAAGCCCTGCACAAATAAAAGCAGGTGAATTTCCATCCAGACTGAGAGATCTTTTCACCAAGCAACTGCTCAAACGTTTCTCACAATGGAAGCTGCCTGAGTTTGGCTCACAGTCTGAGCTGCTGGCCCTGGGCAATGGCCCCCACAGCACAGGGTATCTTATGGCACTCAGCTGGGACTTGGAGAGATTTTACACGCTCACAGCCAGTGCAGAATATCCTTTGGGAAGTCCAAATACACCTTGCTTTGGAGACACTGCAGTCACTCAGTGTTTCTTTTCCTAAAATATCATTATCACTGGAGAATGTTTTTTAATCATGGAACTTTAACAATAGTTTTTAATTAAAGATTTTGAATTCAATCCACTTTCCAACCAAAGCAACAACAGAAATGTCTTTTTTCATAAATTTCACTTTCACCTGCTCACAGTCTGTTTGCACATTAGCTGGATGTGATGCACATAATTACTATTCTCTCCTTTTGACAAATTACTAGGGACAAAAAGGGAATTTGCAAAGTATTTCTTAAAAGAGGACAAGATATTTCCCTATTTACCATGAGTTAATCAGCCAAAGTTCACATTTAAACAGAATTTTATTTAATCCTGCAAAAGTGAAGAAAACTATGCAAATCAGTCCTGCAAAATTGCAGTCTTAAAATGGAAGAAATAACTGCCTGCCACCAATTAAGTCTGTATTTTTTTAATAAGAAAGTGATGGCTGATTATAATAATTTTACCCTTGTGGTAATTGTCACTAATGTTCCACATATTGTATGTGTCTTGCTCTTATGAATCCCATATCCCCTTCTGCCATAAATATTTCATAAAATATTCAAAGCCAGTCCGCAGCCAAGTAATAACAAATGTCAAATGACACATTAAGAAGATTCATGGCTATTTTAAGTATGAATTTTATAAAAAAGCCTAACTCACTTATTGTGGTCACTGTTAGGGATTGATTTTAGCACCTTTGCTGTCCCCTTGTTATGAAAGGAGTATTAATAGAGATGACTCAGAGTACTTGGTGGGCACAGTGCACATGGTGCTCTGTTCAGCTGTGTGTGAGCCTAATTTCCAGAGGCCTCATCCAAGACCTGGAATTCAAGACCGACTAAATTGAAAGATTTCTGTTTATTTTGATGGCCTTTCCATACTGCTGCACCTTTAATGAGCTTTCAATGTCCCCAAATCCTGAAGACCAGGGTGCTTTGTTGGAGTTCCCTTTATTGCCACTGGCTTAAAGACCTTGCTTCTCATTATCTCCCTCTATAAAAATTTTGTTGTGTTTTGGGGTTTTTCCTTGGGTAAAGCACAATTTTAGGCTTTTTTTTCCTTTATGCATAAAGAAAAGAAGAAACAGTAGGAATAATTTAGCTCATGTTTCCCCAAAATGTGATTGTATCAAACTGGAATTGTGGTGGTCAAGCCCCAAAGAGGGTGGGAGCCTGTGCAGGTGCAGGCGAGTAATGAGACGAGGATCATGTGCAAGGCATAAATACAAATGAGCCACCTGAGGGGTGGGAGCAGGTTCTGCAGGTGGTTTGTTTAGTGCACCTGGGATGGCTGACACAAAGTAGGTGTACTGCTGAAGCTGGGGACTTTGTCAGGGACAGCCTTGTGGAGACAACATCTCGGCCATGATCTTACAAGTGAGTTCTTCGGAGAGCACCAACCACAGTTATGAAGAATGAGTGAGGACAAACTGATATCCCAGGTAAAATGCTGCCCTGTGTCTGTGTTTTCCTGCTCAGAGTTTTAGACCAGCACTGCAGCATCTCTTCTCAGTCAGGCAGTGGCTGATGGTGCTGACCACAGAGAAGTAGACAGCCCATTGCTGTGCTTTAAAACAGAATGACCTCAGCAGAGGAGATGGTCTCTCTTGTTGTGTTGTTGAATAATCAATGCATGGAGTTGACCCCAGCTGTGGGGAACTAAAGAGGTGCCAGACATCTGCTCTGAGTGCTGTGGGCACAGTCAGGAAGGGCAGGGAGTTGGACCTGAACAGGTCAGTTGTGTGGTGTGAGTTGCTTCAAACCAGGTCAGAGCTAATCTGGTGAATAGGTTATGATGGGTTTTGCTCCCTCTGTAAAATGGGAATTTAAAAGCTGGGAAAGGGACAACAGCAGCTGCCACAATGGCTCTCTTATCTAATATTGAGGACATTGCAGAGGTTTGTCTCTCTGTTCCTTTATGCCCATTGGACTTTATTTTCAGATGTGTATCTACTGTACCTTTGACTCTTGAAATGTTTCCCATTGGATGGGGAAGTGCTCTTTGATTTCAGACTAATATAAAAGTTGGTTAAGTTATCCTTGTGATTATAAATTATAAATAACAGTATTAATGAGGATATCATAATGGGAAGCTGCTTTTCACCCTGAGTAAAATTAAAATGTTTTGTTACCAGACTGTACAAGTTTGTGTCTTCTCTTCCTAAATCTTTGTTTAATATTGCATTTGCTTATCTTGTGATTAAATAAAACTAAATATGGGGAATATTATTAAGTTTCTGCTTTGTTTTGGCATAGGGTTTGTTGAATGTTTTTTCTTATGAATGGATATGTACCCTATGTAAGGTTGGGACCTCATCTGCAGTCTGTTTTTTTACCCTTCTTACCATGCTGAGGACACTCAGAAAGGGAATTTAAAGGTGTGTGAAGATTTGTTCTTAATGGCTTTAGTTGCTTTGTGTGTTGTATCTCAGATTCTCCACGTGTATCATAATGCAACAAATTACTATCTAGAATAATGCAAAACATTCTGTTCTGAGTTGTCTGTTAATATTGCAAAAATCAGACAATGTTCAAGAGATGGGGTGAGCTGAACAGGGTGTTAGGAGCCAGGAAAAGGACAGCTCCTGGCAGTGCAAACCATTGTGGCAGGTGAGCTGTGCCCATTAACCTGGGGTGAGCAGGGAGGCCACGTGCTCTGCTCCTTACCTAATCCTGCAGCTTGGCAGGAGGGAATGGCTCATACGGGCTGTATTAACTCATGATGCCATCAATTATAGGGGGGAGTCAGTCGAACAGACAAGGGCAGCAACCTCTTAGATTTCCCCATCATGATTCAGCAGAGCTTGTCTAATGAACTCCCTTTGTCAACGTGGACAAATTAATCCAGCTCTCCGAGCCACAGGAGATGCTGTCACTTGTCAGGGCTCTCTCATGGTGTCTTTTGTTTTCACCAACAATCCTGAGGATAGGGTTCATTATTAATATCAAGTACTCTGGAGACTGGAGAACTGAATGAGTATTAAAAAAAAAGTCAAATTATCAGAACACTGTGATAAAACTAGTCTTGGAAATGGGGTTAATCCAAAACTCAGGAATAAACTCTGTATAGCACAATCAAACTTGGTAAACACTGTGTGCTACAGGCCTATATTTTAAGGATATTTATACTATATGTAATGCTTAAACCAAATATCAAAATGGTTTGGAAACTCCTGCTAGGCTCAAACATGGACATTTTTACAAATATAGTCCCATTTGTAAATGTAAAAAATATTTTGACCTGCATTTTTGTGTAATTGTTTTTCCAAAAGTTTCCTGTTCAGGGAGAATGAAACAGTTGATCACAGCAAAACACAAACATGTTGTTTGCTTCCGTAGGCTTTCCCTTTGGAAGCTAGCAAACTTTTCAAGTGCCTTTTGCTTTCTGTTTGACTGAGAAGCTCTTTAGGTGGCAACAGGAGTGTCCAAATGCACAGGGAAATGATTCTGAAAAACTCTGGTAGTTTGAGGAGAGTGGTTTGAGTGACTGACACTTTTACAAGTAAGGGCCATCTGAGAAGCTGATTTATATGTAGTGTAAATGTTGTGGTGTTACAGCCTTGTCACCCTGTAATTGCAAGTGCAACTCTCCTGTTTTATGTTGTCTCTTAACGGAGCGTTTCTCCCAGCAATGCTGTTATCAGATACGAGTATCAGGCTCATCTGGTGGCAGTACCCATCTCCATTTTTGGTATTTGTTCATTTAGGTGTAATTTTTGCTCACACGAAACAGCTCTGTGCAGCACTTCCTACTGGTATTCCAACTGCTTATGTTCAACGCACTAAAAATATCATTGTCACTATGTGATATAAATTGCTAATCATGCTTCTTAATATCAGTGCTTTGATTGAGTGACATGTGGTGTGTCAGAGGTCCTTCGTGGTGGCTGTGGTGGCTCTAGGTGTGTGCAGGGCAGGGCACACGGGGAGCAGAGCAGAGTGCTTGGAGCTGGTGCTGCTGCCAGCACTGACTGGCCCCCAGCATGGACACACAGCTCTGTCCAGTGACACAGGGATGGCACAGCCAGGGGACAATCAGCACTCACTCCTTGGCCTCCCTAGAGGCTAAAGGAAGTGGCTACAGATGCTAGAGGAGAGAGGGAAACAGGCAGCACACAGGCATTGTGTGCCCACAGTTGAGGGGTCTAACACCTTCCATTTAAAAATCATGTTTGCAGTCCTTGGTAGCTTTGATGGATATAACTCATCCTGCTTGACATTCTCTTGGCTGGATTTTAGCTGTACTTGCATGTCCCTGTTCTAGGAGCATTTAATTAAAATATTTTGGACATCACTAGGACTGAATCTAGGAGGTACTACAACTTGGTCTGTGTTAAAGAAGTACATCTCTGTGAAATGATTTCCTGTGTACTTTGGAAGAGAGAGTGGAATCTAGCAGCTAAATGTCACCTTTATAAAAAATGTCCCTCTGTGTTCTCTCAGAAACCTCTCTGGATTTGGTTTCTGAAAAAATCCTTCAGTCTACATAATATTTGTTTGTTTGGTGTTTTTCTGAAAAGGAATGAAAAATAAACTACAAACCCACCTCTGTCCACATCACACTAGTTATTTTGATGGGTTATTTTGCTGATCCCATATTATTTCATGGTCTGACTAGGGAAAATAACCTTTCTGCAACGGTAAATGATAAACTAAGCCCACTTAAATCATGGTATATTGTTATATTTCCCAAGAGGGATGGGCTATGCCAGAAGTGCCAACCTCTGATATTCCTAGCACTCCAGTTCTTGACTTGGCCACTTCTGATGCTATTAGCCTTCCTTTTAATACTGTAGAGATCACCACCACAGATTGCACCTGAGTGACAGAGCCAGCTTGTTGATAAGGTGTCTGTGCAGAATTTGAGTAGGAAAAACAGCCAGAAACTGCTCTTTCCCTCCACTCTGCATTCTGATAACAGGTGCAGCTGTATAGGATTTAAGGGTGGGAGGCAGGTCTGTAGGACCTGAGCATCCCCTTGTAAAGCAAATAAGCAAATCCCTCTGTGGCTGGGATCATTGGAGAATGCTTTTGCTGAGGGCATCCTGAGATGGTGGGGCTCTTTAGATGAATGGATATCATGTGCTAAAACAAAAAATAAAGTTAATTGAAAATTTTTTGGTTACATACATTGTGATTTATAGTTTTTTAGTAAATCAGTAGTTTATTTTGACCATAACATCCAACATGTTTTGGCATATAATTCAGCTTAGATAGAGCACATATTTAGAACTGAAATTCCTTAGTGATATTTCAGAATAACCAAGTGTTCTTGTCTGGGATTTCTTTCCTCATCCCCTCTCTTTCTCCCCCCAGGAAAACCTTCAAATTTTTCTTTTTACAGAAATAATATCAATTTTTGGGCTATTTCTGGTGCTTCTCAGCTCCTATTCTCTGCCCCCGACAGGGTGATTTTTCTGCTGCCTTTGATTCACCTATTGTTCCAGCTTCCTGCAAGGCAAGAAACATTCAATAGATAGGATTCTGGGAGGCATGAATTTCAAGCAGTTTTTCTCAAGTTTTGTGCCAGAGGTTGCAGTGCACAGGAAAGTGTGTGATATAAAGACATTGCTGTAGTTGTCTTTTCCTCATGCGGGCAGATTTTTACACCATGACATCTCCAAACAGACAGGAAGTGAATCATGAGTTTTTTACATGAAAGGCAAATTTAAAGTTTGGTCCAAGATGCCTCACTGGTCTGAACTTCATTCCTCCTGCTATAGCTTTTCTATGCTTGCTTTCTATCCCTTTTTTTCCCGTTGTGCCACGTGATGGGAATAAACAAGAGGTTGCTTGAAGTTGTGTGAGCAGCAAAGTGGCTGATGTCTGAGTGAGTTCTTAAGTTGTCTCATAGAGTCGTGTCTCTGGAAACAGCTTAAAATTACCAATTTAAATAATCTGAGATGTTATTTTGAGAGGCTATGAATGTCACTCCCCCCACTGCTAAAGCTGTTGCAGGAATTAGTACACACTCAGCATCAGTCACCTGTCTCAGGACATGGGGATAAGCAGCACAAACCTTTTTATAGTCAGGAGCTGCAGCTCTTTTATTTAATCATTGGTTAATAACCATTAGTCGTTTCAATCTACTCCTTAATTTAAACTCTAGAGTAATTTCCAGTTTAAAGCACTATTCAAAATCAACTTTATAATTAATTCTTTGGATACTTCTGGGTAAAAAGTAATACTGAGAGGTATCACAGATTTCTTCTAGGGATTAATGTTATCTCTGGTAAGTGTCAGGCATACAGATGATATTACAACCCCTGTGCTTTCTCCAGACATGTGTGCTATTGATTGCTCCATCGATGACTGCTTCCTAGCTAAGGCTCATTATACTGCACAGCAGAGGGTTGTTTGTGTTTAGATAGGGATGTTTGACCTGTGATTGCCCCATGATAAATAGTGGAGCAAGAGATTTAAAAAGAAAAAGGAGGAATGCCTGAAATTAAGGGCAGTTGTTCACTTTTGTCCCTCTTCAGATGACTCTGGTGAATACATATACGTGGCTCTAGTGTGGTTAGCCTTTGTTGGATTGAAGGTTAGATACACTGGAAATACTTGGATTTTACATCACCTTTAATAAATTAAGGAATTCAAAAGTAGCAGATAGTACCAGCAACCATTACTAATGGGAGACTGAGCCTGTTCTCTCTGTTCAGCTTGCCTGGTCACTACTCCAATACAAAATGCTGTCATTTATCCTGTGTGCTCACTCTGCCAGGCAGCCCTTGCCACAAGCATGTGTTCCACAGGACCAGGTCCCTGAGCTCAGCACGGGGTGAATAATCTTATGGAGACACTGCGATGCTGCTGCCTCTCAGTTCATCCTCCTGATGAAGAACTGGGCTATGGATGGAAAAGCTTGTGCTGGTGTCTGTACCCCCCTCCTTTTGTATCCACATGTTTAGAATTTACCAGACAGAGGCACATTTCTAACAGTCATGCAGTTTTTAAAAGTGCAGATCAGCTTGCAAATGAAAAAAAAGGAAAAAATATCACTTGAGCATAATAATTTGAACTGCAGGGCTTTTATTTTTTTTAACTGCTCTGAAAATGTTTGCAGCAATACAAATAAATCAGAAGTCTTTCTTTCATTTCAATAGCTTAAAAATATTATCAGCCTGGCAGTATTTGAGTGATGCTGCATTATCTGACTTTGTACTTAAGTGGTGTTACAATGTCAGCAGAGTAGTTTTTAGAGAATTTCTCTTTACAGCACTCCAGCTTCTCATCTTGAAGTGACATTATAGACCACTGAGCAAGAAATTCATCAATATAAGTAGGTACCATTTGCTGAAAAGATAGTACCTACTCTTACCTTGAGAACTTTTAATCATTCATCTCCCATGTTCAAACTTGCTATCACTTAATTAATCTTCCCAGTTTCACTGAAACCTCAATGATTCCTGAGTAAATGCTGAAATAAGGGCGGCTTTGATGTTGGCAAGCTGTAATAGAAGGCGGCAGGAGATGGCAGTGGCTTGGGGAAATCCTGGAGCTGCTGTCACACGGCAGGGCCGGCCCCGCTCCGGCAGGAGGAGCCAGGGCTGCTCTGCGGGGAAATGAGAGCAGCGGTGGTTTCATTATCCCCTCGAGTTACAGCCGAGAGGAAGAGCTGCTGATGCTCATGGGGATGGCAGTACACAGAGAACTGGAGCAGGCTCCTTCCCTCCCCTCTTGCCTTCTCTTCTTTCTGGCTTGGATTTGTATGGTGCCCAGGAATACCAGCATGCAGTGCTATACCTTTTATTTACCTATTTGTGGCTCTTTCTGTGATTATAGTGGTGGGGTTTTTTCCATAGATTCTCATGTAGGAAAGGCATATAAAGGATGACAGGCTGTAATGGAAGCCCACTGTGTTTCATGCATGCCCTTAAATCGGTTGTGGTTTTTGGGAGGTGGCCGTGCCCTGCAGTGGCAGAGCTGGCACAGCCGATGCTCAGATGGCCCAGGGGTTGTGGCAGAGGGCTCACCCTGGGGTAGGGTCAGCTCAGGACCAGGACAGCCTCCTGCCCAAGCAGGGCTGTAGCCCTCAAACCCTCTCCATGTGAATAACACTGTTGTCCCTCTGCTGGGAGGGAGCAGAGCACGGGCTGTGGGCTGCACCTCTCCTGGGGCAAGTGTGGTCATCCTTTCCCCTCTGGATGCCCATGAGTAATGTTGCCTCTGGCCCATTAATTCTTGGCATAATGAGAAGGTTCTGCATTGCAATCTTGTCTCATTTGTAACCTTTACTCCACTTCAAGACAAATGTTGTGATTTCCCCAGCTTACCTAATTCAATACATCAAAAAATACTATTTATTTTAAACTTTTTCCCCCCTTTGAATGATTAATAATTGTATTTTTTTGGTACTTAGGAAACAGAGATGACTTCTAGAAACAAGTTCGAGTATAGGCACTGTTCAGATGAGGTCTAAAGAAGGCTTATTTAGCCAGGAATAGTGAAACAGTGGTTCCCAAAGAATTATTTCTCCAGTTGTTAATGAAATGCTAATACCTCTTATGCCATGTATAATAATGCTTATATTGCATTACAAATTATCTGCTATTAATACTTAATTTTTCCTGCTTTTGGGTTACTCATGCTGAGCTATCGCTTTACCAAGATAAATATTTTTAAAAAATTTTCCTTTCTTTTGGATTGTATGCTGGAGCACAGCATCTATTCTCATGTGGAAAGGTTGTTTTACCATATCTCCTAGAACACTGGATGTTCTTCTGGAAAAAAAAAATAAATTGCTAATTCCATCTTGCTTCAGAGGGAATTATAGCCTCAGGTGTTCAGACTAGCATGAAGAACTGGCAGAGGTTTCTGTACATTGAGCCCCTATATCTGTGCTGTTGCTTCTGCTTCTCGTTTCCATCTAGAATTGTAGAGCCTGGGAAGTGTAGACCTTTACTTCTACAACAGCCAGTTGCACACAAATTGCCAGTCTGTCATTTTAATAACAACTTCATTGGTTTCAAGTCCACTCTTATCAATCTGAGGTCCTTGGGTTTCAATCTATAATGTGAAGCACCCTAATTGCCTTCAGTTCTGTTGTATTATTTTTCTTTGGTTACTCTGTTTCCACAACTTGGCAATTAATATCTCCTTGGAGATCGCTGTGGTTGTTTTATGTGACCCATTGTGGGTTCCCTTTGTAATCTGTCTTACCTTCAGTAGAAAAATGCCAATTCACTTAGAGTATAGGTAATAGATAAATCATTAAGTGGAATCAATGAGAACACCTAATCAAATCAAACACATTGGAGTATGGAACATGAAGAGGGGCTCCAAGCAGTCTTGCAGGGACATTAACAGGTGGTGGGATCCAAATAGAGCTTTAGGTCTCTGTCAGACCTTTGACAGGGTGGCACCTGGAGGGTCTGGGTTTTTCTTCTGACAAGCCCCTAATGTCAAATACTCTCTGTTTTAAACGCATCTGCATATGTTTTATCATTACAACAGATTCAGGAGGAGCAGAGCTTCAGCCCAGCAGAAATCTGCAGGACTTATGCACTGACCATCTTGAACTCAGAGAGATGCAAAAGTTAACATTTCAAAGTAGTTTAATGAGTCCATCTGCTATTCAGGTCTTGCAGTATTGAAGTTCTGTTCACTTTATAACTTGGGGTTTTCCAGTTATGTGTTGAATAAGACAATGGTCTGGCTAAAAAAAACCCTATATTTAATCAAAAGTATGCTCAGATTGAATTGATTTACATACATGGGTACTGGTGTTTTTGGAGTTTTTTTTTAAGTAAAATGACCACAAGTCACTTGCTATTGCTATTCAGGTCTTGCAGTATTGAAGTTCTGTTCACTTTATAACTTGGGGTTTTCCAGTTATGTGTTGAATAAGACAATGGTCTGGCTAAAAAAAACCCTATATTTAATCAAAAGTATGCTCAGATTGAATTGATTTACATACATGGGTACTGGTGTTTTTGGAGTTTTTTTTTAAGTAAAATGACCACAAGTCACTTAGGTGTCTTGTTTCTTTTTCAAAAGTCATCTATAAATCTCTGAATGTAATCTTTAAACCTTCATCAATTAAAAAAAAACCCCAATCCTACTTTACTGACCCTTACAGGGAGAAATGTCTGGGTTTCTTCATCTTGGTGCAAGATGTTGCATTTTTTTCCTACTTTCTTTTATTTGGCTTGCCTATTCTGAAATTTTGGTCTTAATTTTGAAATTTACTTGCTCATATTTATTTCTGCACTCAAAATGATTATTTTAGGAAGTAAATTATTTTTTTTTTAGCATTCTGCATTCTGGTGCTGTGATTGGGGTGCACGAAAGCAGTCAAAGGCTTTGGCTATACTTAATCTAATTATCTTTTCTGCCATATTAGGGGTGATTAGAAATAGCATCGCTAATACCTATGAGACAACATTGGTATAAAATCCGGGTAGAAATCAGAATTAAACTATTCTCTTAAGAGTTAATACTCTGTTCCTTTCTTTACTCTACATTTTTGATTAGTGTATTCACAGTCACCTCGTGTTTCTGTGCAGCTTGAGCTTGGCTATCAGCCAAACTCAATCTGAACCTCTTTTGGCTTTGGGAAAATGTAAAGCGAGCATATGCATTCATTAGGAGAGAACAGCCTTTCCTTGGGGAGAGATGGAGCTGGACCATGCAGAGTTAAATGTCTGACCTGAATAACTGTGAATGTCAAGTCTACTCCACGTTCACCTCCAGTCAAAAGTTTAATGCAAGGTGATGCCATTTATAGATTTTTTTATTTTATTGGATCACAGTTGTCTACAGCTGCTGTTATGCACCAAGGTGGTATACACTTGACGTGACACCATGTATAAAAGGATATTTTTAGGGAGGAATGCTTGGAGTTGTTTGAGAGGGAGCAGCGCAAGCAAAGCAGGAGCCAAAGGCAAGGGCTGCTCTGGGGGAGGGCTGTTCTCATGTAAGGCTGCTCAAGGCGATCAAAGGCTACTGGTAACTCAGGGCCATGAATCTTTTGTTTGTTTCAAACAGGGAAAACACTGATTAATTTCTTGGATTTTTGTTCAATACATTGATCTAAGTTCTAGCGTCTCTCAAAAAAGTGTAACAATGGTTTGGCTTCCTTGGTGCACTTAAACTGATGGTAACTGCATGCAAGAGAGAAGGGAAGTGTCATCTAGCACTCGTTCTGTTGTATTACACTTTAGTGGAGATAAAATGTAACTATTCCAGTTGAGGTAATATCCAGTAAATACCACTAATACAAGAAAATGAAAGACCAAAGTAAGGATTTTTTTTTTATTCTAACATATGCCCTGAAAGGCAGTATTGTATTTTAGCTGGTGGTGATCTCAGGGAAGTGTTTTCTGGCGCACTCGAGTCATTGCATTCACATGCACACAACACAGTGGAAACTGAAAAGAAGGAGATCATACAAAAAATCAGGGTAGGTTGTTATCAGAATAACACTAACCTGGAAAAAAAAAATCACAGAATAACCTGAGCTGGAAGGAATCTACAAGGATCATTGAGTCCAACTCTGGGCATTGCATTGGACAAACCCAAAAATCACTCTATGTACCTGAGACCATTGTCCAAACACTTCTTGAACTATCCTGTAGTTAACCTTGTAGCTTTTGTCTGGAAAACAGGAAAAAAGGGCCTTTGTCTTTCAGCTTTCTCAGTTCCCCCACCCTATTCTGTGAGCTTGAGGGTAGCTATTGATATCCATGTGGAAGCTCCTCTGCCATATGATGTTGTTCCAGTGTGGTGTTGGCCTGGGCCAGCACATGCACAGTCTGTGCTTTATGGAGGAGGGGATATTAGAAGACACATTGCTAATGACTATGACACCACATTGATAAGAAAATCAAGGGGAAAACCAAATTAAAACTCTTTGAGGAGAGGCTGGTTTTGTTTTCTTTTTAAAAGGCTTTATCATGATTTATGTTCTGGCGAGATGGAGGCTTTTACCCCAGGAGAAGGTGAGCCACACGAGTGTTTTTAACCTCCAGTGCAGTAAGAGCTTTTAATGAATCAGTATGACCATTTGTGATGAAGTTTAGTGTGACTGCAATGGTTTGCAGTATAAAAGGCTTGAGATGCAGTTTGTTAGTTTGCTTTGCTCAGCATAGCACTGATGGTATGGTGGGATAGGATTATAAGATACGCAGTGCTGAGAAGGAAGAATTACCAGGCATTGCTGCCTCATGCAAATTCTTCTCCAGAGCTTTAACAATTCAAATTAATCTTCTTTAACAATTTCAAATTCTACAGCTTTTTTCATGGGTGTGAATTAAACCAGGAAGAGTCAACATATAAGGCCAGAGCCTGAACTGGCTACATTGCAGAGGAAAAAAAAAAAAAATCTAGTGCCAGAGCCATTGTTTATAAGCAACCATTGTGAGAAGATGTGAGGAACAGAGGTTGGAGGCCCATTATTATCTAGTTTCATGTGCTTGTCATCTGTATTGCCATGTTGTGCACTGTGTGTCTGGCAGGAGTGGGAGGGCTGCAAGGGCTGTCTCCAGAGCCTTGTCCTGGAGTAGCAAACTGGAATCAGCTTTGCTTTGGTTGGCATCAAAGAGCTCCTGTGTGCAACAGCAGTATGGGAGCTTACTACAAATAGTTGTGGAAATTGATTGATAAGCATATTTAATAAATGAACAGAAAAATAAACACAATTAATATGCATGATTCAATGGCACAGTTTGAGAGAGCTTAAATACCATTCAAAGCCAGCTCTGATTTCTGACTTCTGCAGTACAGATTGACATCCCTGCAGCATGTGTCCTGATTTGCATCATCCTACACACTGAATTGTGAATTTACAGTTCATCTGCCTCCTCCAGCAAATTGTAGAGTCACAGAATGGTTTAGGGTGGAAAGGCTGTAAGTTGCACCCCCTTGCCTATGGGCAGGGACACCTTCCACTAGGGCTGATTGCTCAAGGGCCCATCCATTCTGGCCTTAAACCTTTCCAGGGATGATGCATCCACAGCTTCTCTGGGAAACCTGTGTCAGGGCCCCACCACCCTCACCGGGAAGAATTCTTCCTACTATCTAATTTAAGCCTGCTCTCTGTTTAATTGTTTAATTTAATTGTTTAATTGTTGCTCTATGTCAGTTTAATGCTACTTTTTGTTGCACTTTTCAAAATGGAGTGACAATCATGTCCTTTTTAAATATTGGCCCCTTTGTAGGTGTTTTCTGTTTTGACAGTTTGTGTGAAGGGACAACACAGATCAATCAGACTAGTAGGGTCTGAGGGGGGTTCTCAGAGTCCACCAAGTGGTGCATCCACTGAGGAGCCTTGGTTCTTGGCTAAGTATGTGAGCCTATATGGGATGTTCTGCCATGGTACTGGTGCTCTGTGTGCTCTTACTCCCTTGGGACCAATTTTGAACAGCTTTAGATCTGAAATCTCCATCATGCCTCCTACCTGTGAATGAGTTCATGGCATCTTCTTTCCAGAGCTGTAGTTCCCCCCATCAAACAATGCTTTAGTACTTTAGAAATGACATCATTTAACCTTCTGTCAGCTCATCTTTGTTAGAAATCTGTAAATCCTGGGCTCTCCTTGGGGTTCTCTTGATTAGATTTTGCATTCAATTGCTTTAAGCTAAATGATACTCTGTTCTACTGGTAAAACATCAAAACATCACTGAAGTCAATAGTGTTATGCTTGCTTTCTTTTTTTTAATGCATATCTGAAATTCCCTACAGGCAAAAGAGAAAAGGAGATGCTGTGCCCTGTGGTCCACAGCTGAATAGAAGCTGCTGCTTTGGAACTACAATGGCTCATTGCCAAAACAAAATAAAATTGAAGGACATGAAAAATTGGCAGATTGTACACCTTTGAAGTATTCTTTACACATCTTTGTCTTCAAATGTTTTCCCTGTTGACCTCAAATGAACATTCTTCTGTTTCTTAACTGGACAGGGTAAAAAGCGTTTCTTGAGCACGGATTATGAACATAGTGCAGCTTTTACTTTCAAGAAATTACTGAATCAAAGCCATCTGAATTTACTTATTTAAGCATGACCATTTCAACACCTTCAATGAAACGCCTTCTCCAGAC
Organism: Polioptila caerulea; assembly: GCA_013397295.1. Lineage (NCBI taxonomy): Eukaryota > Metazoa > Chordata > Aves > Passeriformes > Certhiidae > Polioptila > Polioptila caerulea. Next base: position 281,121 of record VYXF01011622.1, read on the forward strand.
ATCGCAGGTGCTGTATTAGAGAGCTGCAATGCACCATTGAGAAACTTAGTGGATGTTTCTATGGTTTTTAGAAATTAATTGAAAATTTTGGGGCACAGCTGATCTGAAGAGAGTAGTCTCTTTGCTGCTCTACACTATGAAGTGGTGCTATTCTAATGCTGTAGACACTCTCAGAATGTCTCTAGACCAAATTAATACAGGATTCGAGGTGATAGCCCAGTGTTTAGAGAAGGTTATAGAGCAGCACTACTTCCAGCAAAGTGCACAAGACCTTCTTGGAGATGCTGATGGTTGTTCAGCTGTTTCCAGACAGCAGTGATGGAGCTTCGTCTGCTGAATTGCTCCAAGTGTGACAGGACAACTGCAGCTATTGAGAACTAAGAAACCTTAAATATATTCTGGTGCCTCTGGGATGTTCCAATAATCTCTTTCCTTTTAGTTTATAGGTAGCTGCCTACTTAAAAGAAATCCCAAAAATCAACCAACCAACCAAAAAACCAAACCAAACAACAAAAACCCTATCAAAAAAATTGTAAAATGTCACCATTGAGAGCAGTGTTTGGAAAAGTTCAACTCTTTAGATGTAGAAGAGATGTTAAGATAATTCACACGCACTTTATGGTTTTTTGTGTTTGAGGTTTTTCTTTTTTTTGTTTTTGTTTTTTTTTGTTTTTGAAGCTCTTGGCTCCCTAAGATGAAAGTATTTCCAATACTAAGCCACTATTTTATGTGATATAAGATGGGGTTTGAAGCTGGACTACTGATGCTGAATCCAAAATCTCTTTCTCATTCAAGCAACAAAGAAAGATGCCCAAATGCTACTTATAACAATTCTTCTCTCATGTCAAGTGTATGTGAAAGATGAGTAAAGACCTCTGTGGCACTAACACTGGTGTCACTGGGGAAAATGAGCTTGTCATTACTAATGAGCCAGAAGGAATAGCTCTGAAAGCAAATCCAGCTCAGCCCCTGGGCAGGCAAGCTGCTAGTAGTGGGAAAGATTTTAAAAAACAAGTAAGCAAACAAAAGCCCTAAGGCTGTTATGTGTAGGTTTCCCTCACTGTCCTGCCAGGTCAGGGTGAATCTGCTGGACCTGTCACCTGAGAGACCCAAATGCTTTGTCATCCAGTGAAGTACCCCTGCTCTGAAATGAATAAGAAAGTTGATTTTTTTTAAACCTTTTTTTTTCCTCCATTTTATTCCAGATTAGTTTTATTAATCTATGTATTTTTATAGTCTGGTTGAACTGAGGAAATTTGGATAGTATGTTTTAAAAGGGTCAATTGTTTTATCACCTTCCTTTTTCCAAAGGGATCTTTTTGATGTGTTATTTATGCTTTATAATAGATGAGGTTTTGTGTTTTCAATACGCATTTGCTATTACAAGGGCAAATTGATGTTAACTAAATAATAGACATAATAATGCATCTTGAAGAACACAAATAACAGGTGGAATGTACATCATGTGTGAAGAGCAGATAGCTGGAGAAGCCACCAGCTTCCCTTGGCTGGTGCCATTGAATGCAAGTTTAATCATATCTTTGATCTCCCTAACAATAGCAGTGAATAACTGCTGTCCTTTTTCCCAATGGACCCTACATTTGGCAGATTTTTAGTGTTATAGTCTTCATAGTGAAGGGAAATCAATATCTGAAGAGCAAATGTTGAGAATCTTCTGTTGAGGCTGTCCCTAGCTTTGATCAAAGAAGATGCCCAATTATTGGGAAAGAAAACCTGCTATTAAAAATAAGGCTTATTCTCTTTTTATAGGTAAAAGGTTTTTTTTTTTTTTGCC
>VYXF01011622.1:282985-381079 GCA_013397295.1 Polioptila caerulea
TTTTTTTTTTGCCCTTTAACACGAGACTCTGAACTTTCTGTAATTATTTAACAGTGGGAGTTGGTCTCCAGCAATAGATCAGGAAATATCCTGGGACACCTAGTTAGTCCCTCAGCAACGGGTAGTTTGTGAGGAGGAAATAACATGCTGATTTGCAGTTATAATTGAGGAAAATTGCTCGAGAGGATTCTGACAGTACAGAAAATAGGCCAATTAGTTCCTCAGCTCTGATCCTCCTATGATTCATGATTGCTTCAATTTAATTTTGCTGTCACTTAGGAAGCAAGGTTAAGAATAGATCCACTTCTTTTAGACACCTCTTAGCTTACTCCTGCCTGGATTTTTAGGAGGTAGGTGGATAGAAGAGTGTGAGATTCCTTCTTTTTTTCCTCTATGATTGTATGACTCTAGTCTAAAACTCAGAATTTCTCAATGTTACACTTAACACTTATTCATCATGGAGCTATTCATGAAGATTAAAACCTTCACACACAATTTTTTTTTTTTTTTTTTTTTTTTTTTTTTTTCAAAGATGAAATGTACCCTACCAGTAAGTTAATAACACTTTCATGCTGTTACCTTACAGCACTCTACAGTAATCAATATTAAATAAAAAGAACTTCAAGCAAAAAAAAATCACAGCTCAGTAAATCAGCCAAGGGTAAGATTGTACTGATCGCCCTTGAGCAGTAAGCAAAGGCAATGATGCAAATTTGGAGACCTTAAAATGCCAGTGAAGCCACCCAACAGGCAGCCTCAGGACAACCCTCCCTCTGAAGTCCTGGTCTGTGCCTCCTTGGTGGTTTCTGTTTCCTTGTGCATGTGTTGGCTTGGCTGAGCCCTGACCCTTGCACTTGGTCCCTGTTGGCATCAGCAGGTGGGCTGGTCTGAGACTGGAACCCTTCTGAGCCCTGCCTGGTGCCCCACAGGCACCTCCTTGTCTGAGTATTGCCCTCATGGAATCATAGAATCCTTTAGGCTGGCAAAGCCCTTTAAGATAATAAACTCTTAACTCAGCACTGCCAAGTCACCACTAAACCATGTCTCCAAGTGCCAGACCTACACATCTCTAAATCCCTCCAGAGGTGTGGTGACTGCCTTGGGCAGCCTGTTCCAGGGCTTGACAACTCTTTTGGTGAAGAAACGTCTCCTAACAGCCATTCTAAACGTACCTGATGCAATGTGAGGCCCCTTTTGTCCTGTTGCTTTCTAGTTGGGAGAAGCAGCTGACTCCTACCTGGGTACAGCCGCCTTTCAGGTAATTTTAGAGAGCAAGAAGGTCTCCCCTCAGCCTACCTGAAATGTCACCTCTTTTGAAACTCTATAGTGTTCATTGCTTGATAGATGTGTTGTTGTTCTTAAGCATACAACAGCTGGAATTCTTGCCATCTCATTTATTTCATGTATTTTTTTAACAAAATGAGACATTTCCTTAGGAGATTAATGAATCACTCAGCTACTTCCATTAGAGAAAACTGCACTGTCACAGTAATGGTTTCTTTACAGGAATTAAATGTATCAGAAAGACCAAACCATTTTTTTAACTTTTCAGGTCTGCATTGCAAAGAGAACCTAAGTAGTAAATTGGGCAGTGTGTTCCCCTGTGTGGACACAGACCAAGCAGATAAACATATGGGATGATTACACAATATATTCAATAAGTGTGTTTGTGGGCTACATCTAACAGTCAAAGAAAATAATTTGAAAACAAATGCAAAAGCAAAGGAACTATCCTGAAAAGCACAATGTCTGTGTATTCTCTCATAAATACAGCACATGCCTCCTCCTTATAGAGAGTTGGGCTCAAGTGGTTTGCCACTGCACACGACTGACAGGAGACTGTTAAATTGGCAGAACCCTGTATTTTATACCCCTGGCAGATAAAATGCATTGCTTGTTCAGTGTAGCAACACAAATCACTTGCACACACAGGCTGCTGCTCTTAAATTTCAAGAGCTCTCAGGAGCTGTGTTGTGTTAGTACACAGAAAGAGGATTATGTGTCTATTTTTGTGGAGGGGGGAAAAAAGGTTTTTATTTTTAAGCAGGCACATTTTACCTACTAAGATGCAGTTGTGGGAAGCCACTGTCATGTGCAGTAAAGATTTAATTTTGGAGTGAGCCAGGCTTTCCACTTATGTATCTCAAATGCACCTTTCCTGGGAACTCATGTCCTCCCTTAGCAGGGAACAGAGACTGGGAATGGCACATGCAAATAAATATATGTGTGCACATAGCAAAAGCAGGAATAAAAAGGAAAAAATTACTAGTTGGAGCTTTATATAGTTAAGAACATGTATGGATTTGACAATGTAAAGTTTTTTTCTGTTAACAAGTAACATTGTTTCTTATAGCTCATGTGACTTCCATTGTGTTATTCTATATGCTATATAATAAAAGTTAAGGAGTAGAACAAAAACAAGTTGCAGTTTGGAGCAAGTTAATGGTATTTCATTAACAAACTGTAAATAGTAACAGCATAAGCTAGATGTGAAACTGCTTTCACAGGCCATAAATGCTTAATGTTTATTACCAATAAAAGTCAAAGGAGCATTTAGCAAAGCAGTTTACCAAACAAACATTAAATACTATAATGCATTAGATTCAGTGGACAGAATCAGGTTATTTAATTAACAATGAGTAATCCGTTAGGGCTTTATTCACCACAAATAATCTGCAGCTTCACGCATTAAAAGAACTCATGAAAGCTGTGTAGTGGTGGAAGAACCCAGAGGTGCTAGATATAAAAAGCCCCAGTGGGTGAAGAGTTCACATTTGCTGTTTCCATACTGGTTTCTCTTTACTCATGCAGATCTACATTTACCTGTCTTTCTGATAGTTTAAGTATGAGAAATAATAGTAGAAGTCTTTTTAAAAGTAATTATTTCCATTATATTCTCAGTCATGTTCTTCTGATTCAAGGCATTTAGTTCATCTCTTTAAAAAAAAAAATGTTACGGATGACTAATGAGGATAATATCCCATTTAAGATGTAAAACTCAGGGATAGAGTCTTCCCAATTAAACAGTGACATAAATGAGTATTAGGTTGGACTATGATGCTTTCAGAGTCAAAATGGGCAGTCTCTTTGGATTGGTGACTTTGTGTTTGAATTGCAGTACATGTAAGAAACTATTGAAGACAGAACCTTTGTTCACCAATACTGTGGGACCAAAATTATGCTGAGACTGGCCAGAAAATTGGGGCTTTAACCAAAGCTCCTCAACAGAAATAGTTCTCAAGAACATCTGCTTGCATGTTCCTTTGTGAAGAACTCTCTCCTGAAATGATTTTTTTTTTTCCCCCCTGTGTACATTGAAAACTGTATGTCTGCTTTAGACTGGATATCCAACCTAAAGGTGATGTTAGGTCAAGTGAATCCCACCAGGACCGTAATTTGATAACCTAGAGCAAATAGATATCTGTTCAATGCTTCTCGAGGGTAGGCCCATTCAAATAAATATATTAAGATTTTTCAAGATTGGAAACTTGGCTAATTTAGCAACATGGAAGTCTTATGTGGATTGCATCAAAATCAAAGCTTGGAACCATGAAACTATTTAAGAAGATGAGGGTGGCTGTGTGTGCTGAAATTTTACAGGTGAAAGAAGTAATGGCTATCATAGTGATGTAACAAGCCTCAGTGTAAGAGTGGGACAGATACAGCTGGTGTGAACTTCACAACTTCAGAGTTTGGAGTCTTATTTCCCAGTCTTCCCTTTGATAGCAGTTTACGATCATAATAATCATGTGGCTAATGTTCTGTAATTCAATTACTGCACTGTTGTGAACATTAACAATTATGTAGCAGATCTGAAACACAGTGGGACAAACTGGCAGTATTCATATTTCAGTCAGTTACAGCCTGTTGCATAATTACTACAGATAAGTTACTGTTTAATCCATAGCAACGCAAGGAATGAATTACAACAATAATTATGTGGCTAATACCACCTCTTGAAATGAATAAAATATACAAACTCAAAACTATGGCAAAGTTACAAAGGACCTGGTCTAAGTAGTCTAAGTGTTCTTTGTCTTCGAATGACTACAAGTTGTTACCAACTTAAGTTTGTGTTGCTTTCTATTTCAGATTTCATTTTTGCTCAAAATCATTATTAAAACATGTTTTGAAACATTTATTTTTTTTTTAAGATTTCCCGTGATATATATTTTCCCCTTAAAGTAGCAAGGACTTATAACTCCCACCATGGCTTTTGTTAGCATTAATTAATAACATTGGTTCACTAACATAATCCAGCTCATGACCTCACACTCTGCTTTGGTCACTGGCCACCACGTTTGGCTCACAATGAAAACAACAGTGATTTGAGGTAGGGAGTCCACTGCTGTGTGCATAGACTGGGGTGCATTGTTGGCCTTAATCAACAAGTTTCTACCTTCAGAAACTCCCATTTTTGACATCGCATCTCACTCAATGTCAGAGTAAATTACATGATTGATGTTCTAGTCTGTTTATCAAGGAATTCATGCATTCCCTCCCTGAAATCAATATTTAAGAATAAAATAGCCCTATCATAATTTATTTTATCAATGTAAGTAAAAAAATACTGTTTGCTGTTTCACCTGAAGAATTAACTCTTCAACTATTAACCAAAAGACAGAATTGATGTAAGTGATGCCAGGCTTGGCTAGGTCAGCATTATTCATATTTGCTCTCTTCATGCAAGAAACAGGGCAAAAATTAAACTACTGCCTTCTGCTGAGCAGTGTACAAAATAAAAGCCAAAGCTTCCAAAGACATGGGTAATGAGTTACTACAGAGACCATGAAAAGTAGTTCCACTTGGTTCTCCAGCCACTGGTGATTTGAGCCATGGCAGTGTATTTGTGTATTTTCCTTTTTCTTGATGGAAGAACTAGAATGTACTTGGTTGCCATTAATGTTAAAGAAAGAGCAATTAAAGTTCCAGTTGCAGTGTGTTTAAAAAGACCATGAGTAACATTTGAGTTTATATTTGGACATATGCTACCTCATTCCCACGGTGCTGAAGGGTCAGAAGTACATCAGGACCACTGTTCATCCCTCTGGTCAAAAGAGTCAGCCCTGCCAGTCACTTCACTGGAGGTGTTAATATTTCTGATGGAACTTTCTAGCTGTTAACCCAGTTTCCTTTTCTGTTTGCACAAATTTGTGGTGGCAGGTGGAGCAGTTGGTTTCACTAATGATTTGCTTGTGTTTGTTCTGCCCTTGGGCTCGAGCAGAGCACTACTGAGAGGGTTCTGCCTACAGCACATACACTTCTATCATCACCAATGGCTCTTGAAAAAGATTAATTTCTTGTGCTGAGCTCTTCTGTTTTTCTAAGTTTAATACAAAATTGAATCCATCTGATGATAACATGTTGCTATGACCTCATTTTAAGGAAGGTATAATTTTATTAGGATTCATTATTACAGTATTTATCTTTTAATTCCTGTCTGAATGATGTAAATTGAAAGCACTCTCTTCTAATTTGCTCCCAGTCACAAGACAAATCTGAGTGATCAAAGGGTATTTAAGTGCATGTATAACTGCTGAAGACATCAGCTTATTTTCAGAACAAATGTGAAAGCACAAATATGTACAAGTAGTAAAACTCCCTTGATGCAAGAACTTTCTCATATTCCTGCATTTTCTTTACTGCAGTGTCCTCAGCTTCTTTCTGATCCCTCCTCTAATTTTAGCAAAACCACTTCCCCCAGGTATGATTTGGAAAATACAAACTTCTGTGCAAGGTTGCTTCTAAGTTAGACCAGAACTTATCACTGACCTGAAAAAACCATGACAGTCTAATGTCTTCCAACCTTTTCTTCTCTGAATTTAACCATGTATTGTAAAGAGGTTTCAATTACATACTTGATTGCTAAACATTTTAATTATTGGTCAGTGAATTCATACAGAATGCTAACTAACCACAGCAGTACAGCAACTGTTCTTACTCAGTAGATGAGATTTGAGAAATATGCTTGTCGTTGATACATGATTAGGATGTGACAGTCATCTAAGCTACAAATGTTAAGGACTTTTGTTTAATCTGGGACTTCTTTTGCAGAAATAAGTAATCTTTTTGTACGTCCTAATTTTGGATATTTCTCAAGTGTCTGTCAGCTCATAGCCTGAGTCAACCTGTGACAAAATAAAGGAGAACTTTTATTGAAAACAAAACCTGGATAAAGTCAATGTGGGAATTTATTCAACTTCTGAGCTCCTTAAAGTGCATTTTTTAGTCCTAAAGGTACTGTCCCAAGTCCTACATGACTGTCTGAAGACATCATCTCTGCCTCATTTGTTGAGAAGTCTGGTGACACAGGTTCCTCAACATTTCCCAAGAAGAGACACATCCCTTCCTCTTTCTTTCAGCTTTTTTCTAAATATATCTTCAAGAATAGCACAGCTGAAGAAATCTAACCTCTGACAATTTTTTAAGTTATAATACTCTCTTTCACTGAATGAAGCCAATATTATCAACTGTGATCTGATTTTTTTTTTTTTTTTGAAAGCTTAGTTTAGGTCTTGATGAATATTTTATTTCTTTTATCAGAGATGTCTTTATTTGGGATATGGTTTTGCTGAAAAATATGGTCTTTACTTGTGAATGCTCAAATTTTGTTTGATTTGCTCGCTAAATCTCAGATATCATACAAAATTTTGTTAGCAAACACTATTTATGCCTAAAATAGATACACAAAACTTTAGAATGAGGGTTTAGATTCTGAAATCTCATTCTTGTTGCTATAACTTGCAAAGTGTAATTAAATACTTACTCAGTAACCAAACCAAAATCATCAAAGTTTGACATGCAATCAGGATTATATTGTTAACAGCTTATCCTGTGTGCTGGAAAGAATCATTTCACTATTCTCTTTGTCAGGACCTGTGTGATTAAAAGTTGGATGCACACACATTGTTCCATCAGCAACATGTATGGTGCCTTCTGAGCAACAGATTAAAGAATCTCTGTATTTTAAATACTTTTTTTTTTTCACAATGGGAATCACATAATCCCCTCTTATCCATTTTAATAAGCTGTGCTTTATGCTGATCTAGTGAGTGAACATTTGATAAGGATTATAAAAATGTGTTGCATTTATGTTAAACCACCAACATTGCACTTTGAAACAGACTTCAATAAAGTGTGGAGACAGATGTATCTCCTCTCCTTGCCCATTTTTGAAAGCACTGATCTAAGACTACTGTGCTGTAGATTCCAATTATAACTTATGATTGTGCCTACAATGACTGCTTCCCTGGCTAAGGGCTCCAAATGTTTGGCTCCTTGGTGGTGGGGGGAGGACAAAGAGTATTTGCATTCAGACTGGTGACTGTTGGCATTAGATAGTCTTCTGCAGGTAATGCTAACAATGAGCCTCGGAATAATTTGCAGAGTGGCACAAGCACTTTCTCCTCCCTTTTTTATCTTTTCAATTCAGATGCTTCAGTGCACAAAAATCTTTCTATAAGTTTCCTAATCTTGATTCTCTTTAAAAAGTGGTAGCTTAGCTTTTCATAAATTCAGTGTTGGGTGCAGGCAAGTGCTCAGAGGGCCATGGAGACAGCATTCTCAAACATTATGAGGCTTGATCCAAAAATCTGATATGCAGAGAAGTGAATCAGGTAAAACTGTAGCTGTGCAAACTCCAAGTTTTCTGACAACCTGCCATACTTTATTTGTGGCTGTAATCTATTATTGAAACTATCAACAAATATGGATTGGAGTGGGTTTGGCTGTTCCACACTGCCTTGCTCCACCTTTCTGCCTGTGCCTGAAGGAGCAGACGGCACTGGCTGCTACAGGGACTCGGAAGGTGAGGGAGACATTAAATACTGATTTATTGCTTAACAGATCCGACAAGAACTTAAAAAGAGCAATATCAGCATTGTTCTCTACTGAGGAGAGAGATCTCTTCCCAAACTGCCCTGCCCCTGCTCCCTCTGAGGTAGTGGTGTGGCTGCAAACCCTGATGCTCTGCCCCTGCTGCTGCCATGATCCTTCCCACGTTCTATGCCCAACAACAGGAAGCGTAGCTCTGGGCTGAATTTTGCCAAGGTTTTGAGCTTCTAGGAAAATGTTTTCTCTTCCATCATAAGGAATACCATGAAGAGGTACAAAATTGGTGTTTCTGTACCTCTCAGACCACAAGTAAGGCAGCATGCTCTCATGTGTGTGTTCCAGAATAGGTTTGGATTTCTTTTTGTTTGACCATTTTCTCTCTAGAAGATTGTGCAAATAAGAGGGCGATTCCCAGCCTTGGATAACGTCAAGAGGCCAGAGATGTTAGTGCAGCAAGAGAGCTGAGCATGTCAAATTTGCAGTGATACGCAAGAGTGTGGCAGAAACCTGCCCAGGGCTCCTGTACTCCCAGCCTTGGCACAGGGCACGGCACAGGTGGATGGCAGACTTGCTCTGCCCACATTAGTGCTGCAAGCCGGGCACTACCCGGCTCTGCTTTGCCCACTGGCAAGGTGTTTTGGAGCTGGGCAACTCTCCATCAGCTCCTTCTCAAGCTCTATGCAAGCCCTGTTCTCATTAACAAATGCATTGTACTGATAGCCTGATATTTAGGGCCTCTGATGAACTCTCAGCTTTTTTTTATAGGGTTATGTCAATATACATTACCTCACAGTCTCGCTAAAAAATCGTTTTATAGCTGCTTGGAGTGAGATCAGATTACAGATTAAAGGAACTTTTCTGCCATAGGCAGCTGATTTGCTTATTTCTATTTCTCAATCCAGTGGGTCTGGAGGCTTAGATATCTCTAAGGTTCAATTTTTTCCAGTCACTTCCTTATTTTTGGGAAGTTTGTGGTTTTTTTTTTTTTTTTTGTTGGTTGGTTGATTTCTTTCTGTGGATTTTCCTATGGGTGCTTTGCATTGCTGCTCTTCAAGTAGGGAATTAAAAGTGAAGCTTGAAGAATGCACAAATGTCTTCTAAGTGAATGTGCTCACTGAAAAGGAGAGAATTCACTCATGGATAACCCAAATAATCCCTAGATTTCATTGACAGCAATCCCAGAACTCCAGAAGCTCTTCTTGTAATAACAGAATGTTATAACATCCTTTACACAAATAAATTATAAATGGAACAGCTATAAAGAAATGTGTTAACAATACATTTAACATCAAATAATCACAAGTCTTGTAAATAAAACATGAAGAAGGAAGTCTAGATCTATGTATACAGCCTTTGCTCAAGTGCATAGGCCACTTCCAGTCAGCAAAGACATGCAGGTGATTTCCTTGGCAGATGTGAGTACAAGAGTGGGTATGAGATCCTGAGTTCATTTACAAATGTATTTGTATCACAACCGACTGTGTGGGACCAGTATTTCTGGTGAAGAGCTATGTAAGCCATAACTAATAATGAATAGATCAGCCATATCACCCCTGCCAGTCAGTCAAAAATAACGATTATTGGGTCTTCTTAATTTGTATGTGATTGCTTGGTAAGACTGAGCACTTAATTCTATTGAAGAGATAAAGTTGTTACAGGAATATAGGACCCAAAGGATACGTATTAAAAGATATTTCCATTGTAATGTAGTAAGCAAAAATCACTGCATCCAAAGCCTGTCTCAGGCTCTAATGCCTCTGAGGAAATTGCTGCCTTGTGTTCAACCTTGAGTTTATAAGTTGTGATGCCATGGTCTCTCTTAGGGCCCAAACTGGTATGAAAATACCAACACCCCACGTTGTGCAGGAAGCAAAGGGAGAAGCTGGAGCTGAGCTGTCATTCAGTGCCAGAAAGTGCTGGAAGCTGGATTGCACCCACACTTTGCTCTCTTGGTGTGTGGGGAAGACTTTGGGCTTTGCCTAACACAGCCAAGGTGTCAGGATTACCCTTTCATGGCAAACCTCAGCCTGCCCCTTGACTCCTGAGAGTAATTAGCACTTGACAGGAGATTGTCCTGTCAATGGAAATGGACCATTTCCAATGTGAGCTGATTGAGAGCTGTTCTTTCCAAAGCAACTGCCTGCACCCAGGAGTGTGTGCTGTGAGCTGTGCTTGTGGCCACAGCAGGTCAGAGTGAAATCATCTGCTCTGGGCTTCTGTTCTTCCACAGCAATAACCCCTCCTGGGCTCTGGATGTGGTATTTTGTAATGACATCTTTGCAGCTTTCTTACTTGGAGTCCTCAAGTGCTGGATCATAGTGCTGCTGGCTTGCTTCCTAAGGGAAAACTATTTTACCTAATTTTGTGGATTTCTTGACTAGTGATAACAATATTTTCCTTTTCTTAGAGCATGAGGGGCTGGATTTAAGCTTGTTTGTCTAGTACAAAAGATGGCATCATTAACATTTTAAGGTGCTCCTGAGTACCTCCAAGTTTTTATTGTGACATGTAGCGCTCCTGACGGTGTGGTACAACAAACCAGCACTGTCAGCACTTGTGTGCAATGCCTTCACCCACTGTCACATTCAAGCCAGTGAAAATACACTTTAAAAGTCTTACAAGTTCTGAGTTTAGCTTTTAAATAATAATATTTTGTTTTAATATTACATTTCTTCTGTTTCTGTGCAAATAATACATAGCTGCACATGTATTGTTGGGATGCAGGCATATAATGTGATAAATATATTAATGTAAATGTAGAGAAATAGTTTGGGTAGGTATGGCTTGACTACACAGCAAAGGATGTAAGAACATCAGGGGTACAAATAATGAAGCAATAATGTTGTGAAGGACATCCTGATTTCACAGATTCTCTTCATGCACAGTGCTTTGCTTTCTTTTCTGCAGCAGGAATTATCTGTAATATCTTCCTGAATTTTACTAGCAATGTTGCTGAGTTGTTTTACTTTTTTTCTGGAATGACTAATAAAATACATCTTTGAAGTTCATGGGAGAACAAACAAAAAGCCAGCCAAACAAAATGGGGCTGTTACTGCCTGGGAAGTCATTCTGCGATGGATAAAAGGTCAGAGTAACTTTTTTCTGTGGATTTTCCTGTTGGGAATATTCATCATCTATAAAGTGCTGCATCTGCGACCTTTGTGAGTATTTTATCAATAACAAAGAACTGAATAATTCTACCATTTTCGAAAAACCACTCATCTATATTTAAACAGTATGGAAGAGAAAAATCTCTGTGCTCAGAGCTTTGGAAGCAAGTTGCATACAATAAATCCTATTTCTTATGGCCATTATTAACTTGCCACTGCTACTTGAAGAGGCAAGACGATGTGTAAAGCCTCCATGTTTTATGTAGAAGTAATGAATACAGTTGTATTCAGACTTGATTGGATTTTCTTATAAATATCTGTCACTCATGAGCACAGGTGACCCTAAGGCCCCCCAGCCTGGGGCACTGTGGCTCGCAGTCTGTGCTGCCACATGAACGCAGCCTGGCTTTGTCTCAGATCTTGGTCTGCCCCAACTCTGGGGCACTGTCAGGTTCCCCCAAACCTTGAGTTCCACCATGGTTTAAAGAACAAGCCCAACCTTAAACCTGGGCTGTGGACATGAAGATATAGATGTAAAGATGTAGCTAGAGAGGACTTTTCCTTACTCTGTAGCAAAATAGGACACAACTTGATTTTAAAGATTTTTCTTCTGTAAAAGAAAGATTTAAAACAAATTTTAATCACTCTGGTGGAAGTTTTAATGTTTAAGTTAAATATAGCTAATGATTGCATTAGTGGTAGAATGAATGTAGTCCATAACTTTTCAGATAACTAACACCTTGAAATAATGAAAAAAACCCCTAAACCCCCCAAGTTTTTCTGGTCATGTAATAAGGCTTCTTTTCCTCCTGTTTTGTGCATGTCATGTTATACTTAATGTTTAGTTATTTGCTTTTCTTGCATGTTTCTAGGAAGAGCATTCTGAATGCATCAGACAGAATACTAAGGAACACAGATGTGTCAATGTGAAATTAGTATCACTGTTGTGTTGAAAGTGCTTGCACAAGCTCTAAATTGAGAACATAAATGCTGCTGTGTGATTTATGGATAATAACAGTTAACAAGTTATAAATTATTAAAAATTTTGTATTTAATTTAGCGAACTTCAGGCAAGTTCAAGGGGGAACTAGAAGTCAAGATTCACCAAATATAGATATGGAATGTACATTCTGGTCAGTAAAAGTCAGTGAATCTAAGTCATCCCTTCTCACTTTGTCATTGAATTCACTTTTATATAAAATTATAAATAACCTTATGACGTCTGGAATTTAGCTAGATGCTATATAGGAATTGTGGTCCCAGCAGCTTGTGTGGAATAGCTGCAGAATACAAAATAACGAAAAAAAAATAGCTGTAGTTACAAAAACAGACACTTTTCATAGTGTTCTAATGACAGCAGAGTGCAAAGGAGGAAAGAACTGAGCAATTTGAGACACTGTCAAAAACCTAAAGTCAAGGAGTGACCCTCCCAGACCTGTTTAATACTGTTTGACACAAGCTCTTATTTGGTATCACTTGTCAGTGTTGCAAAACATTTTCCTGGCAACTTGAGATTCTTGTCATCCTGAAGCAGCATCTCTGCTGCAATATTTTTTGGCAAGCAAATCAGAGAAGTAACTAAGAAAATGCATCGGTGCTCTTGCTAGTCAAAGAGAAAACTGTCAAAGAAGCCATTTAAAAATAATTTCAGAATTCCAAGGCTTGGACTGCTTTTGATGGCAGTTTTAGAGGTAGTGATCATCCACCTTGCCCTCGCCTTGGGTAGCTTTGTATTGGACATCTGACAGATTCTGACTCTAAAATCAATCCAGAAAACTCAGGATGAGTATGTGCTGTGCTGACACACAGTAATCTGCACAGGCCAGAACTGCCTTTTTTTTTTTTTTCTTCTGACCAGGAACATTTTCTTTCCTGTAATGTGGTACAACATGCTCCTCTTTTCCTAATCTCATTCTTTTATTATAAATAATTTGTAAAAGCAACTAAATTTCTATTCTCAGTTGCATGTTTCAAGCTATTAAAAAGGACAGAGAGTCCTGTAGGAGAATACCTCACTTTGCTCACTGTGTGTGTGCATGTACAGATTTATTTACGTGTGAGTGGTTTGCAAGCAGCAGTAGCTGGTCAGAGGTTCATGCCACTACCATGAGAGATTTCTTGGTGCAAACACTGTCAATCAAGGTCTCTGCTGATTATTCCTCTGTATGTTTGGAGCCAAACTCAGAAGATCTCAGCTTGACTTGCCATGAAGTCCTGTTTAGCTTCTCCGTACTGAGTCTCAAAATATTAATGGTGTGACTCAAAAACCATTTAAATCATCCATGGCTGCTCTCTGTTGTGTAAATGTGAGGTCTGTTCTACACCATGAGTGTCTTCTGATATTTCCTCTTTCTTTAACTCTACTTCTGTGACATAAGACTGAGGATTTTCAGGTGATTATTTTTTCCTCTCCTCATACCAACACAGCACAGGACTTCAGGTAAAGCACTGCCCAAGCTGCAGAGGATGGGTCCAAGATGGAAACACTTAGATGGAATAACTGTTGCCACTGTATATATGTGCAGATTCTTTGTATTTGCAGACACAAGAGGTCTTGGTAGATGAATAAGTTTTTAGATAAAATGATTTTCATTGCGCCCAACCATAGTGTCAACTGTTTTAAATGCAGATTGGATTGTAGTGTTGTTTGCTCGAAAACTCTGGGAACAGTCAATAACGAGGAAATACTTACATTCCCTCCTCTCTTCTCTTCAGGGATTATTTAGTACTTAGTGTCTCAGAAGCTTAATAGAATCTTCCTTACCATAAATTTTAATAGGGCAGTACTGTAAAATATAAAAATGCCAATATACGTTTTCTAAATATTTAACAAGATTCTCTTGCTCAATTATTTAGATCACATCCAGAGTTCCCTTGAAACAAATTTAAAGTTTTACATGGATTTAACAAAGTACACAAACACAGTTTGTGTACTGACACTGCTGAATACAGAAAAATATTTCAGTCAAACTTCCAAATTAAAATTCAAGGATTTTTTTCAATGATGTGCTAAATCAGATAAAAGTACTAGAAATTACAAAGAGATACTGGAAATGTTTTATTAATGCTTTGGCTTTTCTTTACCAATAATATTTTGTTTTCTTCTTTCTTATATCAAACATATTTTTTTTGTGTTGTAGTTTTGCTGACAGATCTTGAAATGAAAAAGGAAAATTTAGTCTGGGCCTGTATACATTGGGAATTATAGATCACAGACTTAATCTTAGAATATTTTACTCTTTGCAAGAGAACATTTTATTGTTTGCAAATCACTTTATTTGGAAGCAAACTTATGATTTCTCTAGAGTCAAAGGAGCAGTCTGGAGGAGTCCCTGATTTTGTTCTTGCTTCCAAAGAAAGCCATGAATGGGATCTTTCCTCGTGTAACTTAGTCCAGTGTCCAGGGCCACCCAAAAATGCAGGTCCCCCCTGGTCACAGTATAAACCCTGATCTTGAAATGGAAAAGCCCTGAATGTTCCTGCCACCAATTCCTTCTTCTGCTCTTTAAAGTGGAGGCAAGTATGGCCCAGATCTTCACTATTTTTACTTTCTTCCTTGTGCTCCACTGCAGCTCTTGAGCAGAGTTTAATGGCAATCTTTACAACCCTCATCAAAACTCATAGTTTTAAAACAATAGGAGAAGAATTATCAGGGGAGTAAGTGTTTGGCATGGGGCAGTTTTGCTTCCTTGCTAGAGAAGGAGAATCCAGGACTTTTAAAAATATAAACCAATTCCTACCAGTTATTTTTCACTTTAAGACACTAAGGCAGCTTGTAAAGCCCATCAAATGCCTGATGTGAGCTCTAATGAGTTTTAACCT
This sequence comes from Polioptila caerulea, assembly GCA_013397295.1. Lineage (NCBI taxonomy): Eukaryota > Metazoa > Chordata > Aves > Passeriformes > Certhiidae > Polioptila > Polioptila caerulea. The sequence continues at coordinate 297,751 of VYXF01011622.1, forward strand.
TGCTTTTTGCACAAAAAGCTTTGCAGGCTTCCTGTGCTCATTGAAAAATGTGGTATTTTCTGATGCACAGATTGTTTCAAAACCACTCTATAAAATCCCTGTGGACACAAGCACTGCTGATATTCATGCACTAGCATTTGAATCTTCCTAGAAATGCAATTTTTTAGCTCAATTTTTTACTTCCTACTATATTCAGGAGGTGAGTTAATCTGTGACTGCATCAACATGAGGCTACCATCACGAAGATGTCGTTTTTTCTTAGTGGCTCAGAGTTTTCCAATGTCCTCATAGAATTCAGATGAGATAGAATTGCTTTATTCCCCTTGATCAGGTATTCTGGAAAGAGAGATGGACCTGAGCACAATGTCACACATTTAAAACACCAACAGACTGATTTAGTACTCCCTGACAACTTGGGTGCCCACAATAATCTTGTTTTAGGATGCTGTCTAGAACAGTGCTGTCGAAACAGTGTTTGGAAAGTCAGTCTTCCAGCAGCTGCAGTGACAAACTTCAGGATTAAACTAACACACAGGATGAGAAGTTTCTTTTCAAGGATCTGGGTGCTGGAGGAATCAGCTGTGTCTTTGTCCTTTTTCATCTTCATGAACCATCTTCTGTGGTTTTACAGAATCAGTAAATGGCATGCAATTATGGATTTAAATGTAAGGTATAAACATGTGTAGAAAAGGCTGCTGTCTGTTCCCAGGAGCTTGGTTTACAGGAGAAAAGCCAGCTCTCCTTGTGCTAGTGGCAAACCCTCTCCACATTAACTCCATGTCGTGTTCCACTGTAGGGAACTATTCAAAAATAGATGGTCAGGAACGAAACTAAGTCAAATGAAACAAACATTGTATCTGATAAGCATTTATTGGGAATGGAAAAACAAAATAAAGGGAGTTACCCAACTAAAGAGGCCCAGAACAGGAGGGGGTTGGCAGGGGAGCTCGGGCAGTGCTCTGGGTGTCCAGTGGCTGGGCTGAGCTCGCTGCTGGCCCAGGGACAGACCTGAGGGGGCTGGGCAGCAGGGCTGGGAGCTCGGCCAGGGCTGTGGTGGGAACATGGGGGTGGGCAGGCTCGAGTGAGCAGGGCTGGACACATGGGCTGGGAGTATCTGTGTGGGAAATCGTAGAATTATTTCTGTTGGAAAAGACTTCTAAAATCATAGAGTCCAACTGTTAACCCAGCCCTGCCAAACCCACGACTGAAACATGTCCCCAAATGCTGCATCTACACATCTTCTAAATCTGGGGAGGGTGACTCCACCACTGCACTGGGCAGCCTGTTCAATACTTGGCAAGCCTTTTGATGAGAAACTTCTCCTGATATTCAATCTAAACCTCCCCTGGTGCAACTTGAGGAAATTCCTTTTTGCCCTAGTATCATATCGCAAAATGATTTGGGTTTGAAGGAGTTTTAAATGTCATCCTGTTCCACCCCCTGCCATGGACAGGGACACCTTCCACTATCCCAGGCTGCTCCAAGCCCTGTCCAGCCTGGCCTTGAACACTTCCAGGCATGGGGCAGCCACAGTTTCTCTGGGAAACCTGGGCCAGTGGCTCAGCACCATCACAGGGGAGAATTTTTTTGTAATACCTAATTTAAGCCTGCTTTCTGTCATTTTGAATAAAGAGAAGCATCCCTACACATCCTGGTATCCCCTCCTTCAGCTTCACAGAGGAGATGGCAGTTACCTGCTGTTCAGAGAGCTTGAGGAGGTTTAATTTTGTAATTATTATAATTTGGAGCCTTGAGTTGTGTAATCCTTTATTAATATTAAGCATTATAAAAATCAGCTGTATAAATGCTAATGTATAAAGCTTCAATTAAAGGAGCAAATATAGCATTGTGAAAATTTCTCTCAGTGGAAAAAAAAGCAGCTCTCCTTTTCTGGTTTTGACACTTGTAGGCAAAATCACTTTTCTTTTTTGCTTACTCATTATTTATGTTAAGCACTTTACTTATCAATAAACCACTGTGAATTTTTAATTTTTTCCTTTTGAGAAACAGATTGTTCTTCCAGTCTGGAAGAAATGAGAACCATATAGTATTTATTCAAAGAATTGTTGAAAAGAAAGAGGCAAAAAAAATCCAGGCCAGTAAGAAAGCCATGAGGCTTACCATCACCAATAAAATTTTACCTCATATATAAAAGTGCGTGTGTGTCTCTTGGGTCAAATCCAATGCACTTTTTGTGACTTATTAGTTCCTTTGATGTCAAAGGGACCCACTCTAGCTGTTGAAAATAAAGTAAGAATTATAATTTACTGCTTCCAGAAGCTCCATCAGTTCTGTGTATCCCTGGGTAAGCTGGATATTTTGAGACACCTAGAAGACCAATAACCAACCTCTGTTTTCACTGCTGGCCAGTCTGACTGTATAACCTGTACCAGCTGTATCCAAGGACTCCTGTTGAATATCTGTTCTGCTCTGTTGCTGTTCACTTCCGACTACTTGTAATATTATAGATTTATTCTGCATGTGACTGCAAGTTGCAAGACAATATATTGATTCAGAATACCTAGTAATAGAACAGTAATTGCTTTGTTTTAAAATTAAATGACCATACTCATTTTAGAATCTATAGTATTTCATCATTTCTAGTGGTATCATGATATGAAATAGAAGAGACTCCACAGCCAATTACCCTCACAGAAACAATAATCCATGTTGTATTTCATAAACAAATGACAATCAGGAAAGCTGCTCTTACTCATCAGAAATGCATCTGATTTGAATGAATGTTCCCTTTCCAGGGAAAGACGAGAAAAATAATATGTACCTTTTGAATTATTTGTAGATACTTACATATCTTAACAGAAACTATTTTTACTTTTGTTCATATAAGTACACTTCAGTTTTATGCTAAACTAATAAAGCAACTTGAAATTAGATATATTCTATAGTTTTTTATGAATACAAATGCAATATAAAAACAGTAGTCTTCAGTAAATAATAGGTTTTTCACTCCATTACCATATTTAACAAGTAGTGGAAAAAAACCCTCTGCTTCCAGTCCTGAGTTATGGTGTTGTGCTGGAAATGGGGTCTGATGCATTTTTCTGCTTTCAAAGATTAAATTCCCTGTGGCACACAAACTGCATATTTTCTGAATTGTGGACTAATTTGCATTTTTTAAAACATCTGTTTATGAATATCTTTGTGATAATAATTACTATTTACAAAGTTTTAATCAGGAGAGGGAAATTTTTAAATGAAGAATACTGGAGGGAACAGATTTTTACCTTCTGGTCATTATTGCCACAATTTATTCTTCTATAGTCTGCCAGTTCGTTTCCTCCCATCCTTACTTACTTCGTCTCCATTTTAATCACATTTCCTTTCCCATTTTAGGCTTTTTCTCCTGTTACCAGTGGTGGCATGAAAACCCAGGGCTGAAGCTCCTGTTTTACTTGGAAAACAAGACCTTGTTTGAGAGGGGATGAGAGGAAGGGTTTACTGGGGTGGGGTAGGAGGGTTGCTTTTAAGGAGATTAATTTCTTTGATAAAATTGGAGGAACAAAGGAACCTGGTGTGACTGCTGGACACCAGGTAGGCATGTACTGAGTAAGGAATTGTCAGTAGTAATGCAACTGTTTACAATTATCCAGTCAGAATCCTACCAGCTACTTCAGAACCTGTAAATGAGAAAAAACCACATCCTATAGCCATACAGAGCATCAGAAAAATCTAATAATGGGGCTTGTCCTTCAAAGCAAGAAACAATAGCTAAACAGCTTTTAGTGTTTTTCTTCTCCAGCTCCTCAGCTGGGGGAGGACTTTACAAAAGATGCCCTGAGCCAGTTGTGCACAAACAAGTGGAAAATCTCATTAGATTTTAACACCTTGAAGGAGCTGTGCTTTTTTACAATATAACCATTTTCCTTTCAGACCCCCCAGCATTTTAATCAATTAAGCACCACAGTCCTGACACTGATTCATAGAAAGGTTAGCATAAAGTTTTTTTGAAGCACAGAAAACATCTTCAAAGGTGATGGAAAGAGAGTTTTGTCTAGGTGAGAATCAGTCCCAGTGTTATATGACACTCGATTTGCTGCACATTTTTGGGTTTTGCAGACACAGGACCTGAGATTTCTGGAAGTGATAGTGAGAAAAACGAGAGGATAAGTCTTTGTCTTTTTTATCCATGATGGGAAGAAAGATGACCTTGTCTTAATCCTCCTCTCCCCCTCTTCACTCCCAACAATTTTGCTAACACTGGCTGATTAGTGTAAGGTAAAATGTTTTCACAGCCAAGAAGCTGGAAATGCTACTTAGCTGAGGAAACAAAAACAAAAAAAAAGTGGAGTTTTTAGGTTGGCCAAGTCAAGATAGGTGACTTGGATAGAAAGCTTAATGAAAATTCTATAAATTTCAGATGAGGTCAAGTCTCTGTTCTCTATTTTTACACAAAGGCAAATGTACTAATCCTCATGTGCTTGTCTTGTACGTGTTTATAGCTCATTCAAGTGAGCAGCCCTGCTGCAGAAAGCTCTCCAACCATCCTAATTAAGACAGGCTGCACAAAACATCATTAGGTGGAACAAAGCAAAGCATCTACTTGCAATGCTGTCTGTAACTCCATTACATAGCTTGAGTCCTTTAGCCATCAATTACCTTGGAGTAAAGCACTTGAGGCCAAAAGCCCTTTGTGGTGGTGATGAAGCAAGGTGTTGTAATCCTGAGCTATTATATTATCACAGGATTTTTGCTAAACAGAAATAACCAAAGTAGAGTAAAATTTATGTGCTAAGTTTTTTTTCTTTTAACACATGCTGTATGGTTTCTCTACTACACTTAGGAAATTTGTTGGATAACGTGTGATAGCTCACTGAATAACATTAACATCAAAATTGCCCAGTTTTCTCATTTTTTTCCTAATGATTGAAGTGATGGGTGAAATGCTTTGCTTTGTTTTTTAGATGTTCTTGTTTTTCAGCTTCTAGAAGAAGTGTGCTTAAAAGGCTATATATTATTCAGAGGAGAAAGAAAGGAAAAGTTTTGATTCACCTTTCCATATGTGAGAACTCATTTCAAGGTTGTGGACTTTGGCCCAGTACTGTTTCAATTTGAAAAGTAACTCAGAGGTGGCCAAGAATTTCCTTCTCCTAGGATTATGTAATTTAAAAGTTTTTCCCAGTTTTTCTTGTTTCTTTTTTTTTTATTGTTTAATTTTTTTATTTATCTTTTTTCTGATGAGGAAATTTGAGTAGAATTGAAATATTTCCCTCTTCATACAGCTAAAGCATTTTGGGTTTTTTTCGATTATGCATTTATTTGCATCCACATGGGAATTCAGATTGAAAGGAATACTTTATTACTTTTTCTTCTTCAGTGGAAAAAATCTTAACGCAAACTTTTAAAACTATGTGCACTGGCTTCCAGCAGCACAGACTCATTTCTGATCTGCACAGTGGGCTCCAGGACTGCAGCAGAATGAAGGCATCACCCCACAGCTGCTCCTTGCTGGCACTGAAGGGTGTCAGGGGCTGGCTGAGGTGATTGAGGGACATAAACAAATTTCAGAATTTCCGAACTTAATATTGTCTGGAAACCCAGAAGAAAATGTAAATAGGTGGCTTAAGTTTTTATTCCTTTTCTAAGAAGGAAATATTAAAATATTGGCCTTTTTGTTGGAAATTGCACAGCTCTCTAGGAGAGGAACAGCAGTCACAACACAGCCCCTGGAAGGAGAGGTCAGTACTGGTAGCTGTCACCTCCCATCCACTGTCACAGGCTTTGTCTGCAGAAAAGAATCACCTGAAAGGTTCAGCAGCATCATCACTCCCATATTTCCTCTGGCATTCTGTGTTTCTTGGGATGAGCATCATGAAGTTGCCTGCTTGGTTTTGGGTTATTTTGTTTATTTGCTTTTGTTGTTTTTTTTTTTTTCTGGTTACCACAGCTGTGACAGCACAAAACCCCGGCAGGGCAAGGCAAGTAAGAACAGTTTAAGGCCTCTCCAGGTGTAGACAAGTACCCAACATACCTATGTGTTATCCACTCCTCAGGTTTTTTGTTGTTTGTTCTGCTGCTTCTGGAGCAGAGTTCCTCTCGTGGCAGCCTTCCTCTGCAATCTAACACAGCATCCTTCAGCCCCTCTTGTCCCAAGACAATGGGGAGCCTTGTCTGCTCTTAGTAGAATCAAGCATTTCTGGAGAAAGAAAGGACCCCCCTGATGATGGAAGGAAGATCTAGCAGGAGAAATAATTTGAGATAACAGTGGAAAGAGGAGGCGGAGCACAAGGAGGAAAGATAAAGGCAAAGGAAGAGACAGGATCAAAAGAGAGGGGAGATGACAAGTGAGAGCAGAACTGTGAAGGAGAGAACAAGGGAAATGCTGCAGCAGCACTGGGAGACTCTAAAAAAGTCGAGCCTCGATATGTTCAGAGTTCAACTTTGTTTTAGCAATGTGTGGAACAGAACAATATGTCCAGATGGAGTTTTAGCATCTACGTGTAACAAAGCAAACACTTTTATCCATTATTTTAACACAAGGTGTCGAGATTGACAGTGCAGCTTTGCCCAGTACAAGGGCTGGTGTCTTGTATCCTTTGGGGGAGAAAGACTTCATGTCCTTTGCTATGTCTGCACGTGTCTCCTGCAGCTGCACGTTGCAGAAGCAATGCAGGACCAGATGCACAACCTCTGTCACACAGGACCTGCAGTCAAGTCCTGCCTGCTCTCATGTGCCCAAGAAAAGACAGATATTCCTTTGAAAGCAACAGGCAAATTGGGTATCTGCCTTTTCATATTACCTTTAAGATTAAGAACATTAGAGGTGCTTTTTTCTTTGTCTTTTAAGATGCCATTAAACTTTCCCAAGCAGCTGATTACACATTAGGAATTGGAGGACAGGAGAGTGCTTTTTGTCTTATCTCTATGATTTATGGTTGAGCTCTCAAGCCATTGCATTCAGACACCTGAAACCCTCACTCATCTCACCAGCTCTAAAGAGAAAAGTGCTTCTGGTTTTGATTTATTCTAGAAATACACATTTTTTATTATAAAGCACAAATTTACTATAATGGTTTTCAGATCTCTAAGGAGAAGCTTTTCCAGCCTGCTACACATATTGATAATGTAATACAATATATTTTCCCTTATGGCTTTGAAGTGCAGGTCTCAAAAACTCAACTTGAAAAAAATCTGTTAGAAACTTGAAAGTCACTCCATGGAGGTGATTTGTGTTGTAATGTCTGCAAACTCCACTGTCTGTATTGGATGGAAAACAGCACCTCAATATTAGCAAAGCTGAGACAAGAAGCATCCAGTGCTTAGGTTTGTTCCTTTTTGGAGCATCATTTGTTTTATATCTGCTTCTCTATGGTGACTGGCATGGCACTGTGTGATTCATCACAATATGACATGACAAGAAACACACCTCAAAGATACAATATTGTTATCAGAAAAAGAGGGGTCCTTTAAGCATTAAGAAAATTTAAGGACAATGTCTATAGGTATAAATGCATGTAGCTCTCATAGGATTTAAATGTCACTTCTTTTCAGATAAGAAGTGAAGAATGTAAGAGCTTTAAATTGTCAGTGAAAAGACTTGACAAGGTTTATCAGCGTCTGCTGAGTGAAGTCACTTCCCTGGGACCTGTGGGTGCCACCAGCCTCACTGAGGGGATTGGTGGTGGGACTGTCCTTCACTCTCACCCCTGCACAGAGCCAGCATGGACACACTCCCCCCTCGACAGCTCAGGTGGAATTCAGAGGAGATCTTTCCAGAGCAGGTGCTCAACAGGGCATCACAGAGGGGCTGGACCACTGCTCCTGTGGACACAAGCTGGGAGAGTTGAGGTTGTTCAGCCTGGAGAAGGCTTCAGGGAGACCTTAATGGCACTTTCCAGTACCTAAAGGTGCTACAAGAGAGCTGAAGAGGGACTTTTGATAAGGGCATAGAGGGTTACAACAATGAGGAATGACTTTAAACTGTCAAAGGCGAGGTTTAGATTCGGTAAGGGGAAGAAATTCTTCCCTGTGAGGGTGGTGAGGCACAGGAACAGCTGGCTCAGGGATACTCTATCTCTAGAAGTGTTCAAGGCTAGCTCCAAAGGTGCTTGGAGCAACCTGATCTTGTGGGTGGCATCCCTGTGCATGGCACTAGGTGACCTTTAAAGGTCCCTTCCAGCTCAAACCACTCTGTGATGGTCTAAATCCTTCCTGTCCTGCCACCATCCCTGCCTGCTCCATGGCTCTGGGAATGGCCACCTTCAGCAGTCTCTCATGGAGGCCCAAGGTGCAGCTGAGAAGTTGAGTTCACAAAGCAAGGTCAGGACCAGCAAGGTACCTCATGGGACTCAGGTGTGGGCTGGTGAAAGGAGGAATCTGCCTGGGATCTGGGGAGCACCCCTGGAGCCACGGCATTGCTGCCCAGTATGGCTTTCCAGAAAAGCAGAGGTTTTCAGAAACATTAATTTGCTTTGCTTTCGGTGAAGTTCCCTCAGAAGGAGAGTTAAGAAGTTGGCAAACCTTCAAGACATTCCAGGAAATACAGTATGTTTCTAATTCATATAATTTAAGCATCTGAGAGACTTAAAAGAACCCCATCCTAGTGCAGCCATTTCAGAGGCTTTTGGGGGACAGAGGGAGGCTTTAACCCCAGCTCCTGCTGTAAGTTTGTAGTCACCTTTTTGCTGGAGGTTCTCAATATGTGCTTCCCTTTTGCTGCTTTGAAAGCCCACAAAGTTACTGGCAGTGTTTATCTTTCTTGTCTCAGTCACTTTTATTCAATCTTTTGTAAACACCCCCTCTAGTAAGAGTTTTCCAGAACATATTTGGGAAGAAGACAAAGAAGTACTGGGATATTTCTGTGAAGACACTTCTGGCAGCACTGAGCCAGGCCAGTGGCCAGGAGCTGGCCAGGGACAGGTGAGCACATCAATCCCACTGCTACTGGGGAAGGAACCTTGGCATCAAGCACCACAGGGTGCTGTTAATCAATTAAATATCTACATCAGAGAGAGAAACATTTCTGAAAGTTGACTCAAACTGGGATTCAGTCCATCGGTGTTTGGATCCAAAATACTTGGATAATTTTTTTTCTTTTATTTGTTTTTTCTGTATTTCAGTGTTTTGATGCTGTTCTCCTTGCTGTAGCAGTCTAAGCAGATGAGTGTTTGGTTTTGGGCTGTTTCCTGAGTGTGATCAGGTGCTGAGCCCAGCTTCCCTCCTCACACCATGTCTCCACGGGCAGCTGCAGAGAACAGGAGCTGCCTGAATGCTCAGTGCACCTCTCTCCCTTCCTTACATTTATTGCTGCTCTTTACTGGAGCTATAAGAGGCATCAGGGCTTTAGCAGTCCCCAAAGTGCATCTCCTGAAACAGAGGCACTCTGGATGGGAATGCTGTGAAGCAGCATAGAGAGCTGGTGGGGAATACACTGAGGGCAGGAGCTGGGGCAAGTGGTTAATAGGAACCATTTCAGAGTGAGCTGATGCTGAAGCTGCACTTTAGGAATTGCAAGAGGTGTGAGATGTTTCAGCAGTACCAACTAGAACAGTCACAATTTCTCAACAGCTACCACATAGTGGTACCACAGAAATCTCCAGCATCTCCTATTGCACAGACAGGAAATCCTGGTGTGTCACATGTCAGAACTGGGAGTAAGTGCAGGGTGGTTGAGCCCTCAGTAGGGGCTCACTTGGCAATCAGAGATGTGGAAATCAACTCCTTCCCTTTGACCTTACAAGGGGAAGGAGGAAGGAAGGAAGGGAGGAAGGTTAATAAGCTTAATTTGTCTTTCAAGAACAGCAATCTTCAGAATTAACTTTCCAAATAGAGCCATGACCCATACACTGGTTCTGAATGCTACTCCCATACTATAAATGTAGAAATAGGACAATAACCACACTGTGAATGACCCGTTTTACCCTCAGCCTGTCTGGGTTCAGCATTTCAATACAAAACACTATTAATCACAGTGTCAGAGCTGAAGAACCTCATGCCTCTAAATGTTTTACAGAAGGAAGTTTCCCATGGGTGTAAGGGCTGTCATGTAAATATTTTGGGACAGAGCATCTCCATCCTCTGCAGTGGTCCCTGCCTATGTCAGAGTCTTTTCCAAACTGCAAGTTGCACTGTGATCAAGAAAAGCACACAACAAAGGGCTGATTCCCTTCATATTTTTGCTTGGTGTGATCTAGGAGTTGGTCCCAGCCCCAGAAAGGAAGTCAACTCAGCCAAGCTTTCCAATAATTTCAAGATGCTCTGGGATTCCAGTGCTAAGCACATTGAAAATGAGCACTATAGAGATTAGTACAGGTAACAGCCACAGCACCATGCAGGGAGAACTCTGAAAAACTGACTCCACTGTCCTAGGACTGCTGAGCATCTGGCCTTATTTCTATCGTTCATGTCTCATTCTATTAGTAAAAACACAATTTCTTTTCAGCATTGGCTTAGGGAGGAAAAGAGAGACTGAGGAAGATTAGCACATGAAATGTGCACTGCTTGACTTAACACTGGTTTCAACAAGCAGAATGCAAAAGGGAAAAAACAGACTCTTGTTAGCTCCTTTGGCTAAAAACCTGGGGTCAGTGTTCCTATGTGTGCATCACTTCTGGCCACCTGTGCAGTGAAACTCAACTCTACCCCATGTGTGCAGTCAATCCAGATGGCTCTGAACACACATGTAAATCAGTGTTCTTTCCAGCAGGATAACAGATCTGGTACCATGTCTGCCACCCTCACAGCCCTGCCAGAGCCCTTTCCTGGTTGCTGACAGCAGCCCCTGTGTCTGCAGCCCATCCATTCAAATTTACTGACAAAATGTTAAGGAAGCTCAGCTTTAGCAGTCTAATGTTTTACTTAAGGAAATGGTGATGCTCTAAATAAAAATAGTTTGAGATCCTGGCAATATGAAAAATATTATAAAACATAAAACTCTTTTGCATCAAAGCAGTCACTTGTGCTCCTAGAGAAATACACAAAAAAGTCTTTGTTGAGCTTTCTTGTGTGAAAATCAGGGAAACCCCCAAAGTTGTGTTTCATGAAGCTTCAATCCCACCTTCTGGGCCAGCTGGCAACCCTGGAATTTGCAGATTGCAGCCGCTTCTTTAATTGTTTTCCAAATATTCATTTTAAGATTTTTAAAGAAAATCCCAGGCCATTCAATTAACATCACAGTGCACACACTCTGCCATCCATCTGCTTAAGTCATCTTTAACTGACATTGTCTTGTATCTGGTATTCATAACTATCAAACAAATCTCCAACATAATCCACCTTCTGTTCCCACCTAGAAAACAGATTTTGCCATTTTTTTATTCTCACACCTGTGCAACAATCAACATTTTTCCACTGGAGGTTTGTCATTGGTGAATGTACTTGTTGGGAACTGAGGTTACTTTAATATATTCACAGAAAATGGAAGTGACTGTATATTTTAAGACCAGAAAGGATTATTGCCTGCTCTGGCCTCTTCAGTAACACCATCCATAAAGTTTCACTGCTCTAAATCCTGATATAGTTTTCATACTAAATACTTGGCCAAGGTCTGTCTGTTAGAAAAAAAAGTTAGTTTCTACTTTTAATTAGTAATAAATACACATCGTTATCCTGGATATTCGCTATTCCCACTGATAAAAATTTGCACCTTATTTCTCACTCCAAAATACTGAATTTTGACAACAAATACTTTGTTTTATTTAAAATGAAAATCTTCCCCATGCCCCTGCTACCTTTTCCATAGGTTCTTAAAATCTATGCTGGTTGTATCTAAACCTCTTTGGGTAAATAAATATTTGCACCCCATTTTTTTAAAAATCATAAATCATATGCCTAGACTTTGATTATTCTTAGAGCTATAAAATCTAAGTAGTCAATCAGACATTTTCTTTAGTTGTGGCTATATAAAGACAATATACTTGCCAATAGTTGTGAATGTAAAATAACACTGCCTCAGTCTGATTCCAATCTCAAGAGAAAAAACAAGCAATCCTTGTTGCCTTCTTCACATTGCACTATGTTTTATAATCTTGTGCCTGCCAACAGCTCCTTTCCCAGGAGGAAGCTTCTTTGCCCCAGGAAGTGCCATGGTGCTCCCTGTGCAGTAGCTTTCCTGCCCTTCTCTGGCCTTGCTGTACCTCTCTGAGTTTGCTCCTTGTTTTCATCATATGGGACACCTTGTGAACTTTTCAGAATGGCAACTCAAAAATAAAAATCCAACAAAAACAAAGAAACACAGGAGGAAGTAACTGTTTTCACAAAGCTTAATTTAAGTGTGGAACTCACTGCTAACAGATCCTGTGGATGCTGAAAGCTTGATGGGTTCAAGAAGTGGATAGAGAAAACTATGGGGGTTTGAATTCCACCAGAACTAGGAAACAGCTGGAACTCAGGGGGCACTCACCACAGATGAGCTCAGGCTGTTAGGAAAGGATCAACACCTGTGTTCCTCCTTGTGCTCATAGTTAAGTGCTGGCTCACCAGCAGGGAGGTGCCTGTGTAGGTGCTGCTGTAAATTGTTGGTTGTGTTGGAGTGTCCTGCTACCAAGGGAGGGGTGTGTTGCTAGCACAGAGGTGGGAAGGCTTTGACTGCTCGTGGCTTATCTTCCATGAGGATTTATTGATCACCCTTCCACGTCTGAAGCATTCCTCAGAGCAGGCTGCAAAAGGTATGATGAGGTTTCTTATGCTGTGGCCTGGAGCACAGATTGATCCTTTTCTTTCTCTTTTTGTTATACTTAAATATGAGGAGGTTTGAAGAAAAATAATGTTACAGTATTTTTTTGAGTTGTTCTTTATTAATTATGCTTTATTGGAAGTAGTCTGTGCCCTTGATATTCCTCTGTTATGTTGGAAGGGAATTGGGTCTGTTTCTTGTGTCTACTGAAGGACTACCTTATGTTTGGGAGTCTTCTGTATATAGTTATCTGTGCACTCATGTTTTGATAATACTGCCAGCGATTTTCTGTACCTATAACTTTATGGAATTTCTTAAAGGAAAAGCATCACAGTATTTTTCTTTTTTCTTCTTTTCTTGATCCTTTCTGGTTGTCGTATAGATTAAGCTGATGTTTGTAAAGGGTTTACTTTATATAAGGCCTTGGTCTTCTCAAAAATAGTTTTTGTTTAATGAAGCACTCCAAAATTCTTTTTTTCTCATGTTGCTAGAAGTCCCAGTGTTTAAGGTACAACATTCCTGCTTTGGTTAATCCTTTAATTCTACTAAGAAGTGTCATCCCATATTTCACACATGCACAAAGTATTTTTTTATATTCCTGTCCTTCCCACTAATGATGTATGGAATAACTTTATGGAGCATGCACACGATGAATAAAAATGACTTAAGCAGCTTTTGTACAATTTCCAGCTGGCATCTCTGAAGTGACAGAGAGGCAGAACAACACAAGGCAAAGAAGTAGGTTGGGGGAAAGAGTGGGCTTTAAACAGGATATTAGTTGTGAGATTAAGAGCAGGTGTATTTGTAGAGGGCTCTGGCTGCTGATCCTGGTGCTGTGGAGATTTGCCCTGAGTTTAGGGGAGCTGCAGCTTTCAGTCTCCATCCTCTGCAGTGTGGAATGTGCAGCAGTGCTCACTGTAGCCCCACGTTGTGCTTTTACCCCTGAGCTTGGCACAGACACACAAGCAGTGTTCTAGACAAAGGGGTGTTTGCTTTGGCATGTATGCTCTGAGCACTAAAGCAAGTCTAAACTATCAAATAGTTTTTCTCTACATGAAGATTTTTAACATGACTGACATCCATTTGTTCTGTCTTGTATGATAAAAGTTAGCCCATAGCACAGCTGCACATTGCTCCTGTGCTCAGGCTGAGCTGTGCTGCTCTGCCTGGACCGGGTGTATTGTAATCCAAAAGTATTTCCAATTTTAATGCTTCAGAACCATGGGGTCTAGTTGTGCAAACCTTAAGCCCCATGAGCAATCCCTTGTCCACTGAAATCAATGGAATCCCTTGTGTGAATAAAGATTATGCTAGTGAATAAAGGGTTTTCGGATCACAGCCCTAACCCTTTTTAAATTAACCTTCTAAGAAAGAATTTATACAGGAAAACTCTGTCTCAGTGGTGAGCAGTCAATAAACCATGTCTTTGTAACTCCTTCCTTCCTTTATGGGTCCTTTGTGTGAGGCTTAAGTGAAATGGATCTCACTCTATATCCCTTCCTTACTTCCCTTCTGCCCAAGCCAATCACTTTATAAATGTCATAATTTCTCTCTATTGTCCCCTTTTTGGGTATATTTGCTCTTGTCTCATTCAGTGACTACAAGCTCAACTATCTTTTTGCATTAGGAAGAAGAAAGGAGATTAAATGGACTGAAAGATCAGGAAGAGAGGTTCCATCTTATTTTAACCTTTGGGAATCAAAATACTCGTTTTTATATTGAGAATCCCATAAGTCAGTTTTTGCTTTATGGAAGTTTCTACTTCCAATATTTCACTATCAAAGATGATCTGTCCTAAATATAAAGTTCTAGGATTTGGAGGCTTAACTTTGCAGCTATCTCCTGTAATTTTCCATCTTGAGGTTCACCTCAGTGCCCTAAAATGTCACAGTTATTGTTTGCCATTACAGATAACCACAGTGGCCCAAAAGTAAAACCAGCAGATGACAGAAAATGGAATAATACTAAGATGTGCTTGTTCACCTAAAGTGTTTTCTGATAGCATTGCAGCCTAGTGAATCAAAAGTGTTAGGAAATGGTGAAGATAGAGAAAATGAAGATCTCCACTGCTCCTCATATAAGTGTGGATTTAACTGCAACCTGCAGGACATAAGGGGTTCCTAAACACTGCAAAGAGTATAATGTTGTTTTCTCAGTGCTGAAAGATAAATGAAATGTTCTGCTTTTATGTAAGTCAACAGAAGTATTCTGTGCTTTCTGTTTTCCAATTACCCACAAGCAGTTTTTTAATTTCTGCGAGTATTTGTAGCTCTCTGTAAATTGTAAACACTCTGTCATGCACTTCCTGCTTTGTTTGTGTGTAGCTGCCTGGCTGGAACTGTATCCCGTGGGTTGATGGTCTTTCCTGGTTTTTAACTGGATAATTGTGACTTAACCACAATGTTTCCTGGTGAACGTGCAAATGTTTACCTAAAATTAAGTGGATTTAAGGTTGCAGAGAGACTTATGAGAAGAAAATTTTAATTCATGCAAAGATTTGCAGGTATATGGATTTTACAGAAGGTTTGAACATTTTGATTCATGACAGGATAAAACATTCATTAATTTTCCTGCTGTTATTTATACCTAAGCAATTTTATTTCTAGGAACATGTTGAGTTAGCTGGTAAGTGGCCTTGCTGATCCACTGAGAAGCAATGTCAGTTGTCTCATGGACAATAATTTAATCTTGGAGAATACTAGGGATGTCATAATGCTCACACTGGCCTCAGCCCAGTTCTTCCTTGCACTTCTTTGCAAGGATACTTCGCACTTTATTTGTTTGCTTGTCCTCTGATACTCCTTTGAACTCATTGCCTCTTTTCTTCCCTCTGCTTAGACATTCATAGCATGTTCAAAATAATTGATTTGGTTCTGTGAAGATTTGTGATGACCAAGTCTCATCTTTCTCTTTTTTTCTTTTTTCTCTCTCATCATGGTTGTTAGCAATAGAGATTTCCTCCTAAATAAAAGCAGGAGCAAGTATGGAAATGTAGTGGATAGCTTCTGGTGCTTCAGCTTTGAAGGAAGCTGTCTTTGGAGAGATGCTCAGTAGTTCAGTAGAGTATTCTTCCTTTTAAAAATTCTCAGGAAATCAAATATTTTTCCTTTTCCTTGGACATATTAGGCAAAGACAGGAGATTTATGCCTGCAAGTTTTACAGCTTGGGAGTACTCTTTATAGAATCTTTTTGTTTTGTTATCTTTCTGAGTGCATCTATTATTTGCTGGGAAAATAAACCCTAACAATTTCCAACTTTGCAAATGGTCCAAGGCTATTCTCAGCTCTGTCTGTCTGGTAGGAATCTGCAAGCAGGGATTTATTAGGGTAGGAAGGCCAGTTTTTCTGGTTTGCCTCCCCTCAAGTCAGAGATGGTAGAGTGCAGCAGCTGGCCCCAGATGCTGGTATTGCCCTCCCAGCTCTGGGTAGCCTTGAATCCTGCTGTGCAGTGTGTTAAACACCCTGGGTTTTAAAGTTCTTTCTTTTTATTCTGGAATAAAGGCTGGAGTGGGGAGGGCTATTACTGTGAACCTTAATATGAAGCAATTCTTTCTCCATATTTCTAACTGATCTCGTTACTGCACTCCCCTGTCCTCCAATGGCCCTCTACCAGACCTTTAATAAGACACTTAATTTCTGCTATCTGAGACAAGCTTCTGTCTAATCTCAAAATTTCCCTCTTCCTTTTAACTTGTGTTTCCTTCCATGAGTTTGGTGCATCGTAGTCGCAATTCCCTTGCTAATGCTCTGTGTGTCTTCTAGGCTTTATCTCTTGGTCTCAGAAAGGAATTAATAATCCTTCTGACAACTTCATACATTTAGCCTTTCACCCTAATTTTTGCTCAGATAAATTTTTACAGCCTAAATATCCTCTGGCATGAAGGTACATATAGCTCTAAATCTCAGTTTTGCTTTCAGGGAGCCTTCATTTTAAATAGAGTCAAATATAGAGTCTATTATTTACAGGACTGTTTGTTTACCCAGTTAATACCACAACTTAAACCCAGATATACCAGTATTCTAAACCCCCCTCCCCCCCCCGATTTATTTATCATGAATGACTCCTTTTTGTAATCAAAAAGCCTTTAAACCTCACATAAAAAACTTTCTTAAAACTACAGTTTATCTGTTTCCCTCAAAAGAGATGCTTTCAAAGGATTGTATCAGCATTTTAGATTTTGAAATGAATCACTCTTCCTATGTCTTGATTTCCAAAATAAGCTGACCATTAAGATTCTCTGAAGGCAGCACTCTTGTGGGTGGGTTTTTTTGTTTAATTAAAATATCTATTAATTTTTGAAAAAATCTAAAATCTTATTATGACTTGATAAAACTTAACATGCTTTGGTTATTTAAGGAGATGGAGTAAAAGTATCTTTTCTAAGCAAGCTGAATTGGCAGTAGAGGTTACAGCAAATTTTCTCTTAGTATTGTTAGACAATATAAAAATCATTATGGGGGACTTGCATGGATAGAAGGAAGGCTTTTGTAATTATAAATTTCATGGTAATTTTTTATCAATACAGGACTGAATAATAAGTTCTCTTGTCATATTCCCAGTGCAGTTCAGAAAGGTCTGAGTCATTGTGGTAGGCACTTCCCATTGATGATAGTTTGCACCAATTTGAGATTTTAGTTGCCCACTTTTCAAGTCATCTTTTTTCAAATATAACTTTCCTGGTGCTTGGTGTCTCAAATACAATACTGTTCAACATAAGCCTACATTTCCCAGAGTAATCACAGACACTGAATGAAACTGAATTTATTCATGAGGGATCAGTGATTCTTTCAAGCCCAGTTAAGCTATTCTTTTTAATATCCCTTTAAAAAACTTATAAATTTCTAACAGTTTAAATTTCTTTTGAGAAGACACGAGGCGATTACAGAACATCTCTGTGAGTCTAGTCTTTGTTTTTTGGTTTTTGGGGTTTTTTGTTTGTTTGTTTCTTTCAGAAATTACTAAAAAACAAGTTTAGGAATTAGATTGTGTAATTTCCATTTCACATGGAGAGGTGAGGCGTTTTGGATGCTTGGTGGCCTGATTCCAGCATGCAGCAGGAGCAAGGGGTTACAGAGAGCCTGGGGTTTGCACCGGGAGAATGGCAAATGCTGCAAGGATAGAGAGGAGCTCACAGGGATGGGGTAGGGCAGGGATGCTTGATACTGCACTGGAGAGTGGGTCTGTGTCAGGCAATAGGAACGATGTATTATAACAAATTATATCAGTAATGAGAAAAAGGTGACACTTTTACAGGGTGTAATGAGGGCTAAAGCCTATAACGTGCTGTATAGCTTAACAGCTGGCATTAAATCAGCAGACAAAACATTTGCTGAGATTGTGGAAAGTCTGCAAAATTACCTTTCTGGTATCTGCTGAGTGTATCTGCTTTTATAAAGAGGATCAAAAGAGAAAATGAGACAATTCTTGAATTTGTCAGTTCAGAAAGGGTTTAAATGATGTGTTAAGAGACTGGATGGTGTATTATATGCAGAAATGAAACAGTCTAAAAATGGTTATTGACTGGAGTAATTGATCCAGAGCAGGACATTGAGAGCAGTGGGGCTGTGGGAGACACTAAAATGCTGTGGGCAGCCTGTGTGACCACCAAGTAGTGTCCGAAGCTGAAAGCTCAAACCAGACAAGCAAAGCAGCCTGTGTTGCCTCTGCCTTATGCAAATGCGTGCTGATCTGAAATAGCCAAGAGAAAAGGGGATATGCAGACAAAACATGCAGGTTCCAAACCTATTATCCCTTACAAAGGCAACACAAAGGGCATTCGGAGCTGTCTGTGGTGCTGCAGAGGACAGTGTCTGCTGTGTTCTGTTGTAGAGTATTGTAAAAGCACTGGTATCTTTACAGCAGCTTAAGTTATGACACAATAGCAAAAATGTTATTGGATTTTGTTAGAAGTGGAGGGGATGGAATGTGAAATGTGTTTTTGGCAGTATGCTCACACACCAGGAATGAAGCAGCAATGAACTTGATGTTTTAAATGGACAGAGAAAGAATCTGCATCTTCCAAGTGCTCTTGCAATGAAGGTGTAATGTGCAACTATAAATTATGTGTTCTTCTGTAGCATGTTGTGAAGTTTCCTACATCTTTTAGTAAGATATTAATATCTTAAAGTTGTGTTTTTTGGAGAGACTAAACAGGTTTCTAGGTTTCTGCAGGAATTGGAAAAAAGAAGAAAAAGATGGAAGATAAGCCTCTCTCAGTATTCCTGTGGCAATCTGAATGGAATACTGCAATGTTTCAAGGCTTTGTACATCCAAACTGAGTTCAATATTAACTCATACTCACAATTTAGTAGCTTTTAACTGAAACAGTGGGTAAACTTGTTCCATTAGTTGGTTGTAAACTCCCAAGTCTACCTAGAGAAATATGTCTATAAAATTGGAGATTGAAGTTGATAGCAAGAAATACCTTCTCAAAAACAGTTGCAATATCACCAGCTAATCCTATCAGTGCCGTCAGTACTTGTTTTTTAAAACAATGAAACTGATGCTTTATGACATTGTTAACACTCAGTGGTACTGGAATTTAGTGGTACAGAGTGGTACCTTACATAGCACTGCTGAGAAATTGTCAAGAATTTAAAAGTAATATGAAAAATAAGGTTTGTTTTTTTTTTNAAAAGATTAAAAGACAAATAAAAAAAACGTTTTTTTTTTTTTTTTTTTTTTTTTTTAAATTTGGAGATTCAACTATGTTATGGCTGGCAGAGTTTCACCTGAGCCTTGTGATTTATCTTGAGGAACCTTAACCTTCAAATGTTCCCTATGTGAGCCCCTGTTTACAGTCAGTCAGTTATTTCTGCAGGATTTTGCCTACGGCAGTAACAGTGTTCGATCTGCAGAATGAACTGTTACAGAATGAATAGAAACATTGATTCACGTGGCATTTTGGGACTTTTCATGAGTGATGGTGCTCATATTGTGCAAGAAAGTCCTTACACACCTTTGTCTATAAAGCTGCCTTATGATGTTCCTAACTGGAACAGGAGCAGTAATTTCACATCTGATGGAGGATCAGAGTGAAAGGTTCATTGCCTTTGCCTCTAAATTCCTTTCTTTGGCAAAATGGAGCTGCATGGAAATTGGGAAAGGATCTCTGACCTATTCTTGGCAGTTTAAAACTTTTCGCTCGTGTTATATAGATAATGATTTATGCTGCTTGAAGATCATCAACTCTACTTTCAGCTTTAATCCCACAAAAAAAGTGTTCCAGCCATAACTATTGCAAAGCTTTCGGGATGTGAAGATGGCCCAGCTGAATTCATTTCAAAACTATCAACAGCTTCATGAATTTTTGTCTGGCAAACTTTTCACTGAAAAAGTGAAAATAAGGCCCCCCATAAGGGGGGGCCTATAGACTCTGCATGGCACAAATTCAAGGTCTGGAGAAATGCATTAAAATACAAAAGTAATCTGATCATTAAAATTTGTACAACACAAAGTGGGCACGTTTGTATGTACAAACTATTCCATCAGTACCATAATGTCCTTCTTCCTGCAAATGTGTGTCTAACAACTCTTTCTCTCATCTTTGGAAGAATTTTGTGTTCCTCTGTTACTTATGCAGCTTCATCCTTCCCATTGTGTATGCAGTCACATCCTGACCCTCTAATTATTTCCATCACCTCCATTTCTGTCGCCTCCTCTCTCATGGTAAAGGGAAGAAGTGGCTGGGGGGGGTTGTGACTGGTAATTTTGGTTTTGGGTTTTTTTGGTTTGACATTTTTTTATGCTGGGGTAGTTAGCTTTTTGGTTTTTTGATTTTTTTTTTTTTTTCCTTAAGAAATTGAAACCTTTGTGTTTTTGACTGATATGTCAAGTTTGGTTGCATTTGGTGGGTGGATATAGAAGTGATTGGAGGATGGAAACAGTTAAACCAGGCATGTTTAACCTCAGAGATGGCATTCTGCAAAGTACCTGCGACGTTACACGATAAGCCTTGTAAAATTTGATTGCTCCTATTGTTCTTTCATTACAGAGTCATGACCTAGAAACCAGGCTTAAGATAGCTCTGTTTTTAATTTTATTTTATTAAGAAGACTTGCCGGGTCTCAGTAACAATCACTAAGATGAGATTTTTAAAGGGCCTATTTTTTTTCCAAGTTCCAAGTGTAGGGAATATTTGAAGTCTGGGTTGTCTGTCTCACTCCTTTATCTCAGTGGTGAGAGACTTTTACCACTGGTGAGAGAAATAGAAGATACAGCATAATGGTCTCAAGGGTTTTAAAAATGCATCTGATGCCTAAATATTTTAATTTTCACCAGAATTCAACTAGCAATGTTTTCTTTAGACTATGCTGGGCCATTTATTAGGTATGTACTTCTCTCTATTTGTGGAATCTAATGCTTTTCCTTCATTAGATATTCACTAATGCCCAGGATACAGCAATGCAGGGTCTGGAAAGTGTAAAATTCTCATTTCTGAACTTGGATAAATTGCATAAATTTAAAGAGCAGCATGTTATTCTCACCTTGAGGGTCTTAATTGGTTTTGAAATAAGCAAATGTCAGAGCAGCTCCTCAGCACTCTGACACTCTGCATTGCTGCAAAGATGTATTCATACTTTCAGGAAAGGAGTGACTCATATGGTAACACGGGCAAAGATCAGGTACAGTGAGACATGAGATTCTGTGGGGCACCTGCAATACAGAACAGGCCATTACAAAGCAGATGTTTGCTATGTCACTGAGGAGCTGAATTTTGAACTCTCTCAAGGTTGAGGTGTGTTGGGTTGGTGGTGTTTGTTTGTTTGTAATCCAAATAAAGATGGGGATATTGGAAAGAACCAGAGTTGCTGGGGGGTTTCTTGAATATTTCTTTTTATTATAGGAGGAAAATGAAGTAGTGAGATGCAGCAGACATAATTTGTGAAAGCTTGGGGTGATAATGTCATGGCTTTATTCATCATTTTTTAAGCAGAAGTGGTATAGAATGTGACACAGACAAGTAGGATGTTTACCTGGATATTCTGCAGAAAGGATGCTTATTGAAAATACAGGGCATCAATACAACCAGACAGTGATGTGTGCTAGTAGCAGTGAGCTTTTTGTTTGCCTTCACTTGAAGGCATTGTCTGAGATATTTTATGTGAAGTAAGAAATGGTATCTATAACAAATACCCTTGAAAGTTTCAGAGTATTTGTTTAACACCTGCTGGCCATACTGAAAGGCACATTGTACATCACCACCCAGCAGACAGACTGCTTGTGCTCTGCATTACATGATTTTGGTGGTTAAGGCTGGAGAGGTGCTTGGTGTGGATTTTCTCAGGGTGCTCACCTTGCGTCGCAGGAGATCGTGGTAATGAGCACGGAGCAGCTGCTCGCACTCCTGCAGGGTGGCCGGGGTAGCTCCTGCAGCCTGTGCAAGGGCACAGCAGCAGCATGGGAGCAGCTTTGCAGCCCTTTGCAGCAGGCTGTGCTTGCTCCCACCCAGAGGGAGGGTTATTTCCCCAGCTCTCACACTTCTAAAGGAATGTTGATGGAGGATAATTGCGCCATGATCCTGGTACGGCGAATGATTGCGGGTTATTATGGAGCCTCTCTGTATGTATGTAAAATGCATAATTAGGCTTTTTATATTATAAATCAGCAAGTATGGGTATATGGAAATGCTAATGTTGTGTGGATGGTGCTGGCAGTACAAAGAGTAGCAAAAGTGGCACCACATCCATTGAGTGGATGTAATCTGAGAGGTAGTCATCAGATAATTCAAATGCTCAGAAATTTTGTACTGTTTATGGAGATTAAAAAAGTAGTTTTTAGATCAGTCTGTCTAGCAATTTCTGCTGTTAGCTCTGTGGTAAAATCTGCACTTAGCGAATTGATGTGCAAATACTGTGCAAAAAGGTCAACTTGGATCTATGGAAAAAACTACAACAATTCATCAGTTGGAATCAGATGACAATCTTGAATTGTGATGAAGCCATGAAGACCCTTTGTTTTGTCACTGACAGTCAATTCAAGTGTTTATATTCCAACGCACTTGAGATAATTTTTTTTTTTTTTTGCTGCCTTTTGTTAAATCTTAATTTCACAAGTGGCTGTTGACATTTTGGAGTGAATAATAAGAGGTGAGCGTCAAGCAAACAGTCTAATCAACCTTAAAATACACTGAAGTGGGGCTGTAACTTTCTTATCCTGCACCTTCATCAGGTTAACCCTGTTCTAATGCTCTGCAGAAGGCTGCCAAAACACTGCACTTCGTTAAAGCAGATAAAAATACCTTTATTATAGATTTACCATTATTTATGTACTATCTGACTAATTTGTTCCTCTTTACTTATTGAGTAATAAAAATATTGCGCTATTTTTCTTATTTAACTTTCTAATACGAAGTAGGTCCACAAGATGGCCCTTTTGCCTTGCCAAGTCCTGGGTCATGAGTGAAGAACCCAGCATTGTGGCTATTGATCTCTTCTGTCCCAAAATCCTATTTTCAGAAACACACACTGATTTGTCTGCTTCATTAACATTTGTTTCTTCTTCACTGTGATAATGAGCTGTTTGCATCTTGCTCAAAAATAGACATAGATTAATGCAATGTTGAGTGCAAAATCACCAAGGAAGAAAACTGCTGCACTAGATAAACTTTATAGGTCACGTTCCTCCAGTCTGAGAGTCTGGGATGACTCTTTGTGTAATAAGGCATGGCGAGGATTGTGATTATCGTAGAATAAACCCTGGAGTATTTTAAATGTGCAAAGCATAACTGCCAGCGTTTGACTTCCCAGAAACAGAACTATTTGGTAACATTTGGCATCATCAGAGATGCCTAATTAGTGAGCACATGCATGTTTACAGGTATTTGTGCATATCCATCCACATGGAAACTTGCAGGCACAAAAGAATGAGTACATTTTTACTGGAAGAAATGCATTAAGAACTGGAAAAATGCAAAGCACTTCTATGTGGAAGAAGTAAGAATTTAATCTTGCTTTTAGTATCAGAAATAATAATTACTGTTCCATTTCTGATGCAAGTGTACAGGTATCTTACACTTTAGTAAAATATATCAGCACTGATTCTCGAGGTTTCTGAACATGCCAGAGGCAAGGGATTAGAGTAACAACCTAACCCAAGTTAGGGAATTTCTCAGCAACATACATCTATCTGTTAAAAATAGACACCTGAGCATCATTGGGACTTTCCACATGGCAGCTGATGGAATGATCTGATCCTTTTTTTTTTTCTTGATATTTTTTCTGTACTTATTTCAGTGTCAGCAGGGTAGATGTAACTGCATATTGCACAGGTTGATCCTTCAGAGCAGGCTCTGAATTGAACCAGCAGCTTTGTTTTTCAATTCCTGTAGTTTCCTCAGGCTGAGACACACATGCCTTTTGTGTTCTTCCCCATTGCTTCTTCAGTGTAATGGGAATTATGGGAAGAGATGGTTGGGTGTATTTCCTCTCCCTATTCTTCACATGCATTCCCTTAATAGTGTGAATTCAGTGTTAGTCTGCTGGACTGCTTTTGTCAGATGGAGTGGGAACCAGCTGTGTCTTCAGCCCTATGGATCCTTAAAATACAGCACTGAGGCACTGGGGCTCTTTTTAAGGTTGTATAGGAAATACTTTTCTTGCAGGAAAAGACTAAAAGAATGTGGAATGCAATTGGTTTCTCTTTCATAAATGAATTCAATGGTTATCCTATACAACCTTTTTTAATAATGTGTTTCTTTCCAGACACAATTTTTCAGTGCCAAGAGGTTTTCTGCCCTCCCCCTTGAATGAATTATTCCAAAAAATGTTCCTTAATATTATGGAAAAAAAGGTTTGTGACATGTCCCTCTGTGAACACAAAACTTTTTACTCCTCAAAGCTTTATTCTGACCTCGACCATTTACAGGCTTCAGGAAGGCTTGGAATTGTACCTGCAATTTAGGTGTAAGTCTTCATGTAACCTCTCTGAGGAAAAGCACAGATTGCTGCAGATCTTTACACTGAGATTCGTTGGCAAGAATCTGAACTCAGGAGAGGCATAATGAGGGGAAATGGCACGAGACATAAATCTTTAAACAGAAGTGAGGTGTATACATTGCCCTGAGCAACATTTTGGGCTCCCAATTCTCGTGGGTTGACCCAGTGCCACATGTTGGAACCTCCCCAGTTCTTAGAGCTAATGTGCCTGTGCAAATTGAGTAGACACTGTTATTTAGGATGTAATATTGACTTCTTAGCATAAGCTTCCTTGTTATTGTGATTAGTCACAGCAGTGTGCACTGTGTTTTGGAGCATGTTAGTCACGCTGTAGATGTGTCATAACTTGTTATTAAGACAAATGGCTGTTCATGGAAGAAGGGTCATACCTGTGGAGAAGACATTATATGAGAGAACTTGTGCATCACCCCAGTTGATGATTCCCAGGTTTACATGTGTACCAAGGCTAGGAGGGCAGGAGATGTTGGATTTCTGACGCTTTGTTTTGTGTTGAGAGATGGGCAAAGTGTATGAAGAGAAAAGAACACAACATATTTCTTCCTGAAATTACGCTGCTGACTCTCTAAGCCAGGAACCCTCAGGAGTTTTATAAAAAAAATAAACTGTCATCCTTGAGTATTTCACTCAGTCATTATGTTTCTGCCTGAGTCATCAGGTATTTATTTTCTTAACATTGCAAAACTCATATTGGTCTATCTGCCAGTTGCAGAACACTTAAAATGGCCTTAAAAATATGAAGTGCTGCTTCAGGCCATCTAGTAAAAATACTGAAGGCCTGAAGATATAATTTCTCAGTATCTTTTTTCTTCAGTTGTTGATATCATACTTACTGCTCACTTAACTTATAAGACAGTATAGCAGTGTAGGACCAATTATCATCTGCAGTGCAATTATTGAGGTACTACTAGTGCTTTTCTGGACAGTTTAAAACAAACATAAACAGAAAAGAAAATCCAAGTAAATTAGCTAGGCAACCTAAATTTAGCGCCAGCAAAAGCAACTTGATTCACATTGCTAGGTTACAAATATATTGAATCTGTTTTCTACCAAACACAGAATTAATCTATAGAACTCTTTGCCACAAAATAGTAAGCTCTTAATGGAATTCATCGACCAGATATTTATATGGCTATTGAATGTCACAGGCATGATGGGCACCCTGCAAGCATAGTTCTGACTATTGCAAATCCTCTCCGAGCCTGCAAATTAGAGAGAAACTCTCCCTAGAAAGTGAGTTATTTCATTATCATCCATTATCAGATCTCCTGAATCTTCAGCTGCCTCTGGTTGCTCTGGGAGATGCACTCTTCTGTCTGACACAGCACAGGTGTTGGGAAGTTAAGATCAGCCTTATTAGTGGTTTAATGACAACCAGGCTCTCCATCAGTGCTCAGTCAGTTGCTTGTCCTGGAAGGCACTGGAGTGACCAGGCCCTGAGACCCCTGTCCTGCTGCCTGAGCTGATGTCTGGGAGCTGAGAGGTGGTGGGCAGCTGCTGATGGAACACCTTGGTGCCACATGTAGAAATATTTTTATTTTATTGCAATGCATGGAACGTTTTCCCCATCCTGCTCTCTCCATGAGGTGCTGCCACTTCTCCCCAGAGCTGCTGAATATTGTGGCTAATATTGGACAGATCTGATGGTGGTGCAGAAGTTTCCAGCCCACTGGGTTCTGGCAACAGAGAGACAGGAAGCAGTGAGAAACCCTGATAGACACACCCTGGAGGGAGTGAAGCTGGAGTTTCCCTGGGCTCCCTTGAGTGCTACTGCGCCTACAAAGAAGATCCTCAACCTTCAGTTTCTCCACGTAAACCAGAAATTTTGGCATCTTATCATTTCAGCCTGGCTTACGTGATGCCCGTGGCCTGTTTTGCTGAATTACTTTGAAAAAGGCAAAATTATTTGAGACTTTAAAGTGCACTTCTCTTAAGCTAATGGAGCTGTATTGGAGGGAATCTGAAATGGAAATGAACTTAAAAGCAATATGAAATACCAGTCCTTGCAAGGTGAACTGGTAGAAGGTGAACTAATGTTTGCATATGTATAAATAAACAGCAGATCTTCAGCTTGTGTCATGTAGCTTCTGAAGATTTAGAATTAAAGGGAAATTTAGCAAATAGATAGTGAAATATTCATCTTTAATAAGTAATGCTCTTCAATAATGTGCATTGTTTTACTAATGCATAATAAGGAGTATTATGGCTTTACTGTAATTTAAAATTCATTCTGCTGTGGTCAGGACAGCACTCTCAGTAAGGAGCAAGAGACAAAATTCCATCTTAACCTGACAGTGTTGAATTCCCAGTGAGACTGCCGTGACATTCCCGTGACAGTGATTGTGCTAAGGCACTGATGTGAAGAACACTTTAAAGAACCTTGTCCTTTTGCTGCCTTCAGTCCAAGTTAAATGGTTAAACCCAGAAAAACAGAACTTCTAGCCTTCCAATACCTATTGCTGTGCTGGCCTTTAAAAGCTGAAGGGTATTGTGGTGTAGAATTGCAATTCAGGGTATTTGGGAGATTCTCACCCAGATTTTTCTGACGCAGAAGCTTTATTCTCTTGTAATCACAGTAGTTTCTGCAAATTTACTGCTGCATTATGAAGCTGCTGGAAATGAGATTGATAACTTTAAACAAATGTCCTTAAAGGCTTGCATAACTACACAGTAAGAGCCCTTGGGGAGGGGGGGAAGATACTTCCATATTCTAAATTTGCAGTTTTCCCCCCAAGATTTGGTCTCAGCTGTTGAAGTAAGTTTACTATGTTTCTGGTTTCTTTATACCTACCTTGTTCTGTGGTGAAACCTCTCATTCCAACATGCAGAATTGTTGTTTCTGTACTCTTAACGCTCAGATGGAGGTGGTGATATTGCCATCAGATGGATTGTTGATGTAGAAAGTGAAGCAGTGAAGTGAAATACCCATGGTGATGTGTAAACGGGTCAACACATTTTTCAGGCACCTTTGCCAGGAATCGTAAAGTGTGTGGAGCATCCATTTAAATTTTTATATTTGACTGCATCTCATTCAATTAGTCTATCAAATTCCTCATTAAAGTTCTTGAGCATTTAGAACTACATAATTAAAATACCATTACACTTGGTGGAGGGGAAAAAAAAAAATCTTTAAAGTGTGCTGTATCATTAGAAAAAAAAATCCCATCAAGGAGTGGTATTGCATTAGTATTCATTACTATTACAACATGTTGGAAGTGGAAAGAATAAAAAGATTTCATTTTATAATGTCAGCTCCAGGAATGACCTAAGGCTTCAAGAGTGTATTGATTCCTTTGGTTTCTGGTTTTTATGTGGTTGCTGTATGCATACAGGAAGAATTGACTGAGGAGAGACATTTCAGCAAAGCTCCACTATTCAATATCTACCCATACTTCCCTAAATCACCAATTGCAGTACTGATTCTTTTAAAGAACACTCTTCTAATGAAGTGATTACAAGAATGATAATGAATGACAGTTTCATGAATAGTACCTTTTATTTCCCCTCAGTGACTGCAGACTATAGTATGTAATAAATCAATTGATCAATCAAAAAGCAGATCCCCAAATGAAACAAACAGAAATGCAGCAACCTTTCCATGCAATGGGGAAACTGTCCCAGATTGAGACATGGTGGCTAACTGGCGATTTAAATAATGTCACTTTAGATTTCTTTCTCAGTAACATCACAGACTTTTCACCAGAAATTTGCTTTTATTGGCACAGCAGGCAACTAATGGCTTGTCTTGTTTTTGCATTTTAATGCAAAGGGCAAGAACACCAAGCCCGTGGCACTCATGGGAATGACAGATGACCACAGCCTTTGGGCAGGGTGCAAAGGTGTGTGTCCCACCTGGCACACCTCGAGCAGTTTGACACAGACTCAACAAAGGCAATATGCCACCTCCATTTATAAAACACAGGACACAGTACACTTGAAAAATACTGATTTTTCATATTTTCATGGAGAATAACCTCTGGCAAAATTCAATTTGCTCTCCTCTCCACTTTTTACTGCCTTTTAAAAATAATTGTATCTCTAGGATTTTTCAGTAATTGGTTCTATTGCACTTACAGTTAATTATATATTTTTGATTAATGTATTCTATTATGAAATAATTTGCTTAGAATATCTGATAGTGATTTAATTTCCAGGTTATTGTCCTTCTCAGCAACCTGAGGAATTGGCTTCCACATAGTGATGTGAATGGGTTTTGGTGACAAGCATTATGATCCAAGATAAATCACTGTATTGTAGTTAGTAAGCTTTATATTGTCAAACATGTCAAATATTGCCTCTTAATTGATTTCATTTTTCATTTTAATTAAATTTGGTATTCACAAAAACCATTGGAAAGAGCAGAGTTTAGAAGTAAAGCTTTTCAAAAGCATGGAAATGGGTTCAATAATGCCAAAGACACCCGAGTTTTGTCTTGTAACAGGCATGCAAAGACATGGAGTTCCATACTGGCACAGGCACTTTTCTATGGTTTAATTTTAGATGGGGCCTTTTATATTTTATATTTGCTGATTTTTAAGTTTATTTTGATTTTGCGTCATTTGAAGCAATTAAGTGACTTTAACTTTTGGGCAAGTGGAGAAAAGTGTACTATCAAAAAGAAAACATGGAAAAAGAAAAAATTTCCACATTTGTAAATCACAGTAGATGTTTCTTTTCAGTAGCTCTGCAATTCTGTATCTTTATTTTCTAGGGTGATTGAATTAGATGACATATATATACCTAGAGATGGAATGAGCAATCTTACCATTTTGTTAGAAACCTGTCTCTGAATTTAAATCTCTCAATACCCAAGTCAAGTGGAAAAGTACTTATATTTGCCTAAAACAATTCAGAAAGGGAAGGGGATTAAACAAGTGACTCTAATTTACCTGAGAATGTATGGGTACCTAAGTGGTGGTGCATTGTGAGGATTTGACCGTCCTTGACTTTCTAAACACGAATTTTCAAAACATGCCAGGAAGGCTCAGGTAATTGAGAAGGTAATTCAAATAGCACTACTTTCGGGAGAAAACCAGTTTAATTTTAATGACCTTTCCAGAAGTCTGAACTGTTCCCTTGTTTACACGTTTTTACCTCTTTACTTCAAGAGTGCAGTCAATGGTAGTTAAAACCCTGCTGGAAATCCTGTCTTTGTGTTTTCCTTGCTGAGGTTATTTTATGAGAAAACCTTTTTCCAGGAGTTTTCCTGTCTGGTTTTTTTTTCTGGCATTGGCAACTTGAATTCTATTAAAATACATTGCCTGTGCCAGCTGAACTCATGACTGAAATTCTCCAAGTTCTGTGAGATGCTGATTGCAGCTCCTCTGTTTCAGGTTCTGACAGTTGCAGCCATGGCAGGTGATAAATCTGTTTCCTTCCCTCTTCAGATTGCTGTGGTGTTCTCTGTGGGCCTTTTGCTGATGATTACTGGTTTGTTTGGGATTTTTCTTTTCAGCTAATTTCCCCCTCTGTATAGGATTTTCATTTTAGCAAAATGCCTTCTTTGGAAATTTGGCTGATTTCTATGAGTGACATCAAGATTAGCTCACCCTGAGCTAAAATGTGAGTTTCTTGGTAGGTGATTCCAGTATTTGAGTTTTGAGGTAGAGATTTAGAAAACAAAACAACAACCCCACACTATGAAATCTTGTCTGTGTTTTCTAACTATGAAAACTTAGTTCTGAATGTCCCAAGGTGTAATGTAGGCTTCAGATAGTTTGGTATTTTTAATATAATTTTACTACTCCCAGGCATGATTATTTGATATTTAAGTTAATGTAGTGCTGCAGTCTGGTTAAATAATAGACAAGGTACAAATGATGAAGACCAGTCAAAGAAGATAATTGAAACTGCTGGGGGTTATATTTGCCTTTGCAGCAACTTTTCTTTTAAAACCCTCCTTCGTATAAATCTAATGAACTGAAACAATCCAAGTCTTCATCAACAACTAATCAAACACCTACTATTTTATTTTAGTGGTGAGAAATTACAGATACAGTTGTGGTTAACGGGAGCTGTGGTAGCTCACCACTCATTAAAAACATGTTTTATCTTTTTTTAAAGAAGAGGCAGGATCTGGCAATCATAGTCCAAAAAGCCTCTGAGAATAGAGCTGGCCAATACTATTTTTTCAGTCAGAAAAGAACCTCCCAAAGCTATAAACTTTAATTAACAATTTATTAAAAACTCTGATGAAACCTCCTCTGGGACTGCATCAAATAAACACCAATAATGACCTTAATATGAAAAGTTTGACAGTATATGACTTCTCCTAATCACAAGTTAATTTCTTGTATAGATTTGATCAACCACAAAAAATACCAAAACTGTTTTTTTTTCTATATACACATAGATGTTTGTGTAAGCATATAAATATGTAAACAGATAAGCATGT
Organism: Polioptila caerulea; assembly: GCA_013397295.1. Classification (NCBI taxonomy): domain Eukaryota; kingdom Metazoa; phylum Chordata; class Aves; order Passeriformes; family Certhiidae; genus Polioptila; species Polioptila caerulea. The sequence goes on from VYXF01011622.1 coordinate 328,730, forward strand.
ACATGTATAAACATTTGTGCTTATGCAGACGTTTAATGTGTATATAAAAGTGTGTTAGTATGTCCATATACTTTGAATTTGTGGATAATAAATGAAAACTTTCTATGCTACCAAGGCCCTCACTACTCTATTTTAATGATGATTTTTTTTTTTTTATCCTGAATACATTTCCCAGCTATCTTCCAGAGGAAAATATTAATTTAGTATGTACAACCAGCAACGTTAAATGGATCAGTAAATACAAGGCACCACTTTTGTCGGTTTTTTTTGTGTTTTATAATTGAATCGACTCTATAGATAATTATACTCCTTTATGAATTTTATTAGGTTTTTAAATTGATTGATGGTTTCAGTGTGAGGCATCCAGAAATCTGAATCTCCTGGACTTTTTTTCCTATCTGCAAATACATCTAATTCTAAATTGGTGCCTGCAATGGAAGCACTTTAATTCTTATCACTTCCTCTCCACCAGCTCCTGGCTGGCAGCTGCTGAGCAGTGTGGGGGGAGGCAGAGCTGTGTGTGCTGTGTCTCACCAGCCCAAAAAGGGCTCCCAGCCTGTCCCTGTGTGCTGGGGTTGCCTTGCTGCTCCCCAGAGGGTGACAGCAGCTGCCACAAATTGCACCCACCTTTGGGTTCTGTTACTTAATTCAAAGAAACATGGTAAAGAGGGATGTTTTGGTATTTACATGTGTGTTTTCATACTTTCAAAACCACACAATTCATACTTCCATGTATTTTTGGTGTTGACCAGCTGTAGGGGATATTGCCTATGAAAAGGGAAAAGTTACAGAAAGGACTTGCTCTAGCAGGAGTGCAGGGGAGAGTTTGGATCTCAGGGCGAGGTTAAAACAAAGTGTAAGTTTTTGGAAAAATGTGAACAACTGTGCTTCACTGCTTGCTTCAACACATTGATAGGAGAGGCTACCCAAGGTCTCTCAATAGAATCCTTAAAATAAAGCTCAGTGTAAATACAACTGAATTAGATCCAGTGAGTGGTCTGACCTTTCTTCAAAGCTAAGAATGTTGGGTCCTGCAAAGGTGAAAGAAGCAGGATAATGGGTCCCTCTGGGGCTCAGGATGTGCGGGTTTGCCATCCAGGCCATGTGTTTGGGCTGCCAAGGTGATGCCCTTGAGGGCCAGGGCTGCTGCAGAGCCCTCCACAAACGGGGCAGGATGTGTGGTGACATCCTGGTGGTGTCACCCCTCATAGCACACCTGTGCCTGCACCTGCAGCATGGGCTGTGTGCAGCCCTGTCCCACTGGTACACGGGATGCACAATTTATCTGGTGTTCTACTTCTGGGTTTGTCATGGGTGCTTAGGGCAGCTGCAGGGAGATTCTCACACAGTCAGCTGGGACTTGCTTTGCTTCAGCACAGCAGCACAGGCACAGCTGACTTCTCTGTGCTCCTTCTTTGGGCTTGGGAGGTCAGGAGTGCCGAGTCTCTGCTGCCAGCCCTCTGACCAGAGCTAGATCTGACTTTGCCAGTTTGTTGATCACATTGCTATATGAACCTGGAAAATGCAGTGGTTTTTGCAGCACTCCAAATTATCACTGGCTGTAGCCTTCTCTAGTATAGTGCAGAATTTTTAAAGTAGCTCTCAAAATATGTTCTTCCAAAAAACAATTTGATCTAAAGCAAACCTATGAGTAGAAACTCAGTTGTGGTGAAAGGTGTGTAAAAGTTATCTTGGCTTTATGGGTCAGTTTATCGTTCTTTATGGGTCGCTTTATCATATTTTCCACAACTACTTCTTCTTTTCCTGCTGTGTTTTTGTTCTCTCTCCAGGACTTTATCTTTTCCCCCTGAACTGGTTTTCCTGCAGCCAGTCCCTGACACTTGCTGGGCAGCAGGGGAGCACCAGGCTGTACAAAAACTCAAGCTTATCTGCAAGCTCGAGCTCTGTTTAAACTTTTAGCACAGAGCCTGCAAATCTGTCCTGAACTAACTAGGTGTGCTGGGTCAGCTGCCCCACCCTCAACCAAGTGTAAGGGGGGTGAAACTCCATCTCCTTCAGCTTCACCCTGAACCTTCTTCAGTCTCCTTCTTGCCAGGGAACACCAAATGGATTTACCATGGGTGGTGTCAGAACCAGGCACTGCCAGCAAGGTCCAGCAACAGCCTCAGGCATGGTGGGGACCCTGGGCTGAGGCAGAACAGGCTCCTGAGCAGGACGGGGTGGGGGCTCAGGGGATGGTGTTCATGGTCATTGAGCTGTATCAGTGCCCTCAGGGCTGTGATGGCTCACTTGATAGAACTTTAGGATTTTGAGATGCTTGCACTAGATATTAAGATCATCTTAAAATCTGCACGTAAAGGCCAGGAGTTAGCTTATTTATGGTTAAAACCCATCAAAAAATATAAAAAAAACAACCACTGAACAAAACCCCCCACTCTGTTCAGCAAATGTGCACAGTGAATTTCAGTCCCCCAGTGCTAAAAACACATTATTGTGAAATGTCCTGTTCATCTGGCAGATGTCACAGCCTTTGAGATTTGTGGCAAACTTCAGCTGGGAATCTTCATTAGCTGCTGCAGGATTTAAAGCCACATTTGTTCTCAAAGAGGAAAAGATGTTTCAGCCCACAAAATTTAAACCCCATATATTAAGCCATTGCTTATAAATTTCTGCAAGGATCTTATCCAGACTAGGAGCTACTTACAGTGTCTTTGAATCATAAAAATGTACAAATGCAAAATAAGAATGAAAGGAAGGGACAGGTATATATATGTGTGCACAGATTTCATCATCTAATATACCTTTAGGGGCAGATTCCTCATCCAAGATGAGAAACCCACCACAGGCATAGAACTGAATAGTTGAAATTAGCAGTTAGCCCTGGGCATGTTATCTTGTTCTGGATATGGCAATTTTCTAAGAATTTTTATACCACTGAGAAATCCTGTTGGTTTGTGGATGTCACTTTGCTCAGAGTTTAAAATTAGTTTAACAGAGTAGGTGGTTTGATCCAGGATCTTATATAGTGTATAATATAAGTGTATCATTTTGTTTATAAAATAAGTTGGATTTTTATGGCATGTCAGTAAATATTACAATGCTGGCACTTTTTACCATTAATTTTTGTTTGGAAACAGATTTTTGCTCGATTTTGGGTGATGCAGGCGTTCAGGCTCTGTAGAGCTGGTGTAAAGCTTTACAAGCTTCTCCATAATTAGCTCAGTGATAACTGAGTATCTAAAAATTGGAAATACAAAAGGTTTTAATGTATATTCACATGGGACACTGTTCATATTGGTGTGGTCATTAAGAAGCTGTTTCTGGCAGTATCTAAAATTGAAGAACATTTGTTACCATTTATGAAGCCTCAGCAGCACTAAGTGCTTCCTGTGGAGTCCCAGCTCTTCCTGCAGAGTCCCTGTTCAGCTCCCTCACAGCTGCTCCTCCCTTGTAGTTTGTGTGTAATAGAACTAGAGAAAAACCCCCATGTTCATCTCTAAATTTCACAGCCCAAGTGTGTAATTGTCTGCATGGCAGTGATTTGGGGTCGGTGCCTTGGGGATTTCCAGTGGCCACATCCCTGGCAGTTCCATTTTCTCACTGCAGAGTTCTCAGCCTGGCTCCTTGTTTGTGGTGTCTCCTCTGTCCTCAGAGCTACCCTTCACTGTCTCCCTGCAGTCCCAATGGAGTGTTAGAAGGCTCATTGTGGTGTCTTCAGAACTTCTGTGCTTTGTTCAGATGTGTTTGCAAAAACCCATGAATTTCTGTGCCTTCAGTGTTAGCAGTGCAAACTAACCTTCACCAAGTGTTAGTGTCCCCCTGCAAAACTGCCTGTCCATAGCACTTTTCATTGGGACCATAATATTCCATTGGAGTATTTTGTACTTATACTCCTTTCCCCTTGTTTTATACTTTTTAATAAACTGCACTAGTATCACATTCAGACTTTTTCTCCTTAAGCATTCATAGGACAGAAAATGATTTGTAGAACTATAAAGTACCTATAATGCAGCTGGTGAGCAGCCCAAAAGAAGGTAAGTACTCCAGAAATTAGTCCAGAGAGTAGATGTAGAAAAACAGTGACACTCATTATAAGGCACACTTAAAATTCCACTTTTAATATATTTTTATAACCTGGATATTTTTTGTTTACCCCCTCCCTAGAAAATATGCAACTCTGTAGGTACTTATTCTCACTGTGATACTGATACTTAAAAACACTCTTTCTGCATGTCCTCTAAGAAACTGCGACAGAGATCCTGGTAACATTTATTGAGGCTTTCAGGGTAATTGAGCTTTGATGGAGCATAGACATAGGAATAAGCTGGACAACTGCCAGGAGCCGTATCTTAAGTGCAAAGAGGTATTTGCAGTTGGCAGAAGTAATACACACAGAACACACAGAGTATAGGAAAAGCTGACAGGATAAATACTGGCTATAGGTGAACAGCATTATTTCACATGGGGTTAAAATTGGGATTTTTTATAAAGCAGTTCTAAATTACTTTTAAAGAAATTAAAGAATGAAGCATCGACTAGGTTTTTTTTATTATTCCAGAATCTGTGCTTATTATAGAGTTCTCCAGCTACAAATGTAGTGCTACTCCTGTTTTCTTACTTTACTGAGGCCTCTGTTATCTGATATTTATTTTTTTAGTACTTCCCTGTGACCTTCCATTAAAAGTGGACTAATTTGTTATGGTACAAATCTGAAACTGAAAGGAAAAAAGTGCTCTCTCCATTTACCTCTCCAGCATGTAACAATGAAGTTGGAAGCCCAAGTAATTTCAGTGGAATCTGCTAGCTGGGTTTTTCAGAGCTGACCATAAATTGTTGCTGCATTCTTGCACAATTGTGGTAGGAAGGCACAAACAGATGTCTGGGCACAATCCTGTGCCACATGCTCTGGGATGCCCCAGCTTGAACAGGGAGGTTGGACCAGGTGACCCAGTCTGGATCCTTCCAGCCTCATCCTTTCTGTGATCATGTAGATGTGGTTCCAGACAGTTTGAAACAACTGAAAATTAGTTTCAGATTCTAGTGATGCTGGCCCAGCTGTGGCTTGGCCTTGCCCTGGTTGGGCTGGTGCTACCTGACCTTCCTGGGTGTACAAAGACTTGAGGGCACTGCAGTCACCTCGCTCTGCCCTCTGGAAAGGTTCAAAGGCACTTCAAAATGGCTCAGGTAGATGGGAGATAAGGCAGAAGAGAATTCTCATCCTTGTGTGTATCAGGAGAGGCTTAGGTTAGATGCCAGGAAGAGGTTCCTCACCCAGAGGGTGGCTGGGCACTGGAGCTTCTCCTCAGGGAGGTGCTTGCAACACCAAGCCTGGCAGAATGCAATAACTGTTTGGACAACACTCTCAGGCACATGGTGTGATTCCTGGGGCTGTCTTGTGCAGGGCCAGCAGCTGGACTTGGATCATCCTTGTGGGTCTCTTCCAACTCAGGAAATTTTAGAAGTTTGTCTTGTGGTGTTTGTGGGACCAGAGCCCAACAAAAATGCTCCAGCAGTTTCCATTTGTAGGTTGTTCTTGATGGACAGCTTGTGGCTGCTTAGGGCCCCTTTTGGCCACTTAGGTGGTATAGAAGGAATGGATCTCAGAAGGAGCACAAGTTTTAATAATATTGATTGTTCTCTATAGGCACATTCTCCCCCTTTCTGGCACTCACCCCCAAATCCAGCTCTTATGATACTTGATTTGTAATAGCTGATGGATAATCTTCAGTTATGCTAATGCATTTTGCCATCCAAATCTGGGTCAGGGGAAATATGCAGGAATATACGACTTGCACTACCCTGAATTAGTAGAGCTGCTCATCACAAAGCCACTTGGTAAATCCTTCCCCTTATTCTTTCATGTCTCTTTGCCCCTCTAGAGAAGCAGGGAATTTATTATAAAAACCACGGCAATTCTGGTAATTGTCAGTGTAATTAAAAATTTTTCAAGTTTCATTCTGATTTGAGAATTCCAAGAACAGTTATTGCTCTTGGTTAAGAATGAACTCCAACTCAGGAATACAAAAAGAAGGTTTATTCTGTGTTTTTTTTCTGTGTGTGTTTCAAAACAAGCCTGTCACATTTTTTCCCCTGTTGCTTTGCTCACGTAAGATGAGCTCTTTGTAAACATCTGCAAGCATCCTACTTCACAGCGCCCTTCGAGATCTCCTGTGCAAGAGGCTGCAAAAAACTTGACAAGGAAGGAGTGGGTGATTTAGTATCAGGATTGCATCCCTGCTGAGAAGACTGTTCTCAGAGGTTTTGGTGCTCCCTTTGTTTTTTCTGTCTCTGTGTGTTGCCTGTTGTATGACCTCTCTTGAGGAAAGAAGCCATTGTTGTTGCTGTTACTGGTTTATTCACCACCAGGGACAGCCAAATTCTGATCCCATGTCTGTAGCTCCACATATTATTCAGGTAAAAATAAATAAGTTCATACAGGGTGCCTTCAAGAAGGAAGGATGCAGCTCTCATAAAGTATACCCAGTGTCACTTAGATAAACTCAGAGATGTTTTCTGTGTAGTTGTTGTCAGATGTGGAAGGAAATAAGCACTTAAATGAAAAAAATCTAATGAAATTCAATTATTTAAATAGCTTGTTTCTTCACATTTTTTTGTCTTGATGTAATTTTGAAAGTCTAATGGGAATGTTTTAGTTATTCAGGTCTGAGGTACACAGAGTTCATCAAAGTGAATCCAAATTGGATATGCTTCATAATGTGTTTGCTGTGTAATAACACAGAGGTCTTCTGTGTGTGTGTTGATAAAAAAGAGGGGAGATTTGTTGGTATCTCAGTAGCTGCTGCAATTCTAGCAAGAAAAGAGATAAAGTTCTAGGTCTGTCTGCTAAGCACACCTGGCTTCCACTAATTTCCTTTAATGGTAGATCCTTGTTTGCATGAGATGCTATTGCTTAGTGTATTATACAGGCAATTTTGTGCTGCAGACAAAAGATTTACTTTGGGACTGCCTCTCAGTTTGGAGAAATGCAGCATTTTTCTATGCAACTTGCATAAAAATCAGGCAGATTTCAAAATCAATATGTACCTTCTGTAAATTCTCTCCCTATGTGTGAATTTCACATATTCCAGAGTCAGATGAGAAAAGCCCCCACTATGTCATGATAGAAAAATATCAGTGTTGGTGTAATCTGCTTGTGAGTGAGGCCTGTGATGTGGCATGCTATGTTGAATATGCAGATCAGTTTATTTAGCAATAGTTCATAAACCTTCACTTAGCATTAATGCACAATATCTTACAGTATAATGAGGGTATGGCTGTGGAGGAAATGGGGACAGCATTTGCATGCTAACAATAAAGAAGGGATAAACACCATTTCACTGAAAGGCAAAATTAGGAACAGAAACAGCAAGTGTAAATTAAATGTTTAGAATCGTTACTTCCAAGCCATTTAGGATTTCTCCTCACTGGCAGGCACCACCAGCCCTCTTTCCTGCAGCAGGGAGGTACAGGCTCCTCGGGTGGAGCTCGTTATGTTTCCTCCTGCCTCCCGAGGGGTGCCTCCCGGGCATTTCATACAACTTAGCTGGGATTCTGAGGTATGAACTACTGCTTGCTACGTGAGAAAATCACAAAATATCCTGTGGTAGCCAGAGGCAGAGGTGAGGATGAAAAGGTGTCTGAAAGAACAGCCAGCACTGTCCTTCGTGGTGCAGAGCACAAGAGCTGCAGCGCTGTGGTCTCATGTCTTCTGTTGGGCTGGCTGAGCTCTCCAGTTTCTTTTTTCTTCTTTTTATCTGCTTTGTTAATTTTGATAGAGAGAATATATCACCTCTCCTAATCTGGGGTAGGGTTAACCAGGTCATACTACTTTATGACTGACAAAAGATTTCCTTTATCTTCTGTGCTGTTGTGCATTTTATTTTCAGGTGTGTTTTTTTTTTTAATCAAAGTACCTATGTTTACTGTTTCAGTGCTTACTGCAAATGTCTTCATTTGCTAAAAGGCTTTAGAAACTATATGTAAACCCCACCAAAACAGACTAAGTAAAACAGACTTTTTTAAAACATGCATTTGCTATCTGAAGTTCTCTGGGGATGCTGATTACTCTGCTAAACTACATACAGGCATTGAAAACTAATCAAGTAGTCTGGAACAGATCACAAAAATAGTGTCTGCAATAAAAGAAATTTCTTCACAGAAAGAGTTTCCAAACATTGGAACATGGTTTTTAGTGAGAATTTTTAAATCTGAGGGAATTTAAAAGGGGTGCATATATGGCTTAGTGATGGACTTTGCAGTGCTGGTGTAATAGCAGACTCGATGATCTTAAAGATGTTTCCCACCCAAAACAAATTTCTGATCCTCAGAAAGAGGGTTGCATTTGTCCTCTGGAAAGAGGTGAGGGTCTCGGTGGTTACTCCAGTGCTGTTCTGCCACCTTGACCTCAGAATAATGAAGGGGCTCATTAAAGGTGTCATTGGTTAAGAAAGGCCCAGGAACTGGGTGCACTGGGGTTCAATGGGTCAGGTGATGCTTAGACTCAGAGTAAAGTGTGAGAAGTCTTGTACCTGGAGATGGCATGGAGCATGCTCAGGGGCTCAGACAAGCCCATTACTGCTGGAGACCTTTCCTCACAGGTCTGGGCTTTAGGTCTGTGCATGAGATACTGTGCTTTAAACAGCTGCCCTTGTATCTGCACAGGGGGCAGAAAGAAGATTTAAAAGGATTCTTGGTTCCCCATGATGTGATGTGTACTTTTTCAGTTACGATACAGAAGGGTGTGATAAACTATTTATTTTTCTGCAGAAAAGAGCACAGTTTTGTGTCTTTGCCCTTCTCCCTAAGAAGGTGGTCATTGTGAAACAGACTGGACAAGCAGGGTTCAGCTGTGACTGAATTTGACCTACTTCTGCCACTGTGTTTAAGGCACGGGATGTCTCTTATTTGTGAACTATTGCAAGTTGCCAATCCAACTTGTGCAGTGCTCCATTGGCAGTGATGACCTGAATAGCATTAAGGGATGGCACACATGACAGATTCCAGACCCCACTGAGGTCTTATTCTTGACTTGTCTAAAAATAATACTGATATCTGTGGTGAGAAAAGGAGTTGGGTCATCTTGCTGATCAAAGAAGATTGACCATTTTACTGTTTTTTCCACAATATAAATAGCTTATGCAATTTCATTGACTTATTCTCCAGCTATTAAGCCATGAGTAGTCTTAATTCTGTTTTTAAAAAAAACAAACTTGTGCTCATCTTAAAAAAAAACAAACCAAAAAAACAGTTGAACTACTTTCAGTTGTGCTGAGTTTCTGACAGAGTACTTGGTGTCTGCTTGTGTCAGCCTCTCTCCTGTTGAATCATCTTGTTTGATTCTCTTCTACAGATAATAATTCTTTACCCATGAGAATTTGTTTTCATTTTGTTCTGAAATGAAAACAAAGAGCAGAGGAGCTGATTTGGATTATATTGATTAAAATATATTTTTTTTCAATAAAGTAAAAAAAGTTTTCTCACAGTATTAATTCTACGATGATACAGGGGGTTTCGTGTAGGCGAATCACAAAGGAAAACAATACAAAAACCCCACAAAGTTAAATCCTATATGCTTAAACAAACTTTTCTCTTCCACTAATTCCTATATATATGGAGACATATATCTTCTGAGTATCGGAGTTACTCTATTTCTACAGAATAAATAACTGGCTAAATCCCTAAATATCTTTCTGGATCTATTTTCAAGAGGGGAAGCTATAAGAACCCCTCCTTTAGAGTCAGAAGCAAATATTTACTTTATGAAATTTAATTTAAGAAATATAAAGTTTGCAAAGTTTCTCTGAAAAGTTTTGTTTACTTGGATCTTATATCTACATTTCTATGTTCAAATTAGCAAGAAAGGTGCAAAGACAAGAGATATGGAGATAAATTTTAAGTTGACCAGTAGCATAAGAATAAAATACTTGGGACAGAGGAGATATTGAATTAAGTCTTAAGCATAATTTAATTTCACTTTCTTCTATTAATATGTTATGACCTACTTTGACATTATTGTGTGTAGAAGGTATGTTCATATTTTTGACTGAGTTCTATAAAGTTCTATAAGTTATAAATTCTTATCTTTCCTAAGGTCATTGGGCCAGGGCTTTCTCACAAGAGCACCCTAGTACATGGGGAGGAACCTGAAATAAGCATTCTGAATAAAAATAAGCTATGTTGTCTCCAATGCTAAATTAAAATATGGGTCCTCCTACCACCATATGTAGTGTAATATGCAGAAAAGTGATTGGAAATAGCTCATCATTACTTACACAGCACAAGTCCACATGAGTAAAACATCACATGGGCCTCCTGTCCATCCTTTCACAAGTCTTAAATTCTTTAATTAATGCTGCCACAAAAACCTTCCATTTCAATATCTTGGGAAGAAAACCAAAAATCATTAATGTCTACATGCTGGGACCTGAGAAGCTTCCTGGGCTGTGTCACAATCCCATTCCTCGGCTTTACCCAGACTTTTTAGCACAATTCCACAGGAATTTGGACATTGCTATCACACCAGTCAGCCGAGCTGTCAGAGTTGGCTCCTGTTGGGTGTCTGGGTTTGCTCTGCAGCCAGGGTCTGTACTTCAGTCTTGAGCCAATCCCACGTTGGTTTTCCAGGATGCAATTTCAGCATGGGGCACCAGAATTGAACTTAAGATGAAAATTGAGGTTTTCCTGACTAAGTCACTGTCTTCTAACCTGGAATTTTCAGCCTGTTTCCCCAGAAGAAAAAACACCCTTGACAACCTGATGCCACAGGGACAGAGAGTGGTGTATGTTGAATACACCTACTGCCTTTACAAAAAAAGAGTTGAAAAAAACCAACCCAAAACATTCAAGATTTCAGAGCTAGCCCAGCAGTCTTAGATTTAGAATGCAATCAATTTCATAAATATTATTTTTGATGCATGCAGTGAAAATGAAATAAAAATCAAGTTACTTAAAATTAAAAAAAGGAGTCTGATGCTTCAGGAGAGCACTATAGGGCCACTGGTAGTACCATTGCTGGAAAAGCAATAATGCCTCATGATTAGATAGCAGTTTTCTCCAGCTGTGCTGTTTCCACCACACTGCTAGGAAGAGATGCTTTGTTTCCTCTGGGGTGATACAACTTGATTTAAAAAGGAAGTCATAAACTAGAACTCATGACACAGAGAAATAAGGTTATTAAAGGAATTAGCAGACAGTAAGCTGCTGAAGGCTGCCAGGGTCTATAAAATTAAAGTGGAAATGGTATTCATTGACACTTGTTTTATTTTCAATAGCTGATGACAAGAAATTCTAAAAGAGAATAGAATTATAGGATTCTGCTTCTATCGAGATATATTTTGGATAAAAATGCAGAAGTGATGAAGAGCATTTCTGGTGTTTGTAAACAGTCCACAGGTAATTAAAATTGAAATGTTAGAAACACTGCTTATTAATCACCTGACAGAAGTTTGCTTTGTGACCATTTTGCAATGCTTCTGGTACTTGGCTGGTGCTGTTCCTGTCTTCAAAGAAGTCTGCTAACATCTTTTGGCTGTGATTTGGCTGAGCAGATGCACAGAGGGAAGCTGGCACACTCTGTGTGCCTCCTAGGTTACAGACATTCTGACACCTCCCTGATTTATAGGGAGGCCAGTTAAACACTTGCAGGATTCACAGGTTTTGTAGATTTTTGGTGGCTTTTTTATCAGATGGGAGAGATACTTCAATTGGCAGGATGCAAACAGATATTAAAATAAACAATTAAAAGAAAGAACTCAGAAAACTCTTGTGCTTCTGAAATATTTGAAAACATTATTGTTCTTCACCACACCTGCCTTGGGAATTGAGGGACTGGTTGTGTCTCATCCATCCCAGAGCAGCACTGAACAGCTTCAGATCTGCTTCAGATTTTGCCCAGCTGTTGGAGGCTCAAAGAGCCAGTCCCTAAAGTGACATTTCTGGGGTTCTGGGCACATCTATGCCATCAGGCCCAGAGCTCTGCAGAGGCAGACACAGAATGAAAAACTGCAAGGCCTCTGCAAAACCTGCATATTGTCTTGTATGTTGTTGTACATGTGTGAAGATCTTGTTATTTTTATCTCAGTAAAAATATTGTTATTATCCAAATTGTTAACTTTGGTTTTGGAGAACAAATATGTCTGAAAATAATTTTTTTTTAAGGTTTGTTAATTAAGCAGAATGTTTCTCCTCTGGGGACACATGAAGGGATTAACGTGCTCTATTCTGCATCTCTGTGTAAATCTCTCTGGGAAGTCAAAATTGATTCACTACAATGGTGGTTATGCCCTGAAATTTCACTGAAAAGTAGTGCAGTCCCCAATCTTGCTGTCCACATTCATGATTCTAAAAGACTGTAATAGGATCATATCATCTCATTGGGACCAATTTTCTTCTGTCATATTTAAGCACTACAGAGGTTTTAACGATTTAATGGCTATATTTCATGCTTAACAAGAGAAACACTGTAATATTTCTCATCCTGTTATGAGTGCCCCTCTCCTGATGCTCTGTTATTAAATATAGATTAGCTTTCCTGGAAAGAAAAAAAAGTGCTATCATGTTCTGATATTTTAGCTCTTTCTTATTGTTCTCCTAAATATTTTGCCAGAACTTCTTTTACTATTCTCACCTACAGGATTATGACTTTCAATCTGAATATTAAAATTTAAGCCAAAAGTATTGAAATAACTTTTGGATCAAAGAACTGAGCAAAGTACTCTGAGCAAAGTTTTCTATTCATCTCCTACTGGCTTGTGTCCAAAGGTGATGGGAGTTTGGTACTCTGCTCTTCTCTGTCCCTGAGCAAATACGGATTTGAGGAGGAGATTGGATCATTCTCCCAGAATGGAGTTGGAGAAAACACTAATTCTAACAGTTGGACTGAATTATATTGGTTACACTGAATAGTAATTTCATTTTAATGACGTACTTTATGTAGAACAGAAAATCAGAGCTAATCATATGGAGCACTTTTTTTGGCCTTCAGCCTTTTTACACTTAAGCTCTGTCAGGTAATGAACAGGAACATTCCTTTCAAATATAGACACTATTTAATGACGATGCATAATAATTTGCCTATTGCAAAAGCAAACTCAGTATGTGAGCCAAAAAGTGGGATTTTTAATTTTTTTTTTTCTCTTCATGAATGCCAATCAGTTTCATCTTTAGGCTGGTCATATGTCAATTGCAAAGCAGACTTCTCCAGTGTATCTATGAAGGCTTTGTTTTTTTTTTTCTTATGAGATGGAGAGAGGGAAATCTATATGTCAAGAAAAGTTATTGGCTTGAAATGGGAAGTCTCTAACTTTCCTTAGTGGGTCAAAATGCTGTGTCCTTGTTAAAAACATCTCATGCTTCTGAGCAAGTGAGGAATGAGAGCAGCTTTGTGCCCCTCTCCACTTCCAGTTCTTGGTCAATAATGATGTGGCAAGCTTTTCTGGTTATCCTATATTGAAATTATTAGCAATGAAGTTTGTCAGCGTGGAATGGTAATATTACCATTCTGAAATAAGACTTCCAAAAGTTAAACACCAAGAGGCACAAAATATTTTTTTATGCCTGCCATACTTGCCAACTGCAAGAAGGAAGGAAGGAAGCACTAAAATATTTGAAATACACATAATACCACATTTTGGTAGCAATGACTAAAGCCTAGCTATGTAACATAGTAACACTAAAATTGCTATGAATAATATATAATCATTTTATTTTAGATCTAACCTTTTGTTTCAAACTTTTATGAATTTGGATTCATTTTTTGAAGACTGTATTTTCCCTTTAAATATGTGCTTTTTCTTCCTTTTGTCTAGTAAAGGCAGAGAGTGCCTTTTGAAAAACCTTTGTGTTTCTCCTGACCTATACAGCTGTGTAGCTTTGGTCTTTAGATAGTCTGGGTGAAGAGCTGACCTTTGTGTTTCAAAGGAATCAGGATTTTTAGAATGGCTCCTTCCCATTTCCTTCCTAACCACCCCCCAAAAATAACCAACCAAGCCCATCTCTATTCTGTTTCAGTGGGAATTGATTATTTTGTGACTCAGCTTCTAAAGTTTTCTTGGAAGATGTGATTAATGCCCAGAAAGTTGTTTGGTGGTTTGTGTTTATGTCCACCCTTGCAAGAGTGAGTGACAGGTATATTTTATATATCTGTGAGAAGTGCAGATATATATCCAATATCTGCACTTCTCACTGCCAGCTGTTTCCCAATAGCCTTTTCAGGAACAGGAGGACTTTTACTCTACTGTCCATAAAAATATGCCTCTGCTGTTGCCACTAAACTTTATGTAAGCCATAAAATATCTTTTGGCTCCGACTTGAAACACAAGGAGAATGTTTGCACAATGAACATCAGACATTGTCAATGTTAATGTGTAATGTCTGTTGGCAGAGTTGTCTGTAAAGATTTTTTAGCCAGCCAAATGTTACTTCTCTTTCACTCAGGATTCACGTCTGTCATAGGATCGGAAGAATAACAGGTTGTATTAAAATTGGCTACAGGCAGTTTAATTTTTTCCCGTTGCTAGCCTTTTGAGGAACCCCTGGCAGCAATTAGATAAATGCATAAAACACCTTCTTTTCCAGACTTCTTTATCTGACTGTGGGTAGTGGAATGTCTACTGAAAATTATGGGTAATTTACAATCTATACACACATGTCTGTGCATGTATGTGTATGTTTGATATAGGTATCTTAATGGATATCTTCATACGCTGGGTCTTTGACAAAAATGTTAAGGTTTGCAATTAATTTCAGCAGTTTCTGACTTATGTATGTCCATAGTGACAATATTTGAGTCAAATTAGACTGTATTTGGAATGGAGATTTCAAGCTTCATCATTAAAAGTGATGAAAACCCACAATCTTTTAATAGATATCAAAGCTACACAGAGCAAAAGAGAAGAAACAATCCAAGAGTCCTTTGTCATCCTTTAAAGCTGTAAAAGCTTCAGTAGTTGCTGCTGTGAATAATACAGATGTATTATTGTGCACCTGTGTCTGCACACATCAACATCACTGCCAATGTTTTGATGAAGACTTGAACTAAATCCCCAGATTTTTAATACAGAACTAAAAACCAGGCCTGTAGTCTGTCCTCAAGTAGTTGCACTAATTCAAGTGTTGGGGAGTCATTTCATTTTGCTTTAACACAATGCTTCCAGAACTTTTTTGAGAACTTTCAGTGAAGACGTGGAAATGAAAGGGGAGTTCATTATGTGGATGCCCAGCTATAGATTTATCACACGATATGGCACTGTGATATTTAATGAAGATATTTTGTTATAGGGTTTTTTGCATCCATATCCCAGTGCTTTTTGCAGGCTTGAAGAAAATTTGCTTTACATATGGAAGTAATAAACTGGAAGAAATTTACTAGTCCAATTAATCAAGAATCAGTCTTGGGAACAATAAAATATATATTTAAAATCCTTGTATAAATGCTGTGTGATAAATTCTGCTGCATGGAAAGATAAGAGCCATTGTCAGTACAGAGGAGCATTAGAATATCATATACGAAATAGAGACCTGTGAAAACTTTGTGAATAAAAGTAAATAACTAGTATGGAAATGATATCCACGGATGTGGTAAACCCTAACATTAACTTCTGCAAGGTGAGAACTCATCCAGTGGGAAGGCTTTAGGTGTACAAGTGGATATAAGATGGCTGTGATTCCCTGAGTGATGGAGCCATAAAAAGGCAAACACAATCTTTCAAAGCATTGCAATACTTTTCTAATAGAGAGGAAGATGTACTAATATTGTAATTACACAAAATGTTCTTCAGCTGTCTGATGGAACATCAGCACATTCTTAGTCACTCCTGCTCAATATTGAAAAAAAACCAACCAACCAAATCCCCTCACCTGATACGGCTGCCAGGCACATCAAAAGAGTCCACATAAGAAAAAGACTAAGGTAGCTCCCTTAAATCACCTATGCAAAGCTCAGATCCTTTCATAAACATGCCAGAGAGGTAAACAGTTTGGAGGGAGAAAAATTAATTGTAGAAAAGTTGAATATGGAGGAAAAAATATATGGCTACAAAATTACTCTGAATTTACAGAGAATTCAGGCAAAGTTCCCTACCTCTAGGTTGGTCAGGCCTGTTGTAGCCCAAAGGAAGAAGCATGTCCCTGGTGGCTCCTGATGCTCCTAAGAGTATAATCCAGAAAGGACACCCAGGTAGTTTGTTAAGTTGCACAATAGTCCAACTGTATTTGGACTTTGGAAATATGCTTTGTAATTAAGAACTAAATCCCTGATTTAAAAATAAAGAGCCAACAGAGTACCCCTTACTACTGTATTCTTACACCTGGGCAAGCAAAGGGATTTTTCATATAAGCAATTTTAGTCTTATTTATTTTGTGTACCTCTGTAAGTGTGTGCATGAGAAGCTAATATGGACAGAGAGGCCAGAACCAAATCCCCAGACTGAGGTACTCCTGAGCTGTGGAGTGTTCAAAATCCAAATCAGGGCTTTACTGCTTGAGCCCTTCTCTAATATTTATTCAGATTTATGATAAATGTAGTACTTTAGAGCTAATTCTTGTTCATAATGTATCTGTTGTTCAGTCATGACTAAAGTGTATAAATATCATGCATTTATCTTTGAGCCTGTAGGCATTTAAGCCTCTCTGTTCTTCAGGGCGTTATTTATTTATTTACGCCTTTTCTTGTTTGATAGATGGCAGCAGATAAATGTTTCCTAACTGGAGATGTCTCATTAGTTTTTGCTTTTAGTATCATCTGTCATATGACAGCAAACAACAGGGAATTTTTGCACATTTGTATGGCTGTATTGCCTTTTCACTTATAGCTGCTGCTGCGCTCTCATAGGTGAGGTGATACATAAATATAACCTTTCCCTTAAAGACTATCTTCAAAGAAAATGCATTTATAGTCTAACCAGAGCCCTATCGTCCTGTCATTACAGCCCCACTCTTTTCAGGGAAGCAAGCTCGCTGTGTGACATAGAAGGTGGAGACTGGGGAGCTGGCTCTGCTAAGCCTTGCCTAATGCAAACTGCTTTAGTATGCACATCACATCATGCCGGCTATACTGCAGGGAGCAGGCAGTTATCGCACAAGCGTGCATCCTCAGAGCCAGGATAAACACTCCGTTACTCTCCCTCTAAACTGCTCTTCGGGGAGGGAGAGAAAATAAATAGGGAGCGAGAGAGGCATTTGAAGTAACCTTTTTAAGAAGGAGGCAGCAGCCAATAGAACCTTTCTTTCTTTTTTCCTTTTTTTTTTTNTTTTTTTTTTTTTTTTTTTTTTTTTTTTTTTTTTCCTCTCTCCCCACTTCTTACTAGAGAAATTCGTGTTACCTCAGCAATTAAGGAGAAGAGCCAGCATCTAGGGTTCCAGGCTGTGAGGGGGAGTAGCAACTTGTACCAGGTAGGAAGCCCTTTCAACATCCTTATAAATCCATGCAGCTCAGTTACTACTTGCTATGTTGCTGTACAGTGTCTGACTTGTGGAGACCTTGTGTCTGCCAGTCACCATTCCCTGAGTGAAAGAGACCTTGGGGAGCTTTAATTGCCAATGACCTTCAGGGTATTTCTTAGAAAGATACTGGTACTTGGTGCTGTAAAGTAAAGCAATCTATACTTTCATCTGATGGCTTAAAGTGTGCATTTAGCATCAGGATGCAGCTGGGTGAAACTGCAGCTGTTACCCATCTACAAAACCCTGTCACAAATGAGTAAAAATTAGCCATTTTATAATAACTGAAGCAGCTGCTCTGCATTTTTAGCAACACGGCTGTATTACTTTCCAAAACTTATTACCATAAATTCTTTTTGTGCTGGAAAGTCAGCAGATATGCTTTGCTGTATTCAAAGTTATTTTGACAGTTATCTACTATATTTTCATAGTTACTTATGCATATTTTATTAAGACTTTTCTAAACTTTCTCGAGGCAGCTGTCTTGTGGCAGGTTAGTATTCCTGCTAACAAATAATTTATGTGGTAATTGTAGTGAGTGGTTACGATATTCGCTTTACAGGGTTGCCTGCTGCAAGCCTGTGGGAACGCAGGCACCTCCTGAGATGTCTGAGGGCTGGGGTGGGATGGAGCCCGAGGTCACAAATGCTCATTTCATCTGCCTTCGTACTACAGGACAGAGGGCAGAGTGAGGAGGAGGTGAAAGCTGTAACTGTGCTTTGTGATCCCGTTGTGCAGTATTTTCCTCCCTGTACTTTTATTTGTGTTCACTCACAGGAATGAATGGTTAGCTGACATCTGTTCCACCTGTACTTTGTATATTGTGACAGGGATGGGACTTGATGAATTTATTAAAAACAGGAGTAGCATTTCCATGGGTTCTGAGGTTAAGGGTCAGTTCTGTGAGGGTCACCATGGTGTCTGAGAGACTCAGAGTTCTGTTGTGTGATCTGTTTGAGTTGTTGTCTTCTGAGTAGCTAAGGGAGTCTGAGGAAACTTTTGCAGTCTTTAACATTTTAATCAGACCAGAATTCCCCAGACAGGGAATTCTTAAGGGTAAATATCTATACATATTTTTAAAGTGTAAGCAGTGGTGTCAGCAAGTATACCATACCTAAGGATTCCATTGTTTGCAAGAATACCTGAAAATAGTGTTCAAAACAGTCAGAGCTTAGGTACCACTGCTGTAATAAAAAAAATAAATACTGATAATAGCACAGTTCTCTCAATACCCACACAACCTTTCCTTGTATGTAATTGCTCTATGCAGAAATAGCTCCATATATTTTGTTTAAAGGTATCTTGTGACTCTTATCTGTAGGAAAAACTATTGAGGATGTCTAAATCCGTAGCCTTTTCTTCTGATGAGCATAATGAAAAAAACAATTCCTAGAAAATGAGAATTGTATCTGATAGCAATAAAAGCTAAGGAGGTACAAAAGAAATAGCTTTGAAAATTACAGCTGTGAGATAGAGGTGAGATCTAGTCAGTGACCAGCACTGGTTAGAGGATCTGGCAGTAGATGAGAACAGTTTTACCCTCTGTTTCATCTGTTCTGAGAAATTCAATGCTTCAGAAAATTCACAGTTGGAAAGTACCAGTTCAATTAGCAACCAAGATGGGAAGGAAACTAGAATGGGAAAGTGATGTCTTGACTCCTTTAATTTTTCTTGATATATGAAATTTGACATGATGAAAATTATACTCACGCCCTTCAGGTTGTTTTAACAGGTTGATGTAAAACTGAAGTGAATCATTACCTTAAAAAGGAGGTAATATATTGAACACATCAATGTATTTCAGTAGAGACTCATAAAATTCAGGTTTCAGACATATTTAAGGTGAATGGGGATGGTGGGTTTGGGATTTATGTGTTTTTTCATTTGTTTTTATTTGTTTGGGTTGTTTTTTTTTAGCCTCCAGTCCAAATGCTCATCCTAGGGAAATGTAGAATTCTTAAAAAAATTAATTGACTCAGGCCTTAAATTTTGGCTTGAAAGGGCTTATTATTTATTAATGCATTGTCACACTTTGTAGGTTCCTCTGAGAGCAAGGGATCACAGGGACTGTGCATTGGGATCTCTAGGTTTCCTAGCTTGGTATTGCTTGCAGGTCACTACC
The DNA here is from genome assembly GCA_013397295.1 of Polioptila caerulea. Lineage (NCBI taxonomy): Eukaryota > Metazoa > Chordata > Aves > Passeriformes > Certhiidae > Polioptila > Polioptila caerulea. The sequence goes on from VYXF01011622.1 coordinate 348,249, forward strand.
TTTCTATGCCTCAGTTTACTCATAACTTCAGGTGGTGGCAGCTGCCTATTTGGAAACATACTGCAGATATGAGTTTTTCTAGATTATCCTCACTCACACTAGTAGTGCTTTATGTAGATTAGCATTTTTGTTACTCTAGTTCACCTTGTAGCTCATGAACTTGGCTTTAATTATTTCTCTGGGTTTATTACCTCTTGTTTACCCTACTAAAAACCTGCTGAACAAACACTGTTTTCTTCGTGACTATAAATCATGTTTTAAACTATAAAACAGATAGCAGAAATCTTTATGCTTCATCCCTACCCTGGAAGAGACTCCCTTTACTGCAGAGTTTAGTGGGGGTGTGGGATGGGCCCATCTGTGGGGGGAACGTGTTACCTTTAACAAGACCCTTCAGAAGCTCAGGAGTCACTGAGAGCAAATCTATGTCTATTTCTGGATTTACAGTCCCAGAAATCTTATGATTTCTCAGCAGAAATGGTGCGATTGGTTCAGTGTAGTTTTTTGAAATCCAAAACCAGACAAATCTGACTATTCAGAGGTATCAAACTTAGCTGCCATTGCATTGTCATATTGCAATGTGTGGGTATTCCCTTATATTGGTGGCTTTGACCAAATGTCTCTATCAGTTCCCAGAACTACTCTTCTAAGATAGAAAACTCGGGCTCCTAGTGACTTTGGAAATCACATGATGAAGTTTCAGATTTGTTGCAAGGGTCTTGTCTGTTGACGTATGAAAGAGAAAGTCCCTCTCTACAGCTAATTGATGTTTCTTGGTGCTTTTTGACATTTTATTATATCAAATAATTGGTCTGACCTGAGATTCTGATTTTAGGAAAGGGTCTATCAAATGCAATGTATGACATTCTACGTGTTGATATAATTCTGTGTTACTGTGGGTCCCCAGAGTGGCCATTATCTTTTGATCTAGGTTTAGTAAATTTTAATAACTTCCTCATGTTTTTGGAAGCAAGACACTAAACACACAATCCCAGTAATGTGTGATGACTGCAAATTTATATATGAGGATTTCCAAAAAACCTCACAGGTGGCAATTATACTGAGCAGACATGTCAGCACTCAGGCATGCCTCCCTTCTACTGTGAGCATGAACAAGATTATGAGACTAAATTTTTCTTTTTCCACTGTCAAGATATTCAGTAACATTTTTCCAAATGAATAGTTGAAGACAATCAGGGACTTTTGTACTTTGCTTTCGACATATGCAAGGGATTAGAATTAATGGTTGGACTCAGGGGATCAGGATTAATGGTAAGGCTGACTAACACTATCTAACCATTGGACTTCACTGCCAACTTTAAGAAAATAGTAAGTTACTTAACAGCACACAACTTTTAAGATTTATTTGAGCAATAATCCCCAAGAAGCCAATCATTACTAGCAATTAACTGTTGGTTTGTGGGTTGTTGGACCATTAATGTTCTAACAAACTGACTGTTAACTACAGTAACAGCAACAACAAATTCTGAGGTATATGTTTGCTCTGACTGGGTTTTGTGTTATTTAACTTTTTTATCTGCCCTTCACTTTTTTAACAGCTAGGGACTCATTAAATAATTTATTCTGTTAGTCCCTTTTGATGAAATGTGGAAAGGCTATGATGTTGGAGCTGTATTTATCATACCTATAAGGCTACACTTCAGACAGAATGGAAAAAATTAGTTATTTTTTTCCTGAAACTTTATTGCTGCTTTTAAAAAGACATTTAATGCAATACTTGTGTTTAAGTAATAATTTAAAACAAAGTATATATCTGATTTCTTAAAACATTTTTTTTTTTCTAAATGACATTATAACAGCCCTGATCTGATTCAACCAGGACTGCAGTGTTTAGCACAAGGAAGTTCTGATAAAGGTCATTTGTAGAATAGGCAGAATTGGAAAAAATAACTTGTCATGTTTTTGCCTTCTCAATATCCTCAGCCTCATTTAGAGTTTAAAATGGAAAGAAAAACTGAATGATGAGAGACATAGAAAATAAACTGGAAGCTGTAAAACTGCTATTTTAATAAGTTTGTTTAAAGTTCTGGTTTTATTTAATGTATTGTATTCTATTTATTTGTTTTAGTTTTCAGGAATCAGAAAAATAAAAGGAAAGAAGCAGGCAAGATATAAAATTGTATCTTTTATAAAGTAGGACAGCTGTTTTATCTCTGTGGACTTTGCTTGCTTGATCCAGGAATCACCAATAGCTTAGGGTGCAAGTGTGCATGTGTCGACTTTTCCTTAATGGAATTGAGGTGGGCAGCTCTACTAAGCCTGATTAGAACCATCACAAAATCTGCCATGCTACAATGAAATGAAGGGAGATGGATTTAGGTCAGTATTTAATGAGCCCCACATACAATACTGACAGGAGAGAAAAAAACCAAAAAAACCCCTTAAAAGTTAAATATGTAATCTGAGTAACTTTGAATAAAAATACCAACCCAGACACTCACTTTCAGGATTCTTTAGTCTAAGTCTTACCTTGGACAGAAAATGACGCTATTTTTACAGACCACAAGGAAATATTGCATAAGGACTTGTACAATGCACTCTCAGCAGGTTGGCAGTGACACTGAGCAGTGTAGTGAGGTCAGTGCTGGAGGGAAGGATGGACCCAGAGGGACCTGGACAGGCTGGGGAGGTGGGTCCTGTCCTCACCAGCAAGGCCACGTGTGGGTCCCTGCACGTGGCTCAAGCACAAACACAGCCTGGGTGGAGAGTGGGTTTGGAGCAGCCCAGACGGGAAGGACTCGGGGCTGTCGGTGGAGGAGCAGCTCAGTGTGACCCGGCCATGTGTGCTCACAGCCCCAAAAGCCAAACGTGACCTGGGCTGCACCCAAAGAATGTCGAGGGAGGGGATTGCCCCTCTCCACCCTGCTCTAGTGAGAGCCTGCCTGGAGCACTGCATCCAGCCCCAGGGCCACAACCTGAGAAGGACTTGGACCCATTGGAGTAGGTCCACAGGAAGCTACAAAGATGCTCAGAGGGCTGAGGCAGCTTTCCTCTGAACACAGGATAGGAAAGCTGGACTTGTCCAGCCTCAAGAAAAGAAGAGTCCAGGGATATCTCACTGCAGCCTTGCAGTGCCTAAAGGGGATACAAGAGAGCTGGAGAGGGACTTTTTATACAGGCATGGAGTGATAGGAGAAGAGGCAATGGCTTTAAATTGATGGGGAAGATTTAGATGAGATGTCAGGAAGAATTTTTTCCCTGTAGGTGTGGTGAGGCACTGGCACAGTTTTCCCAGAGTAGTTGTGGATGCCCTATCCATGGAAGTGTTCAAAGCCAGGCTGGATGGGCCTCTGAGCAGCATGGTCTAGTGGAAGGTGTCCCTGCCCATGGCAAGGGGGTTGGAACCAGATGATGGATCTAACCCAAGCCATCCTATGATTCTATGAAAAATTAGTCACTCTTTCTACAGTTCAAAAACTCTCATTTTTATATTTATTTTAATCAACCAGACAGTGTCAGGGTTGATGGCTGGTAAAATTTTTCAGGATTAAGGTTACGTATTGAAGAGCCACAAGGGAGGCAGAAAGATGGGAGTGCAATTTTTATTATATTATAGTGCATTAGTTTGGTACAATAAATGCATCTCTAAAGTAACTCTTTGGATAAAGCAACTTATTGTGGAAAGTATGGGAGGTGGAGAGAAGGAGGATCACTGTGTTCAGCACCCTACCTAGCACAATGTGCAGCAATTTGAAGGTACCTGTAAAGAAGCAGAAGAAAGCAACACAAATTCTGAGAAAGAAATTACTTTTGTGAAGTGGCCATGCTGTTGGGGGTAGTTTCCTTCTGTGCTTTTTTCTTTTCACTTCAGTGTCAATCAGACTGATACAAATATCTTGGAGAAGACAGACATCATTCAGGAGAAGGTGAAGAGGTAAAACAGTTGTTCTTACAGACAACTTGTTTATTTTGTGATGTCCTTTCTTAAAATGACAGCTATTTAATTAAAATAGGTTTTCTTGGTGTAAAATATATCCATCAAGATGTTGACATTAGTGCTTTGTTGAACATGAGGCATACCCCAGTGTTCCAGAGTGGCTGTACCTTTATTTACATTTGCCCACAAAGCACCTGCCAGACTTAACAGCAAATCACCACACAATATAATGGATCTTTAAGTCTGGAGAAATGAGTGACAGGCTTCCGTGTTTTCTGTTGCCAGGATAAAAGAATACTTTCAAAACCAAAAATGGTTTGCATAGAATAAAACTAATTTTGCCTTATTAATACTTTATCTGTAGACCTATAAATCAGAGAGAATAGACACCACACAGCATACAAAGGTAAGGATATTAGAACCCCCATTCAAATGAATTGTGGCTTTTAAGTACTCAAATATTTGAAATTAATTGTCCTTTGGTATATTAATTTATCATCTAGGATCAACATTTGTTGTAAGGGAGCATAATTCAGGCAGAATGACAGATGAATTACATGTTGCACTGACATGACACCCAAACAGTTCACTGTGATTTCTGTAACAGAAAGCAAAAGTCAATTGCCTGAAGCTGAATTATCAGCTGTGTTGGAGTTCCAGCCCAGCATTCACCACTGGAAGCCTCTTCAGCCCAACAGGAGAACAGCTGCACTTGAGTCTTTCTCTTTTAACCAAGAAAATTGTCCCCATTTTACGCTGAACTTCTGAAGAAGCTCCTTACAAGGTAGCCTCAACATGAGAGATCCCTAACTCTGAGGTCCATGTTCACACCCTATCCCCAGACACAGCATGCCAGAGCTGCATTCCTTTCCTGGTGTGGCCTGCAGTGCCAAACACCCAGGGCTATAAGAAATCTATAGCATTGCTCTTGATTCAAGACACTGAGCTTTTTAGGGCATTATTCAAAAAGTACTTATTTGTACTCTTCCCTTCCAATGGCCCATGAAATACCTTTCAAGTTTGAATTTGTAGGCTTGAAGGGTCTGACATTTTTCACAGGTACTGTACAGAGACCAGTGAGAGGTGGGAGGTAAGGAGTAAATCACAGCAGTGGGAGAATATCTTTGTATGCTGTGTCCTTGCATTACATGGTCTTAATATCCTTTTGGTGGGATGCTGACGTTTCCTGATTCATGCAAAAGGGACTTTGATATCTGCTCCAAGGATAAGACCACAGGAGACCTTCCCATGTTGTTTTGCAAATAGTCCTGGGTTCCCTCCTCTCTTTAGATGCTTGTCCACGATTCTGCTCCACATGGCAATTTGCTTCCAAGCAATGTTAGTCCACATAGAATTCTGGAACTTGGCTAGTTGTGGGGTTAGTGACAAAGCCTGCCTTCCTCAGGACGCTTACTTATGTATGAGGAGATAAAGAGCAGTCCCTGTCACTTATGCCTGTGTTTGACTCTTTTTCTCCTTCCATTTTTTTCTTCATTTGCTCATGTTTAAAACCAAGGGAATGAGCTGACAGGAATTAGCTTGAGTAGCCCAAGACACTAAACATTTTTTACTGGCATGACTGCTGGCAATTTTGAAGAGAATAACAATAGGACATGCACTCTGAGAGTTTGTTCCTCTTTCTGTTGTAAATTTGAATAATCTTTCTCTCTCTGCCACTTTTCCTTTCTGAAATTCTAGGAGACAATATGACAGGGAGCTGTAATGCTTAATTATTAAAAATCTAAATATATAGTATTCTTCAGGGAGGTAAAAATGAGCTTTTGTAGATCTCATAAAATTGTTTGAAGGCAATTCTTCCAATTATATAATGAAAAATTTAACAAAACCAGAGGAAAAATTAAAAAAAAAACTATAAGAAATCTATGCTTTAAAACTATTTAGATTTCCAGAATCTGTGCTCTCATTAAGATCTTTGGAATGAATGTGCTTAGAGTTTGATGTGATACTGAAAGGTTTTTGCTTATTAGACTCAGGTGAGTGCTCCAGGAGACTTGGAAAACCTCCAATTTTCCCACTTCACTATCAATTAATTACGCTCTTGAAGTTCATGAAGTTTGCCTAATTATTTTGGAATGTTTTGGAGATGCATTTACATTTTAAGCAGTGGCACAGTATGTGAGAATAGAGTCCAGCAAATACCATGTGTTGAGAAACTGACATTGTTAAATGTTCTGTAACATTAAGGAAAAGAGATGTTAATAGTTGGTGCAGAGGTCTGCATGGGTTACACCCTGTATCCTGGCAAGTGTGATCACTGCAGGCTACAGGGCAAGATCAATGTAGATGTGTCCTCTGGCCTCCCAAAATTGCACGTGGTCAGAAGGCAGACTGAAGGTGACACCCATGCCCATGGCAGAATGTTGTGTGTTCTCTGTGTGTTTCTAGAGGAAGAAGGATGCTGAGAGGCAGAAGGGACAAGAAGGATTCTCACCAGGTGCTGGATTTTAGCTTTGCAGTGCATTAGAATACTTGTTCCCATGTGCAGTACTTCGTGTAACAGAAAGTGACTGTTTCACTGATATTTTCCTGCAGGATAGACATGGACTTCTGAATTTCAAGAGTTGTTTTGATGCATGAATAAACCCAAGGGCAAAACCGACATGCAGATTCTGAGCTTCTGATCTGCCAGTTAAGGAGTAAAAGGATCCTTCTCCACTCTTCATTCTTTGACTATTGCTGGTGGTATGGCTAATGTTTCTGAAGTCCTGATGTGTATCAATTGCATTGTTTTCAAAGTATTTCTAAGCTGTCTGGTAAAATACTATGAAAACAGTTATTTTCAAGATAGGTCATCATTCAAACCTTTGAGATGGAAAACCCAAAAGCAGGAGGAAAAAACTCTAAAAAATAGATTTCTTCGTAGCACAGGTACATTGATCATCAGAGATAGAACAAGAACTTAATTTTTATGGGGTTAGCATTGGTTTGTTCATCACTCAAGTTTATATTTCAATTTTCTAGTGTCCTGGACCTAGAATACATGTGTTTTTCTCTGAATTTAAGGATGTTTCCAGTGCCATAAATTGATAATGGTTGGACTTGCCTTTAGAGATATATGGTTTTCCTTGTGGTAACTTTTTAATGATAGATGAAGTAGCTGCTCTATATCCAGTAAATATGTGCAGTCACCTGAGACATCTCTAGGGACAGGTACCTGTTTAGTGTAGAGGTGTCACAACTGCAGCACTGTGAAGTTTTAAGCACACTGACTTGGTTTAGACAATGTGCTGTATGGAGATAGTAAGAAATGTGAAAGATGCATAAAACAACTGATCCTGTGGATAAGTAGAGTGCCTGCACGTCTCTCAAAACTCTGGTTGTCTTTCAGAGAGAAAGGCCAAAATATTCTGGAATTTTGCTTCAAGGAATTCAAAGTCATTGCAGCGACAATATCCCTTACTGTAATCTGCCAGGGACACAGAGGTTATGTCAGGTAATGGGGCTACAAGTCTGTCCCTCAAGAAATGCTCACGACATATCTTGTTTTAAATATTTCGTAATTCCCTTGAAAAAAAAATGAAAAAAGTAGCAAAAGCAATTTTTCTGAAGCCCAAAATATTTGTGGGCCCTGTCACAGGGGAAGTTGAGAATCCCATACAGGAAGAATAAAATGACCTTGAGGACTACAGTAATACTATCTGAATGAAATTCAATAGGACAAAGTGCAAGATCATGCACAAAAACAATACAATTCTGTTATAAGCTAGGAGCTTGTTAATTGGAAATGACAGAAGAGGAGAAAGTCATAGGATGACTGCAAGTCATCAGTGCAAAAACGTCAATGAATGGGGCAAATACAATCTTGCACTGTGCCAGGTGAGATATTTGCTTTAGCAAGAGAAATAACAAACACCTGAACCATGTCCCACAGAAACAATAATGTGGGATATTTGTAATAATTTTCTTTTCCCACTCTTAATTAAGGAGAATTCAAACTGGAACAGGTGCAAGGAAAGGTCACTAGGACGTTCAGGAGAATGGGAAGCCTTATAAGAAGAATCTGGGAAACTTTTGTTGTGATTAGTCCAAAAAGATAAATTTATCAAAAGTTGAGCAGTAAATTAGGAAAAATTATATAAATATATTTCGGTTGGAAATAAATGTGTCCAGCTGTCAGATGTGTGATATTTTGGAGCCAATTTTAATGGTAATCAAACCCCCCCACAAACTACCAGACTTTGAGCTAAGCCCCTTTTGTCTTAAAGAGGAAAATCTAACCTGCCTGTTGGTGACTGAAGGGAGCCAAAGAATAAGGGGGCTGAAGAGCAATAATTTCTAGTGCTACTAAGCATTTATAGGGAAAAGCCAATATTGAAATCAGTTCTATAATTCAGGTACAGCTGGGTTCATGTGTGGTTCAACCTCTGTTTACCTGAATTGTAATGGAGATGGAAGAAATCAGCCTAAGTCATAAACAGCCAGAATGGGGTTGTCAGACTGGGAAGAGCTGCAGTGTTGTAATGGCATTGATAATGCAGCTTGTGCTCACTGACATATTCTCTTTCTGCTCTCTCTGTAAGAACACGTTCTGCAAATACCTTCTTGGATATTTACTCAGCTAAAATATTGCATTCCAATCTACTTTTAATCTCATTTTTCCAAATCACAATGCCATAGATCCAACTGGACCCTGTGTTGATCGCAAATAGAGCAAAGAAAGGCTTGAACTCCTGTCATGCAAACAGTTTTTTCTTGAGAATTTGCCTTAATAGTATTAATGAACTCCCATAAAATTGCCATCTCTCCCATCCTGCTGATCTGAAATTCTAGCCTTGCAGGTGTTGTGTGGATTGGTCTTTTTCTTCTTTTTTTTTTTCTTTTTTCTTCCTCATAATGACCTGACACTAATTTCTTGCTGTTCTTGGCATTAGCCACTTCCTCCTTGCTGAGCTGAACTGGGACTTTGAAAAACAGCATCTCTTCTCTGGTGTGGAAAATCAGTGGGCATGGAGCAGGAGGAATTGCTTTCTTTGCAGTCCATTCAGTAAGGCCATCGAGAGCTATTTTGGGGAAAATGGAAATAGTGAAAAATGCATGTGACAAACTCAATGGAGACTAGGATGAAGAGAAAGGTTGAAGATGAGAAACAGGGAAGAGGAGCAGAAATATTAATAAAAGCAAGACCAACATAAGCACGGCAAATTACCCCTTTTAACTATTTATTTAGGCTGAAAAGATTGCTGCTAGTCAAGTCACATCAATTTTAATTTGTACTGCAAAGTTTGTAGTAGAGTTAAATTTTGTATAGTTGAAAGTGTCTGTCAGCCTGCTCCTGAGAAGTATCCAGTGCTCTTGCTGCATTGAAGGAGGCTCAAAATCATCCACTCATGTTTAAGGCTACATTTAAACCTGGCCTGAAGATCCTGCAGCCCGAAGCCTGGTCTCCACTGGTTGTTTTGCTGCCCCAGAGTTATGATCTTTTTGTAGCCATTTCCAGTTTTACCGTGATGGCTTCACTTCCGAAGGTGATCTAGGTTGGGAGTAACCATCTCTCCAGGATAGTCTCCCACAAGGACAGGAGAGCCCTTCCACATCTGATAACCTTCTTACAGGAGTGTTGTGCCTCTGGAGCGAGAAAAGGTGCCCAGGAGTGCTGCCAGGATAGTGAGACCTGAAGGACAAACTCCTGACTCCACTGAGTTCTTGTGTTATGCTCTAACATTAGCCTATTCCTTCCCAAGTTTTCATACTGGGATCCACATCCCTGCAAGCTCAGTCACCTTGGGAAAACCCAATTCTTTTGCTTGTGGAATACTTATTGTATCTGATCCCCCTGTGTGCATACTTACAGGCTATAGCAGTAGAAATTCTACAGTGAAATCAGCTGAGAAATTCTACAATGCCTGAGGGTACTGGAGTAGCTCTGAGAGCAGATAATAACTGAAGTTCCTCAAATGCTGTCAAATGGTAATTGTGGGCTTAAATTGCAGCTTTATTGTCACAGAGTGAAATTGCTGGGAGGGAATTCCTAGAACCACCATGCCCATGTACAGAATCTTTTTTTCTTCCCCCTTACTTGAGTTTTGTCTGGATTATATCTTCTTCACCTTCAATATTAACACTTGTTTGTCTTTTGATTTTGTTGCTGAACAACTGGTTGTTTCTAGTTAATGGGGAGCACTTAGGCAGGCAATGATGAGAAGCAAAGATGTTTTCTTTCAGGCTGTGTGTTTGAAGGTAATCATGAGGTAACTTTTAACAAGAAATAGTCTTATTCCAAAATAATGTCCCATTTTGCTCCTTAAAAATTTGTTCTTATGTTGACTGCATATATTCTTTTCAAAATGGAAGTCAGAGAAATGCTCTTTGCATACTTTCTGAGGTGGTCAGTTCCTGTGATGTTTAGACAATTCCCGCTTCATTGGAAAGGAACCTTGTTCATTGTCCTCAGAAGGTGAAATAATATATCTCTGCCACAGAATCAAAGGCTGATACAGAACCAAAACCAACACCTACACCCCTAAGTGTGCTCTCAAAGTACTATTATTGCCAGGATAGGCTTGATATTGTTGGCAGTTTGAACACTTAAGGAAAGGTAGCAAGCAAGAGACGTCTTAAGTTTTGAGAGAAATATTAGAATAAGATACTAATTTAAAACTACAAATTCAAGTATTCTTCTTTGAAGCTTGAAAATTCAACTTTTTTATAGCATAATGTAGAGAATGACTGCATGATGTAGAAAAATGAAGCACTGTGCTGGATTGATTAGGAGATATGTACTTCTAGCACATTTGCTATCAGAAAAATGCATGATTACATGAAGACTGAAGGAATAGAAATGACTCTTCATATCAGTCACCTCTTCTCACACCGCTCAAAATCTCTGCCTGTGCTTCATAAAGAGTTTCAGCTCTTGAATCACACAGCTGACAAACTTTCACATAAATTTATCTCAAGGAGTATTGCTTGAATTGATTTAGGATAAACTGTCTTACTTCCGAGAGACACGGGTCTTAACCTGTGCTTTTTGAAGTAATTATTTTAGCTGCAGGTGTGAAGAATACAATAGTTATGTTAAAATGTGACAGTTTTATAAGCTGCAGTGATTGTGAAGATGGGAAAAAATTTAAGTCCAAAGACAAGGTTTGGCAGTATTGTTGAGAGCACTGCAAAATATAAAGCTGTGACAGTCTCACTTTGCATTACCTTCAGTCTTTCTGGAGCTAGAATAGACTCCTGTTGGGAGACATTGGTCACAGTCACAGATTAACTACTGGAGAACATCTGTGTTGGGTTCACACCAGACTCCAGGAGCTGCTGGTGCTGAACAGTCATGCTACAGAAATGCAGGCAAAGAGATAAAACAAATGATCACTCCAACTGCAGCCAAGTGCCAATATACCTTGCAATTACTTTGAATCTTTTCAGACACATTAAAAATACATTCAGTAGAGCCAGCTTCTTGCATATTTTGTTAAGGTGCATGAACTTACTGATGAGAACACTGTGCAGAATGGAGATGAATGCAGAAAAGGAGAAAACATCCTAACAGTAACCAGGTGTTACTTGGGCTTTTCAAAGAGAACTTTCCTTGACCCTCTTAAAGCACATGGCTTATCACTAAAAGTGTCAAACATGCTGTTATCTCTGTTCAGCAGCACTGTACATTCAGGCCGTTTATTCCTATATTGGAGTGGTGCTCTTATAATAGAATCATAAAATATTCTGAGTCGGAAGGAACCCACAAGAACCAAATCAAACTCCTGGCCCTACACCAGACAATACCAAAAATCCACCATGTGATTCTTACTGCTGTACTGCAGTTGCGTGCTTGTAGGGTTGTGACAATAGCGAGCTGTAGCCCCAAACTTTAAGGCTATTTGCAGCAGTTTCTTTCATGCTATCATGAAAACCAAGGTCTGGCGCTGTCCTGAAGAGGGTAATTCCTGCAGCAGAAATTGCTATTGCACCTTGAACCCCACTGTTTACTCCTCCCCTCTGTCACAGTTAGTACTCTTACTACAGTAGCATTTGTGGCATCTGCTCCTTGCATACTGACTCACCTTGGAGGGAAAATGAACCAGAATTGCATGTTAGTAGTGGCAGGGAGGAGAGCAGCAATTCTCAGCTTTATTTCTCTTTGTTTCTCATTGAGCCCTTTTTTTCATTTCTTAACTCTAGTAAGCATTCTCCATATGTGTTTAGTATTTTCACATATGTTTCTGTGTATATTTAATTGTCTACAGTAGACTCTTCCCATCTTGTCTTCCTGCTTCTTGTGTCAACTGTCTGTTTAGATTTTAAGCTATTTGAAAAAGCAATTTCTTTGTGATTTGTCATTCAGTAAGATGCAACCCTGCTTGGAGGCTCAGAATAATCTTGCCATAAAAAAAATATAATTACTGATAGTATTCAGATTTTGGAATTTTTTTTAAATGTCAATGTCTATGCAGGAAAAAATGACAGGTTCTTATCAATATCCACTTTCCTTAATGTGCCTGGGTAGATTCCTACAGCTCACAGAGAAGAAATCTACCAGCAGATAGCAGTGCAACTGTAGTATCTCTGTTGGCATTTTAACAAGCCTATTTTTGTGCTAGTTGTAAAACCTCATGGTTTGTGCTATTGGAAAGATTTTAAGGCTATTCTATATAGAGAACTCAAGCTTTATGGAGGTAAAAAAGATAGGAATACTTCCTTTCTGCAGCGTACTCTGCAAAGGCTTGTGATATGTGAAGGCTTGCCCAGAACACTGTATGAATGATTTGCTGGAAAAGGCTGTGTCCTTGTACCAATGTTCTGTTATTTTAGAATACTCAGTTTAGCTTCAGGAATTCTTCATTACTGTTTGATGCTCATCTTCATGATTTTCAGTCTTGTTTCTGGTGTAAAATGTTGGTACAAATAATTTTTGGTTGATGATTATGATTTCGTCAGTAAATAGGTGATATAAAGTATGCCTTAATATTCTAGGCTTATGTTACTTTGCCACCATTTTCTGTTTGGTTGGGGTTTTTTTAAATTGAAAACAAAAGAGAACTTTTTTGGGTTTTAGTATTTTCTGTGGTTTTTAGGTCCTGTTTGTTAATACCTAGGTCTTTAGTGGTTGGACTTCTAGCATTTGTTATTATGGTCAGAATGGCAATAACACAAAGACCATGGAAAATGCCAAGTTTTCTTAGTAAGTTTGTTCTTCATAAAAGTCGTTCTTTCTACAGTTAGCACCTCCTATCTTGAAAGTACATTAGTGTTAGATGCCTTTCAGAGACGAGATTATGTACTTTCCCTGAGAATTGCTGCTATGAGGTGTTTAAGATAAATGTGAATCTGTCTTCCTGTCCTTTTCCATGACAGCAGCAAAAGGAAAGCGCCAATCAGTTGGTTAATGAATCCGTGTGATAACTTCATGACTCTTCATTTTCTTCCACTCTGCTTTTGGCAGTTCTAGAGATGTTAATCTCTCCACATTTGCACAGAAGAGGTCTGCACTTGAGAGAGGTCTTTACATGCTCTACCTACAAAAGACCAGTGTATCAAAAAGCACCACTGTTGATCTCATCTGCCTTTCATTAATTTCAGTTCCCTTGTCTTTCCCGGCTAGCTGTCACCCTTGCCTTTTAGAATCCACCACTCAAATAACATTTTGGGTGTGATAACAGCTCCATCATCCCTGTCTCTGCTGAACTCGCTGTACATCCTCTGTGCTGGTCATACTTCAAAGCCACCTTCTCTGATTTGTCCTCCTGCACAGTTTTCACTGTTGTCTATGTGAGGTGTTGGAAGGTGAGGCCCTGAGGATAAACCCTTGAGCCTGGGCAACATAAATACCCTTGCTTCTAATTCTCTAGTTTTGCCTTTATTTTGTTTCCACTTTTGCCTTTATTTTGTTTCCAGTTTCAGTTTTGCTTCAGTTCACTTGAAGATGGAATGATTTGACATGAAACACTACTCAGCTGTACTTCAGGATTAAAATGTAGTCTAATTTGGTGAAAGAGCTTTCTTCTTGTCCATTTGTGGCACTGTGGGCAGAAATATTGTGTTGCTTAGGAAATGATGCTAATGGTTTGGTTTAAATAAGGACAATTTCACTGTCTTGAAATTAAATACATGAAAATAATCCTCATTTTTTTTCTTCATAAAGATAAATAGTTTGGGATATTTCTATATACAAACTGAGTAGCGGTTAATGGTATCAGAGAGGACATGAGTACTGAAGTGGCAAACCACCCTTTTGTGGTTGATTTTGTTTGAGGTTTTAAAAATGTTTTTTATCACATTTGTGATTGTTATGGTCCTTCATTTTCATAATTGGTCTATTATTTTCTTATGGATCTATTATAATGAGTCAAACTCAAGCATAGTGCATAGATGTGATGAATGCATGCTCTATAGAGACAATAAAGTAAAAATTAAAATTTCTAAGGATGTTGCTGATGTTTTCTTTTTATTTTTTTGCATAAGTATATTATCATACTTTTTAATTTTTGAACTCATTTGAACAAGCAGCATGGGTAATATTTTAAGCCTATTATGCTTTCTACATAAAACCAGAGCAAAACTAATTATTGTTTTCCTACCTGATATTGCCATCAATCTCATGAGTAGAAACAATTTCTGCACTATCAGGATTTTATTTTTTATTTTTTTGCTAGACCATTGCTTAAATGCAAAGCGTGTCACTTTATTGTATCACAGTGCATATTTCAATGATCTGGGTGGCATGGTTAAAGCATTGTTGATCTTACTGTAGTGCTGTGAAATGAATAAGTAAGGGCTGACAACTGGCAGGGAAATCGATCCGGGCTCCGCTAAGGTGGAGCTCATTATTGTGGGATACAACAGGCCAGCGCTGGCTGTCAGTAGCAGGAGACTCTTTCAAATGCTGCCAAGGTCAAACCCAGCACAGTAACGAGGGTTTGAGTGATGTGGGGCCGATCATTTGCAGTTCTCACGGGAGCCAGCGCTGGCAGGAGTGTAGCTATGGGTGCGCCTGCAGAGCCAGGCGGTTCCTGGTGCTGAGGGGCACCAGCGGCGGGCCGGGGGTGCTCAGTGGGGCTGGCAGCTTTCCCCTCTCCTCCCCTCTTCCTCTCAGGCCGGGCATGTTGGCCTTTCCCAGTTCAGCTCCCTGCTCTGAGTAGTCAATCTCAAATCTGTGTGAGTGGAGGCCCTTTGCCGGGCCTGCTCCTCAGGGCCAGGCCGGAGAGGCCGGCCGTGTCCTGGCTCCCGCAGGTTGTCCATGTCCTGGCTCCTGCAGGTTGTCCATGTCCTGGCTCCTGCAGGTTGTCCATGTCCTGGCTCCTGCAGGTTGTCCCTGTCCTGGCTCCCGCGGGCCGGCCGTGTCCCGGCTCCCACGGGCCAACCGGGGCTGACAGCTGAAAAGTGAGCTCTATACATGAGAGAGAAAGAGAGAGAGTTGTGTGGAACCCTTGGAGTATTAAATAAATGCAGCAGTCTGTTTTGGCTGGGCCTTGGTGATGCCTTCTGGTGGCTGACCTGGAACAGAGACCAGGCAGAGCAGAAGGATAAAGCAGGGATTTATTAAAAGGCCTCAATGGACACCTGGGCTGCACAAGAGTCCAGCCAGACCACACCCAAGATGCCCCAAAATGGTCACAAATGGATGCCCGATCATGAGGTCCCACACTTTGGTAAGTTCTGGTCCATGGGCATATTGGAGCAAATTGTCCAGTTACAGCTTCAGGTTATGAAGCTCCATCCTCCTTGGTTTTTCTTCTCACTTTACCGTTGTTTTTGTTTTTGGGCCTGAAAGCTGTCCTTGGTACTGAGCTAGAGAAGGAATTGTTTTGTCCATCTACTCTGTAAAGAGAGTTTAGTAGCACTTAATATGAAACCCAAAACTACCCACTAAATCAGCACAGGATCTGAAAAATATAGGAGCTAAAACTTAAGGCATCATTGGTATGAGGTTCTCACAGCACTGGGACTGTCACTGTCCCGTTTACTGTGGTCAAACACAAAAGGTCTTGTTTCAAATAGACAAAAATATACCAAATAGCTCGATGAAATGTTAAACAATTCACTAATGGTTTAAATGGACTTTGGAAGTACTCTATAGAGACATTACATTCAAAATAGGATAAGTTTAGAGTAACATTTAAGAGGCTTGAAGAAATAAAGACTAATTTTAGTTGAAGATGCATTGTAATTTTCATAGTTTGGACAATAAACAGCACATGGACTACAACAGCAGTAAAAGCCTAGAATAGTTAAAATTATGTCTGGTTCATCTTCTGCCAGCAAATGCTGTAGCCCAATCTATAAAACCAAAGTACTATGTCAAATAATAAATAAAATAGAACAAAACAGCTTACAATCACAAGGCGATTATGTTCTTAATGCCTTAAGAATGGATAAATGTACTATTTTCTGCACTTCTACTCCTTGATACATGAATGAAAATACATTTAAAGCAGTCCATGCATTAAAATTTCATGATAATTCGTAATATAAATACTAAATTCAAATGCAATATCACCTAAATTTAATCCATTCTTTGTAAACACTGTAATGCAAGCGCACAACACAGATACTGCAATCCAGCTTCTGACAGTTGCCTTTACTACTTTCTATTATCTATGAATTATTTGCAAGATAGTTGAAGCATGATTGAAGCTATTTCTATTTTCTATATGTCAGTGTTTCTGAAATACTTATCTTGGAGCAAAATGTTAAGAATACCACAAAACATATCATGTTGCTTACAGTTAAATGCTTGAGATACATGGATCACCTAATTGTTTTTCCTTTACAGTACCACTCAGCTCCGTAGTCAAGGGATTACTTTCTTTAGGCACTAGGGAGCAACAGTTCTTCACTTTTCTGTTATCTGTATTTTCTGCTCTTTCTGACTTATCTAAGCAGCAGTTATCCACACATGGAACCAATCCTGAGGTATTCCACATCCATATGTTGCTTAGTTTAAGGCAAATGTCCCAGACATACTACCCAAATTCTTTTTGTTATTATTTCTGGATCATCATAGTTGTTTAAAAAGGAAAAAAGAAAAAGAAGGAAAAAGAGGAAAATCTTTCCTCAGAATGGATTCTGAGCATCCATTCTGAAGCAACCAAATGGTGCAAATAAAGACTGTGTTTTTCAGCCAGGTATTTAATGTGTTTTATTCCTGACAACACTGTGAAGCTCTCATAGATGCTTTTAAAGACCAGAGTATTTCCTTTCAGCCCTCTGTACCAACAGCCTCAAGCTATTGAGCCGACACATGCCCAGGGTATGTTTGTATGTACAATGAATGTAAAATTCTGATTATGGTGATGTGGTGGAAAAATGACAAGTGTCAAGCAATAATCTCAATTTTTTTTTTTTTTTTTTTGCATGAGGGCTAGGATGAATGCACCTCAGCTCTTCTAAACTGACTTGAAAGTTGACTGAAGCATAGTAATGAGTAAGGAATATAGCCAATTTTGATTCCTGTAGTGTTTTATGTGAGGAGCTGAGTCTGATACTCATAAGCTTTGCATGTGACATTTTTTTCAGACTTTTCCTGGTAGTGTCTCAGAGCTTTAGAAGCACCTCAGAATGCCTCTCTCAAATAGGCTGGATTTTAGAATTTACCTAAGGTGTCTGACTCAAGGCTGCTCTGAGTCCCTGCATTTTCCCAGGTGCCCTCTCTGCTTCTGTCCTTTTCTCCTCTGCCCACACTGCTGGCCCATCAGCTCTGAGATGATTTAGGTAACCTTCTCTTGAGAATTCCAGCCACTGAATGAAACAATTGCCAATGCTGCCTAGTTTATCTTATGAGCACAAATTTCACTGCACACTTAGTGGCCCTGTGAGCATTAAATAATAAGCAGTCAAGCAGCTTGTCAGGCCATATCATTACTGTGTTTGTAACATGCTCTGCAAAGCGAGCACTGGGCCATCACTGAGCTGCTCAAGGAAACAGTTAATAGGGTCATTGCCTCATTTTTCTGGAAGGAAGAGTAAAATTAATGGGTAGGGCATTGACCTACTATGGAGGTTAAAAAATAAGTTAAAGTAGCTGTCCATTTAAGGTGTGCTAGACCACTAGATAATCCAGAGCAATGGATAACTGATTTGTAATTACACTGAAGTATTTCACTAGAAGGACTATATTCCTTTAAACTATTTTCCTGTTATCTATGTGACACACATCTTGACAAAATATTCAGTCTAGAGGACTGTGTGGACAACTTGACATATTGCCTTCAAACTCTTGCTACTTTTGGTACATTTGTGCTGGCAGTGTACAATTTGGTTTCTAGATTTTCATGCCAAATAGCAGATCTCTTTGATTCATGGCTGTCAGAAACACACATTAGAAACTGCTTTGAGGAGTTGTATTTGGAAGTGTGAGATGACAGCATGCTGGTTATTTTTAAACATTAATCAGTTTATACATGGTGGAAGTGATTAGGAATACTTCTGCTTTTTCTTGTCTCCTTGCTTACGCATCCCTTTCTTCTTCCAAAGTTTTGTCAGTGGTTGTCACTCAATCAGATTTTCTGTGCTTTCACTTTGTCATTCTTGTTATTCAGTGCCATAACCTCCAACTTGTGGATATTATTCTCAGGCATTTTTCCTAGTTTCCATCCAGAATTGCAGATGGAAAGATAGTTGCACAGAATATTGGCGTACACTAGGTATTTGCCAACTATAATTGCACACATGAGTTGAGAGCCTTGGCTATACATAAAACTGCAAAGAAATTGTAGACGAAGTGGTTATACTTCACTTTGACTCTTAATCCAGTTCATTTCATGTATTCTATTTTCATTTAACATGGAACAAACTTATTTATATGCCTACACACTTGCTGCTCAAACTTGCTGGTATTGCCACACTTGAAAGCCTAAATCTCATTTGACTATGTTGGCAATAAAGATTTTTGACAATATCTATTTCAAAATACATTCATGTTTTTAGAAAGTAGTAAGAAATAAGTAGGATGGATATTTTAAAATTAAAGACCACTTTTACCTATTTATCTTATGGGTCAGAGATACAATGAATTAAACTGAACTAACCTGGTAGGTACCCGTGCCTGTTGAAATTAGATGTAGCTCTTTAGAACTCTCCCAAAGAACTAAAACCATCCTTGTAGGTTAACTGTATATTATAATTTATGAATTTCTAATCAGTTAGACTCCAAGTCTCCCTGATTCAGAGTCAGTTTAAGTATGCAGTCATTTCGTTTACTGAGGTTAATGGTCCAGAGTGGAGGTCCCAGTTTAGCCCATCATAGTCTCCATGTGGTCTGTGTTCCCATTTCCCTTCATGTCATGTTTTTATTTTTTTTTTTCCAAATGAATTTGCTACCTGAATATTTGTAATTCATCTGAAAATACAACCTTAACATGAAATAGTTACTGCTTTAGTTCTAAAGTGATCCGAAGTAACCAAAATAAATTTGTAATTAATTTTGAGTTGTACTAAAAACTCATGGCCTCCATGGCCTATGTTCTTAAATCTTGTTACCAAGACAGGTGTCATGTTCTCCTAATAACTACTGACAGCCAATTACCTTTAGACACTGTATCTCTGTTAGGTGATGACGTGGCTGCCAACAGGGCTTTGCTCTTATATAAAGGTGTGCTAGTGGGTGTGTTTTTGCACTACATTTCCTGACCTTTAAGAACTTCAGGGTAATTTTGTCCACTTAGACATTTGAGAATTACCTGTTAAACTTCATTCAAATGCAGCCCAAGTGTGTTTTTCCAAAGCATCCTTCTTGATACAGCTTGTACTGCTTGATCAATCCAGTTCTGTATGGACTGGTTCTGTTTTCAAAAAGCTATTCAGAGAGGGCAGTTGCCAGAACCATTACACAGCTGAAATGTCATTAAAATAACAGAAGCAGGGAAGGAAACCACATATAAGCCACATATCTTCCTGCATTGCCCCTGGGCCTAGTAATTATTCTGTTTTAATGTGAGAGTTTGAATTAAAAATCTGTTAGGAAGCATTGTGCTGTATTTGTATCAGAGCTTCAAAGTCTGCCTTTTTATCAAGACTTACTTCTGATGGTTTTTATCCTCTTTTATCTTTTTTGAAACAAAGGTATTTTGAAGTATAAGACAGGTAAAATATCTTTTGCAATGGATTCATGAAAAGGAATCTGAGTGAGAGGAAATCTACAAGGTAGATAAAATGTAGCAAAGGAGCATTTGAAAGAATTAAATGGAAAAGAATAATGGTATTGTGCCAAATAACACGCAAAAATAGATTTGTTTGCTTGGTTTACATCTCATAAACCAAGATAAGGTAACATACTACATACTGCATTTTTACTATTTGTACAAATTATGTTTAAACATCAGCCAATCTTCAAGGCTCTTGAAAGTACAGCCGTAAACTCAAGCCTGAGAAAGACCTGCACAGATACAAAACTTCTTTTTCTGCTTTGTACAAGTCATGAGTTTTGTACTTAAAGGCAATCTTTCATTGAATAAAGAGTTTAAAGAGGTGGAAGCATTCCATTAATTCTCATTAAGCTCAGTTATAACTGTCATACATGTCAGTATGGATATCAAGATCTCTTCTTTGCCACTGCCTCCTTCTTGTGCATCACCCTTGATTAAAATCCCAGTGCAGTTATCTTCAAGCACTTGAGATCCTACAACTCTGCCTTGCACCAATGAGGGACAGTTGTGGGCTCATTTTGTAGCCCAGTGGCTCTTCAGTCTGGGGACACGTGCTTTGTGCTCTCAGGTATTCCCAGCTCTAACTTTGATTTAGTTTGCTACTTAGGAAAAAGAGAGATTTGTTTTATAGTTTATTCTGATATTTTTGCTATTTGTTTTCTACTTAGTTTCTACTTAAACTTGTCTAACTGAACTTACTGACAACTGTGAAGAGTTTGGCTGGCTCATTCATAAGTTGGCAACAGGTCATTCATTGTGGAACTACATTATATTCAGCAGGATATCTGCAAGAAAATACATTTGTGGCAATATTCCACTAAACCTTTTTTTTCCGAATCCACTTATTTCTTAAGCCTTGTGAATTCTGGCAGATTGGTGGAGGTAAGACTAACAGCTGTGGGGAGTTTCTGGTGCGATGGGAAGGGTACAACAGGAAATAATGCCTCAGCAGGAGAAAAAGGGCACTAATATCATAGGTTTAAAAGCATTCGACCTCTTCATAATGTTCATATATGAGTTAGTGACTTGCTTCATGAATGTGCCACCTTACTTTGGGGGCAGCAAGTATCTGTTGTTGGCTGGTGCAGTGGGACAGCACAAGGGCATTTCTTAGTGAATGCATGAGAGTGTAAGAACACTCTGTGCGTGAGGTTAGGTTCAATGAAAAATTCTGGATGATCCCAAAGTTGACTATGAAATGAGCACTATCCTTAGTTACATTGCTAATATAATAAACAGCTGTGGGGAAGATTATTGAAGCTAGTGTCATCTTTAGAGCAGGTTAATCGTCACTCTGGGTTTGTCAGGACATAAATGATAGAAAAAAAACCCCTCAGTGATATGGCACATAGGGCTGACTATTCTTCCTTCATCCATTCCCCTGGTCATTTTAACAGCTCAAATTGAATTTCAGTGCTGGTCCCTGGAATCTTTATGACCCAGGGCACATGTGAAAAGGAAGTGTAAGGCTGCCACTCTGTTCAGAGCTGTAGTGAGCCTGTGGCTTTGTTCCTTCACAGCTTCAAGAGAAATGTTTTCTTAATGGTAGGTGCTTAAGCTTTGACACCTGCGTAGGCAATTGGAAATTGCCTGTTGAGGTGGTTGTGCTCCCATTCTGTTAGTACAGATCAATTTTTACAAAAGAAGCATAGGGGGACTCTATCTTCCTGACTGAATCAATTTTATATACAGACATGGAGAGGTGGAATGGGAGCCGGTGGAATTGTGTCCTTACCTGGTTTTCATAGGATGAAGCTTTTCATATGACTGTAATTCTAAAAGCTTTCAGAACATCTTGTGATCTCCTGGACAATAATTCAGGGATTAAAAATGTCTTTAAAGTAATCCAATGTGATATTGGCAGAAAGCTTTCAGGAAAAAATCCTAAGAGTACAAGTAAACTAGCAAACTCTGTATTCAGGGCTGTGCTGACATCTTTAATTACACCATCAATTATGCTAATTTTAATGCATACTTGAGAATGTGATAAAAATAAACCAAAGGAGATTATTCGTTAGCTGCCATTTCATGGCTGAAATTGAGCTGAACACTTAAAATAATTCTGGATGAAACACTGCATACTGTGCCATAGGGAACAATTCTACATCGGCAGCAAGTAGAGCAGGGTGGAAACTAATAATTCTTCCATCTTCGTTCTATTTTATGACTCACTGCAAGAAAAACTAGCTTAGATTTTTTTTTTTCCCAGGGGGGTTGTAAGCTCTTAGCTGAAGCCAGGACAAAACTGGGAACTTCTAAAGAAAAACGTCTTTAGAATAAAAAAAAAAGCAAAAAAAACCTCATTGCATTTGGGATCACACAAAACTGTATTCTTGGTATTGGCAATAAGTGATTTCAGTTACATCACCAGAATAATCAGAGGTTCACCTCTTGTACTGAGTCTGTCGCCAAAATCTGGTTATCCACATCTAGTTTAGTAGTACTTTAAATTGTGCCTGTATTTGAATAGTTGTATTTCTCCCAAATTTCTTGTGGAGTACATAATATTTTGTTCATTAATGCCCAGAACACTGGAGCATTTTCTTAGATGCTGAGTGTGGCTGACTTACAAGTATCGAACCTGGGATTTCTCATACTGCCTTGCAACAGGGAAAAACTGCAAGAACAGTAATTTTCACCTTCAGAAAAAAGTACATTTATCACTTGAATCTCAGTGAATAGCTCATGGTCTTAGCCCAGACTCTGTATTTGGGTTGATCCTTATTATGTTGTCCACAATTTACCCCCTATGAACTCAGAAATCCATTTTTCTACAGTACATCTATACAATAAAATCTCTTGAAATACGTAATGTGTCCTAGAGCAATTTGTAATTTTCACAGCAGGCCCTCCCATTTTTTTTTTAACCCAGCACATATACCTCACAACTAGGAGAGCAGTAATACTCTTTTTTAGAAAGAAATTACCTAATATTTATTTGTCCTGAGTTGTAAATGAACAGGTTTTAAATGGCAAAGGGCTGCACAAACAAACAGGAGTTGTTTAATGCTGGGGAATAGTGCTTCATCATATTTAACAAGTTTTGCTTTAATAAAGTACTTTCCATTAAGATAGCATGGAAGTCAGCATAAAACATATGCTGCTAATAAGGATGCTGTAAGTTTCCAGAGGCTCAGTCCAGAACAATATGCTTGGTGGTGTTATGCTCTGCAGAATCCTTAGCAGAAAGCATTCCTCCCCTTTTTCTGGGATCTTTGTCACACACCAAAGAAGGAGCTCCATAGCTGAGCAAGACAGTGATGGAAGGTGAGGGAGGATGTTTTAATTCCAGTTTGCAAATAAATTTCTTCTACTTTTCTTATTTTTTTTTTCCAAGAGTAAGGATAAATGAAAACTTTTATGATTTCTTGTTATTAATGCAATGTAATTACAGTTCTCAAAAGTCTTACACATGTACATACGTTTCATTTGTGATGTTTTTTCCTTAATGTAAACACTTTCCTTGTGTGCATCAATAAAAGGGATGTTAATGGTATCTGCCAAACAGGTCTATATCAAAATGTCAGGGTCTTTAAGACAGTTGTAATGGTGGTATGTGTGGTCATGAAGAATTTCTGAATAAACTGCTTCATGACAATAGCTATGAATTTGCTCAAGGTTAGAAATCTAAACCCTTTGCATTATTTTTCTCCTTTTACATCTCCAAATTCAGTGACATGCAGCATGTCAGCAAGAGCCTCCTTTACATTTCCTTGAAAGTAAGTCCTAAGTAATATTTGTGAACACACGTGATCTGTTCCTTCATGTAGTGTCCATGGCCCCTGCATTTTTCAGTGGCTTCATTTTAGAGGTGTGTCAGCTGCTGGGGGAATGTAGCACTCACTTAGTGGCTTATGTTCTTAGAAAATCAACCCAGTGCAAGCTACTTCATGGGTGAAACCTGCACTGGCTTCAGTTCTGTCTTTTGGGCTCCTTTCTGCTGAAATCTGGTGAACCACTGACAAAAACTGTTGGCTGTGTGCATACTCTGGATCTGTCAGCAGCTCATCATCTGATGTAGAGAACTGGACTAGAAATCCTCTCTGAGAGTGCATATTGTTGTAGATACTTAGTTTTTACAGCGAGAAAAAAATGTTCCTACAAGGAGAAATCTATAATTTCACCCAGAATAAAAACTTTCCTGTTTGAGAGTTCTGGATTAACTGTGAAATTTTAATAGTCCATAAATTGAAGTTTTTCCTAATTAGTGTTAGAAGGAGACCTTCTATCAAATTATCATTTGCAGAGTTTCAGCTCAGCAGAAATGCATCTAAGCCTGTGCTGGCTTACTTTTACCAAGTATCCAGTAGTGCCTGATTTTCAATAATCTTTCAGTATAATTTTTAAATATTGACACTTGATACTTTTCTGTTGTATCTATTTACACTGACTTAAGGGAGAAATACTAATGTTTATGATGAATTCCATAGAAACCTCTCCTGTATCTCTGCATGTCTAAGGATTTCTCTGTGGGGTTTGCTTTTGCTCTTGTGCAGAAGTTGAAGTAGCCACGTGTTTCTCCAGATGTAGCTCAGGAGTCACACATTGCCTTGAAACAGTGTAGTTCCTATGTTCAAAAAAACCCCCAACCTGCTCTCCCCATTTAAATATTCCAGTTCATAATATCAGCACGCTCCTCTGAAGCTTTAATAGCCTAAAGCACATGATAAAATTAAACTAGTGGTGCCAAAGCAGAATTAGACTAAACAACATCAGAATCTGGACTCACAGGTGATGATAAAGAGCAGAAGACCAAATATCTGTAGCTTGTCCCCCAGAAGATATGCTGCTCTTGAATTGAGGTGTGTATCAAGCAAGTTGATTGTTCACTTCCTTAGCCTGCTGCTTAATATTTCCAGCTATCTTTGTGCTTCAAGGGCACTGATGCACATCTGGTTTAAAACTGCACAGCCTTAGGCAAGGGACAGAGATGGGTAACGTAAAATTTAGCACAATGGAACAGTGACTCTGCTAAAATTCTAATCTGTTATTTTACTTATTCTTCTGCCCCAAATAGCCACCAGAGCAAACAAACTTTGAATCAAAGTATATCTGTCAAGTACTTGAATATATAGGTGGCACCTAGCATTCAACAGAGCAATGGTGTGGGCTACTAAGGACAAAAAGTTGGAGAACTGGAGAACTGCTGCTGGCTGGGGCTGGAGGGACAAGAAAAATAGCAAGGAATTTGAAAGATGTAAAGGTTTGAACAGAAAGAATGAGATGATTCTGGACGAGGAAAATCTACCAAGACAATTGTTTGTAATGGAATATGGGATCAAAAATTTATTTTGGTTAAAAAAAAAAAATATAAGTGCCATTGAAATCTGTGACTCTCACTTCAGATTCCTGTTTCTTTCAAAAATTCTCTGCAATTATCCTTTTCTCCAGCTTCAAATCTGTCACAAAAGAAATTACTACTGTAAATAGGATTGCTGTGTTGCTGCATTAATACCTTCTTGTCTTTAAGCTTGGAATAATCTTTCTCATTGAAGGAGGCCATGAGGTTAGGGAGAAGGTGATGGCTTGGAAACAAAACCATTTCTATCTCGTGGCAGAGTTAATAGGAGTTGGTAATATCTGTCTTTGTTTGTCCTGCTGTGTAAAATAAAGATGTATTCTGCAAGTGCTTATAAACATTACGTGATGGATATACAAGAATAGTCATTATTATAAAATTGCAGAATCCTTCTCTGACATAAAACATATGAAAACACAGAATGAATCACAGCTTTTCAACCTACTTGTATTTAATTTAGTATTTACTTCAGTATTTATTTCAGTATTTACTTCATTTCATCCAGTAACATTTAACTTTGCTCTGGAGAGAGAAAATTTTTTAGACTATTGTATGTATTTAGTAGCAGAGTCAACTTGTTCTTGGACGTGTAGCTATTCTTGGATTGCAGTGATGAGGCAAGAGAGGGCTGATGGGAGCCAACTTATTTTTTTCTCTGAAAAGACAATTTTATGTAGGACTGGAGGTGCTCTTAATAGTAGAGGAAATAACACTCTGTGGAGAAGGCGAAGAATCAGTAGGTTCTCAAGTAGGTGCTTGACAGTATTTGTTTACCTGTTAAGTGTTGCCTGAAAATTTGTGGAACCTGTAAAACAAGTTTCAAGGACCAGACATAGCTGAGAGCAGACACTGGAGAAGAGTTTTGAGAATTTGAGGGAGGAGAGTGGGGAAAAAAGATTTCATGGCTACCTAGAAATTTCTTGACAAATGCCTGGGACCTAAAGTGAGATCTTTAGACCAGCAATTGACCTATGTAGGCACATGGTCTTCACCATGTGGCAAAGGCAAGTGAAGGAAACAAAAAACTAAAAATAAGGCAATTTCAGGAGAGGACGTGAAAAAATAAAAAGCAATTGGGGCAGCTGATGTGAAAGTCTGGTAGCTCTAGAAATCAAAGATGTGATATAGAGTGAGTGCACCGGAGCCCAGTGCTCTGTAGATGCCTGTGAGAAATGAAGTCTTCTGAGAGAAGAGGGCAGGACAGAGGCATCAGAAGAGAGAAAAGGGAAAGTCAGATCAGCAACAGGTCAACTTCATGATGGGAAAACCTTTCAGAAGACTTGACAGGTTTGTCATCAGAGTATATTCACAACCATTAGGGTGGACTCTAGCCCATAAGCAAATATGCAGAATATGAACCTAAAGATGGAAAGACCCCAAGGTGAGGTGGGAGTTGCTCACTCCCTCTTTTGAAGTAAGTGACCTCTAGAAACTCACTGTAATGAAAGGATGGTGACTTCACCAAGATGGAAAAGCTGGAAACTCATTTCTTAATTGTCTTCTGAACCTCTTTTAAGAAGGCAAGAGGTATTAAAAATTATTTGTAGCAAAAGGATCTTGTGTCATGCGAAATATTTTGTATTAAAAGTGTTATACCCACAAAGAAATTAATTTCATGAGGACTGGCTAAGTAACCACAGAATCTTTCTATATAATATCCCTCATCTGCTCAGTCTCCCAAGTCCTTCACTCATACTGAGTTTACTTGTTGGGGTTATGCTTGTCACTGAAATGTAAAGTGTCAAACTGATATATGTACCCAGGTCTTGGTAGTGATTTGTGTGTGGTGAGATCAAGATGCTTCAGGTGGAAGTGTAATTTTAAAATTTTCTTTAATTTACAGTACTACTGGGTAATTATTGGAATCACAGAATATCCCGAGTTGGAATGTAAGACTTCTGTTCTTGGTTATGTGAGGGGGCATTTTGTTTCAGTACTTTTTATTACACCCAAGAGTTTTGTATGTAGGACAGATATGACACTAGATACATAAATATTCAGCACACAAGACAAAGGTCACCTAAATCATATCTAAAGTATGGGTTAAAAAGATCAATTGCCTACAACTGTTGTATGTGTGAAAACTGGCACTTACTGTGTTTATATGCTGCTTTCTACATGATTTGGTAATATAGACTCTCTTGCAAAATCTTTAAGTTTAATGCATCATAGAAGTCTTTCCCACATTCTGTAAAAGAGAAAATGGAGGTTACATTTTTGTGTGTGCATGTCTGGGTGTGCAATGCCATGTCTTTGAGAAATTATTAAAATATTCTAGAGCTATATTAATGCAGTATTTTTGATTGTTATGGATTAACACGGAAACATTCATATTTCTGCAAATATCTGTCTTTCACTATTACAGTCAGTAGAAATATTGCAGCAATAGGAATGGACAAATTCAAATCATCTGGCAGCGTAAGCCTGCTAGAAACCAACAACTTGTGTCCATTTATCCACATCCATTTGACACAACTTTTTACAGAATCATGCAGAGGGAGCCGCTGTTTTTGATTAAGTTTTAGAACTTTGTCATAGGCACTTCTTCTTTAGAACTGAAAAACAGAAATGGATTCAAAAGTTTTGTTCAGTAAGCAGTTTTCCCAACAATTGTCCTAAAACTCCAGAGAAATTTTAAAAGAGTGTTTTTGATGCATTTTAAGAAACCAAATGCACTCTGTAAAAGCTTTGTAAGGCTCATCAGCAGCAATGCCTTAGAATATGAACAACTGTTGTGACAAACAAATCCCCATGAAGGTACAGGAGATTTCCAGCCAACTCTGCTTGAGAAGGGACCTTGTTCTGAGTGCAATTCACTCAGAGAGGAACCAACATTTGCTTCTAGACCCAAAATATGAGGAGCTTGTATGCTATTAGCAATAATGTTTATGCACTGTGTGGTGATGACCATAATGCAGTGTTATATTCCTTCTGAAAAAGAGAATTAAATGTTTTGCTTTGTGTTGAATGTATTTGAAAGATCAGATCTTTCTTTCTCACTTAATGTACAGTAAATCAGGATGTTTTGACAAGAAGTTTAAAAACCAGTGGAAATAAGCATGACATTAAAAAGGCTGTTTTTCTCTCATACATATACAGAGTGGTGAGAAATGATAATGAAAAGGTCAGCTTTGGAAAGGTTACAGAATGGTAGTTCAAAAGACACTTAGCAGCTTGCTGAGCTCCAGAATGCAATGCTAATTGGTGACAGTTTGCAAGTGGCCTTCAGAAGGAGACCTGAAAGCCCCCCCAGCAAGCCACAAGCAGCTTATCAGGCTACCCAAGATCACAGGATCCAGTGTAATAGTATTTCTTTTTTGCTTATGGGTTTGTTTGTTTTTTTGTTTTTTTTTTAATCCTTTTACTCCTTCGTGTTCCTCCTATGTTATTTTTGTTTGTAAATAAACGAGATCCTACATAAGCTGTACCCAGCAGTAGTCTTATTTCTTAGAGAAATTATTTCTCACTTCTTTCTCAGAGATAAGAGTTGCACGGTAGTCACTTCACTGTCTTATTACCGAGCAGGACTGATGTAATACTGAACTTCAGAGATGCCTATTCTACCCAAACAGTATTGCTTTCTAGGAGGAACACTTTATTTTCTAAACTGGGAAGCCAGGAGCACATTGACAGAAATAGTTTCTAAATTGAAATAGATCTGAATTTACATCTTTGAATGTTTTTTGTACTAATAAATTCTCATTTTCCCTGATCTGAGACACTCCTGACCCTGAACTATGAAACTGCAGTCCTTATGCCAGTTTTCTCTCCTGAGAACCATCAAATATTTCTCCTTTAGTCAATGTGTCAGCGTTCTGGTGTAAATGCAAACAAATCTGATTCCTTGTGAAAGCGGCAGTCAGTCTGCTGCACCATTTCCTTATTTATCTGCTTTAAAAATATATAGACTACTGAGTTGAAGAGGAACTACAGTGGTTTATATGTAGCAGTTGATACCTGTATTCTTCATTATTGAACAATAAGAATTAAATGCACAAGATCAAAGCCTGCACCATAAGCATGGGATTGAGTTGAACTCATCAGTTTTAGCCCTCTGTGCTGCATAGGAGAAAGCATAGAAAGGTCAAATGAGGCTGTTTTAAAAGGCATCACTCATCAAGTTTTGATGAGTTTTTCCAGAATGTAAATAAAATTGCATCCTTGTATTTTTCCATCTAAGCTATTTTGATTCTTCATGATCGAATTGTACCATTTACTAAGCCAAATTAATCTGAGTTGGGTGAGGATATGGCCTCAGCAAAGGCTCTGCCTCTGAAGCTGTGGTGGCTGCAGCCCAGCACAGCCCATCCCTGCACAGGCCCCCTCTGCTGTTGCTGTCAGCTCATTCAGATCCATGGATTTCAGTGTGGGGAAGGGAGCTCATTGTGCAGCTTGTTCCCCTGCCAGCGAGCTTCCAGACACTGCTGCAGAAAACATGCTGCATGAAAAGCTGGCTGCCACACAGCATTTTCACCATATGCTCAGCTTCAAAATGAAATGAAACCGGCAAATACTCAGGGCTATTTATGTGGTCAAACCCACCCTATTTTATTTTTTTCCAATGTTAAAACTGCTAAATTGTGAGGCTGTGTCCTCCTGTTGATTCAGCCCCAGGAATGTGGCAGGAGGAATAGGAGCAGCAGGATGAAGCAAAATATTAAGTGATCATGAAAGTCGATTATCCTGCTACTTCTGTAACTACACCAGAAGTGTTTAGCCTAGCAGCTGCCAAGGCTCTTCTTTTTTGTCATCTGTTTTTGTAGAGTTCATTTGCTTCTTTAAGTGTTTTTTTACCTCCAACTAAATCTTCAGGGCCATTTTTAAATAGCAGAAGTGATAATTCTTTGCCAGCAATTCAGCATTTGCAAGCATTCTTTCAATAAAAAGGTGTGCTAATCCTCTTAATAGGGAAAAAAGATTTCAGGAAGGAAATGTTTTTACAATTTTGTAAATACTATGGTTCACATTTTTAAATTACAGAATTTTAAAGCCAAGAAAGCCAAGTCAGATGCTGCATAAGAGATCTTCTCTAACTGATGGGGAGAGTTGCTTTATCATTTTCTAGTTAATTTCTAGTTTTTATTTTTTTGCCTTCTGTTCCTTTCCTTTTTATATTTTTTCCTTTTTTTTTTTTTTTTAATTATGGGCATTAATATGGTTATCTTTGCTGTAGGTAGCATGTAGAACTTTTAAAACATGAAAACATGAGCTGGTGGGGTTTTTCTTGGGGAGGGGAAGGGAAGAATTGATTGGTTTCTTTTTAAAATTATAATTAGTTAGCAATGACAAGTCTAAGAGTAAATGCCATACTGAAATTAGTATTGTGCATCTAATGCAGAATATCCTTTTTTCATCTGAGTCACTGGAAGCCCTGGCAGTTCTTAGGCTATGAAGTGAGGCATTGAATTTCCACCTTTAACTTTCTTTTGAAGTTTTTGACTCAGTTCCTTTAATTCCCCATGCTCGCCTATGAACTCTAAATGATATATCCTGATCATCTGCAGTGAGCTATGGTAATTAAAGAAAGACTATTATGTGCAATAATGTATTGTTTCTATGCTTCTCTGTTGACCACTGAAAATAATGACTTGCATAGTTTGAGTTCCTATGATCTTTTATTAAATATTGGATAACACAACCAACAATGGTTTCAAATTTCAAATTCAAAGCCTTCTGCCTTCTTCAGCACTGCAATTTTCAGTTCTCTGTAAGGTCTAAGTTATTGACATGGAGGCATTTCTAATAGATACAGTATTTTCAATTACAGAAGTCTGTATTTATAAAAATAAATTCACAAGTATGTCAAAACTAGCACAAAATGAACCTTAAGATTCAATCTGCTGCAAATCTCTGAAAAAAATAGTTTTTAACATGGTCCTTGGAAGTTTTTTTTGCTGTTTCACAGAGTTTTTCACCATAAGAACATCACGTTCTCTACTTTATTCTTCTTCTTTAATCCAAATAAGAAACAACATCAGAACCAGAGTGAGTACTCTACCAAGAACCTAAATTAGTTTTCTTCTTGATATGAAATATTCGGCTTAGAAAGTATCAGCTTTTAGTAAGGTACAGATACTGAAGGCCAAAAACATAAAAGAAATGTTGCAACAATATTTTTTAAAGATTAAAGGTTGACAACCCCAGTAACAGTGAGAATGCCAGACCAGCACTGGCATTAAACAAAATAATGGAACAACTCAGACTTGATTAAATAAATAACTCAACCTTGGCAACACAAACAAGCTCACAATTTTGAGGTTATAGAAGTCTGCTGTTTTAATAATCTTACTGTCTAAATTAACAGTATAGGGGTTTATATAGAACCAAACAAGATGTTTTACTTGATACTGTAAAGAATTCTGTCTAAGACATTGGAATCATAGAAATGAATGATAGGAAATGCTGAACTGATCAGAAAATGTGGGTATTGCTAGAGGTGTATGATTAAGGAGGTCTCACAAATATGTATTTTAATCCCTTTATTATGGGAAATTTTCATACTCGTGACCTGGAAGGAAACAAGAAATCCCCTCTGCTTCTGTTCACAAGTAATGGTGAAATCAGAGAAATGGTGCATGAGAAAAGAAGGGAGGCCATAAATACTGTTGAACAATGATAATGGGCTCTTTGATTTCATAATTTCTTTTAACTATTTTCTTGCAGTATATACATACTGCTGTCTAGAGGATTCTATATTGAATTATAAAAAAAAAAACTTGGCTAAGCTTGTCTGTGTAACATACATCAGGGTAGATGCCAACCACTACAAAAGGATGTTGTAATAGTTCAAACAGTGGTTTTGTTGTGTATTTGTGTTTCTGGAATTTATCATTCTTGGGTCCTTTCATATAGTTTTAATCCTGATACCATAAAAATGGCATTTTCCCTGGCTTCTGTTAAGACATTACACAGAAATACTTTTTTCTCTGTAGAACAGTCCTATTCTCATTTCCAAGTTTGATTCTCCAGTTGAGAAAGCTATAATTTAAAGGATTAAATAAAGCTATTATTTGATCCATCTATTGGATCAAATAATACAAGTAAGATAAGCTCTGATGATATGAAAAGAATAATTTTTGGTAAATATAACAATTTGGTCTGAATTAATCTACTACAGTGAAGTACTTGTGTACTTCATGGAGGGTATTTGATCCTGTCATGACTGAAAAACAAAACTACCTTCATTAGCTTTGTGTTTGCAGTTGAAACAGAATTACCATTTGATTTCTAGAAGGAGATTTCAAAAGTCTTCTATTGGTTGGGTTCCTGTTATTTTTTTGGGGGCAAACCATCCAACCATCCAACCAACCAACCAACCAACCAACCAACCAAGCACTTTCTTATATTAAACCTTTAGCAGCATCTTCCCAACTCTTGTATCTTGCTTAGGAAGTCATACTGCACATGGAGTTACTTGCACACAAAGTCTGGATATATTCATCACTCAGTCTGTTATTGCAGCTGAAGAGAATTCAGCACTCCAGTCAGGGCTGCTCCCAAGCCAACAAATATTCCAGTTAGGTCAAAAAAA
>VYXF01011622.1:381100-572910 GCA_013397295.1 Polioptila caerulea
AAAAAAAAAAAAAGCATAACCAAACACATTGCTCGTGTTTGCTCTTGCTCTGCTCTCCTCAGGAAAATGACCTCAACTTATGATGACATTTTCTTTGTGGTAACCCTGCAGTTATCTGACTTTTTCAGATTAAAAATTACTGTTATAATATTGAGGGGGTGAGGAGAGAAAAGCCTTAGGCCAGATGGAATAAAATTCATTTCATAGAATGGAAAAAGAAAGCTCCTTATCTTTACCCTGATAGCACAGTAAAGAGGAAGATTTTTTTCTTTCAGTCTTTTTTTTTTTTTTTTTAAATTTCTTCCCCCCCCATACTATATGTTTTCAGCTCAGTCAAGAACCTAGACACCTTCCTCATTTTTCTCTTTCTCTGTTGACTGCATGTTCTTCCTGCTTTTATTGGCAGCACTATAAATGTAAGAAGTGAAAGGATTTTCTGGGTCAAGTCATAGTCTGCTATTATTTTGGACAGCAGCATCATATATCTTTCCTTCTAAAATTAGGTGTCTTTCCCTTGCACACCTCTCCTTTGGAGGGCTATGTCAAACTCTTGAATGTGGGGCTTAGAAATGTCTTATCTTTTCTTAGAAAGTGTTTTTTTGTGCCTGCTTGTGCCCATTTTTGCCTAGGCAAATAAACAAAATTATCCCCAGCATTTTATATATGTTACCCATGTAACTGATTCACTCTGAGCATTAGCTGTCCCTCTGGAAAGCAATGACCATTTTATTGTACTAAAGAGCTGAGGTTAAACTACTATTTAGAGGATATTGTCACACATCTCCTGACATTCTTCCCATCCTTTGTATGCTTCCTCCCCACAGCAAATGCCCATCTTCTCTCAGCTCTCTCATATTTTCACCTTGACCTTACAGCATCATCTGTGTCTTATTTTCTCTGCCATATTTTGTA
This sequence comes from Polioptila caerulea, assembly GCA_013397295.1. Taxonomy (NCBI): domain Eukaryota; kingdom Metazoa; phylum Chordata; class Aves; order Passeriformes; family Certhiidae; genus Polioptila; species Polioptila caerulea. The sequence continues at coordinate 382,013 of VYXF01011622.1, forward strand.
TGCATGTTAAAACATATATTCTTTTTCAGATAGAATTAATTTTTCTTCCATTTGAGTGGATCAAAAACATTGATTGTTGTACATTCTGTTAGGTGATAATTAGTCACGTCCTCATGAACTACAGTACTTTCCCCTCTGATGTGTTAAGTTTTGTCAGCAGTGTAACAGGCTGGAATACTGAGGAATATACTAATCTGTGAGCATCATTTAATTGGATGGCTGCTTCAGTAAAGCCCTTTCCCTTTGGATCTACACTCTGTTTGCATAGTTAAAATGAGGTGTGCATGAAGGACATTGTTGCTCCACCAGCTCCAGAGGTGAGTTCAGCTGCTGGTCCTCATCCTCCCAGCAGGAGCTCAGCTTTGGGCTCTACCAGGCACAAACTCAGGTCCACTGCACTCCCCTGAATTGAAGTGGCAACCCAGTATTGTTTCCTTTCCTTTCTCTCCTTTTATTGTGTGTATTTTAGCATACAATGTATACACTAAATTCCTTAAAAACCAAGTTTCACTGAGTGCTATTGTCAAATACAGCATAGCAAGGAGATCCAAGAACTGAGCAGTTCTCAATAGTGTGATGTGGATTTTCTGGGCTATATCGTAGAAACTGCTTAAGTTCTCTGTCTGTAAGACAAGGCAAAAAGACATTACAGAAGCAAAGTAAAACAAGATTTGGCAAAATTTGTCCCATACAAATCATTGTAGTGAGACAAACTGCATGTCTGCAGCTGTACATTAACAAGCACAGCAAACAGTGAGCCTATCACTGAGATTTCCTAGGAAATATAATTTGCAAAGTTGCATGACTGACTTGTAACTTCTTATCATTTTCAAAAATATTAGCTGTTCTGAGTTTTTTTCCCCCCATGTCTCATCTCCTCTCTTGATGAGATTTTTCTGTGGGTTTTGTGTGGTTGTTTCATTCGTTTTTTTGTTAGTTGTTGGTTTGTAGGTTTTTTTTTTAATGAGGTAAGGAAGAGTAAACAGGGGAGATCCAAACATGTATGAACTGTGCAAGAACTTAAACAAAGATGCAGACCGAGGGAGTGGGAAATGATGGAATTCAAGGATCTCAGTTGTTGGTACATCTGGAATTTGCAGTTTAATATGTGAACTCAGTGGCACTCTTTGCTTTCAAGATCTATCTGCATATTTGCCCACAGCAGTACAATGGAGGTACCAAGTCAGCCAGAGCCCTGAGGTGGAGCTTCAAGAGCTTTCTTTGAAGTGAACACGTCAAAATACACCCGAAGCTTCTGATCTTTGAAGCTGTGTTTTACTAGAACATAAAATAAGCTGGTTGGAAGTAGCTCTTTAAAGAGAAAAAAAAAAAAACCCCTCTGAACTGGACAGGACAGACCAAGTAAGAAGACTTTGAAATAAACCTCTCTTGTCCATTGCAATATCTGTTAGAGGCAGATTATTATCAGGAACTTGGAAGAGCTTTGTACAATTCTTGCTCATCAGGCAGTGTGCTTGTCAGACACTGAGTCTGCTGTGGCTCAGGAGAACTCAGAATCCTTAAGCTCACCCTAAAATAGTTCATGTGTATCACATCTTTACATTTGTACATTTTTAATATCAAGTTTTGCTAGGACTAGGAGTGACTGCTTGTGTCAAGTACATGGAAATCTCCTTTTGAAGGCATAAAGCATCCATTTATAGCAACATAAAGCCATAAATATCAACTTCGCTGTGTCTGCATTATGTACATATTATGCAAAAGTGGCTTCAGGCAAGTGTGGGTTTTTATTTTTTTTCAAGACAGAATTCCATCATTGAAGAATTGAACATATCTCTGATAAAGCAATTTCTTTTTTTCTAAAAAAAGAGAAAGAAAAGATGTAAAAGATGCTCTGCAGCTTGGAAAATTAGATGAGTCATCAGGGAGACAGATCAGCAGCTAAACAATGGAATTAGAATAAATGTATTTATTTGCATCATGATACACATTCAGTACTAAGGTTTGTATCTTCACCTCTGAGGGCTGTGTGTGTGTTCTGGTAAGTATTGAGGTGTTAGTAAACCTGAGTTTTCTCTCCCTGAAATGATTGTACCTGCACTGTTGAATCATTTCAGTAGTGGTGATGAGACCACCACGATAGGTACATGTATTTTTAGAGCATGATCCCACAGACTGCTTGAGGGTTTCTTTCAAGACTACTTACCAATATCAAAGAAATGTCTTTAAAAACTGAGAGAAGCAGTTAGATGTGAAACCATAATTTTTTTTGTGCATAACCTTCAGTTTTTATTAAAGCCTCTTTTTTTTTTTTGCTGCGTTTACAAGCTAAACCAGCTGTGAAAGGTGCAAGCATATAGTTTGTATTCAGCAAAGATCTGTCATTTTGTGCTTACTGCAAGGCAAATGGCTCTGCCAGTTGGGGCTACAATTTATCAAGTTGGCAGAGTGACAATTTTCATTGCTCTTGAAAATTTATCATGGATAGTCATTTTTGAAGGGTTGACTCTTCTGTTTAAGCAGGCTTTTTATATTTAGACTTATCAAAATGGCAATTATTAATGCCATTAACCCATGAGGCAAAGATCAGTTATGTCCCTGGAACCTTGAGTATGTCTTCTTGACAAAGGGATTTATCTGCTTCTGTGGTTTCTGGGGTTCATGGAAGTATAACAAACTATAATGGTAATATAACAAAAAGCTGTTTCCCTAAAGACCAGTGAAAGTCATTTTCATCCCAGCTATTTTAGCAGGAAAACAGTGTAAAGCAGGGAGAAAAAGGTAAAATATTAAATATTAATTATCAAAATTATTTTTACATTTTCTGTTCTGACATCCTCTCCTACCCTTAGAGGCTTGGAGACTGACTCACATTGAGAGCATTTAGAACATCCCCCTAACAAAATCTCAGCAAGAAGACCCTTCCACGTTGAATTGTAGAGAATAATTCACCAGTACCAGCCATGAGTGGATTTTGACACAGTCCTGTGAAGTATAAAGTGGGTCCCCAAAGAGACTGAGCATCCTCATTTCATGGCCCTGAACAGAAGGAGAAAGCGCCATGTTCTCTGCAGGCTCAGGACAAAGTGAGGAGAGGACTGAAAGAGATCTGGTGTCAAAAGGGAGTCTGAAGGACTATAATTTTAAAAGCACTAGTTGTCACTGTATGTACCTGTGTATATGTCATTTACATTTTCCCATATCAGCTAGAAAAACTCTGTCTAGATGAGCTAAAGGCAGCTTGTTCTGTAGTAAAAATGAGCTAGGCACATATACATTTCCACAACCATTAGAAAGAAAAACTGGGTTAGAGGTGTCTGAACTCAGAGCAGAAATTATCCTCTCCCCAATTTAAAAATTCTGTGTTCTCTCTGCTTTATGAAAAGATTACTTTTTAATTTGCTGCAGAGTCGATACTGACTCCTCCAGTACCTTCTCACTGGAGCAGGTGGGATATTCCCTCACAGAAGAGCAGCAGTTACATGAACCTGCTGGAAGCAGGAGGCATTCCATTGGCTGCCAGGCCTGCAGACCCCACTCACTTCAAAACATTCATTTCCCCAGATAATTCTTTCAGCATCTGAGTTTTGTTTTTATTTTAATCTGTATTTTTTCCCCAAAAACCTCCTGAACAGCTCTAACTAGGGCATAAATAGGAGTCTAAGACAGAATAGCTGAGAAATGAGTGTGTGGCCATCCTGGGCTGGAGCTCACTGAGATGGCAGTTCAGATTTGTAGGCAGCACTATCGTCCTGACTAGCAAGTAGATCTCTCTGGACTTTGTACTGCTGCATTCTCACTCCTCAGCCAAAAACAAACTGCTCTCTCCTAAGACATTTATTTTTCCCTTTTGTTTACTTAAAAGGTGTTTTTTCTGTGTTCATCTTCTCTTTCACTTTTGTATAAATAATAGGCTGTGTCCTGACATAGAAGTTGTTCAGGCACAATAAGATTGCACAGCACTCTATTAAAGGAGCACAGGAGCTGCAAATTATAGTGCTATGTTTCAGACTTTCATCAACATCTTAATTTTATGGTTTATGAATAGGTTTAAACAGCAGTTCTGGTGCTCTATTTCCTTTTCTGTCCCAGTTCTTTTTCTCACACAGGATTGTCTTTGGAATGTCTACTGTGTTTTTCCTTCTGTGTGTACCCTGCACATTCAGTGAGCTCTATACCAATTCACGGATCTCACAACAAAGCTAATGCAGTTCTAGCTTAAAAGTCAGACTGCAAAGAAAAACACTGGTAATTAATAGAGCTGAGGCCTGCAAAGAGGGGTATTTGTAACATCCAAAGGGAATTAATTTATCAGATACGTCTAACCTTGTGTTTCTGAGAATGTCATCTGAGAATAATGCTCATCTAAACTAGAATTTGAAAAAAGTTAACAATCAATTGAATTAAATGGCACAGGTTCAAAGAGAAGATCTTATCCCTCGCAACAGATATGACAGCATTGCCCTTGTCTCTGAAAAACATTCATAATGATAAAGACTTGTTAGGAACTCAGAATCTAGATCTCCAAACTCCTGCATTACTCTTGGCCCCTTTCGCTAAAATAAATTGAATTAAAGTACCAAAAGAAGAGTTGAGAATAGTTTTGGATTTGCTGTCTGTGTGGGTTGGGTCTGTCTGTATAGAAAGCTGATATAGACACAACAGTCTTAGATCACATGGACTTAGAAGAAAACAGGGGAACAAGGTTCTGTGAGACCTTTCAGAAGTAGCAGTGTAGTGAATTAGAGAGGCAAGTCCTTGCACTATGAATGTGAGTTGGCCTTGTTTAAAGCTTTCAGATTTAGAGCTAAATAATAACTACTTTATTTGTGTCTTCTAGAGGTAATGCCTTTGATGAAATGCCATTATCAACCTGTTCAATGTGGTGTGGTTGGGTTTTTTTAATCAAAAACGGTTTTTCTTCATATTAATTTTAATTATGGCTTCTCATACAGTTATGAAGTGTAATATTTACAAGGAATGCTTTCTTATACTCAGGACAGCAAATGTCAGATTGAATTGTTTTTTACTAAATTTCCTTTGGGCTTTTCTTTAAGTGAGATAGATGTGAGTAGTTTCAAATGGTATTAGATCTTCATAAATCATATTCCACCCTTTTTCTTTGTCAAAAGCAATGTGCTCCCACTTGTCAACAGGAAATTCCTACTTTTGAGTTTGACTTTACCCTTGGGAGAGAGAGCATGCACTTCTAACCAGAAAGAAATGCAGGTAGAGCTGCAAGATGCAATGCAGGCATGAACATTGGGAAGTTTTAGAACAGACTTAGCTTTTTGTGCAATTTATACGGCCAATATTTTCATATTATGAAATCATCACCTCAGGAGGTGCTAATTTGCTAATTTATTGGCCATAGAATACCTTCAAGTACTTTGTCTGGCTAGCTAGCCATCCCTGAATGTTTGTTGGCCATACAGTGTTGCTGGTTAAAAAAAAAAATCATCTTATTCAATCTCAAAATCTTTCTGAATTTGGAGATTCTGTAGCTTATTTCACCATCTGGAAACACATGATGTGGCAAATTGCTTTCCAAGTGGGTGAATGTATTTATTGCAAACAGCAAGGAAGGACTGGTCAGCAGTGATGCTTCATTGTGTATTAGAAGCTGGAGGATGAGACAGCAGCATGATTTCTTTGATGCTAAGGTAAAAGAAGGCACTGTATTCATAACTCCAAGGGCTGATTTCAAGGGATCATTTCACATTCCTTGTTGTAGAGTGGATGAACATAATTTCAGTATGTGAAAAGAAGAGAGTGCTTGAGAGACTCTCAGTTGTTATGGGGAGAACTGTAAATCTGGAGAAAACCCTAGGGATGGTTAGGTTATAACAATGGCCTTGGGGCACCTGACTGTCAAAAGAGGAAGGGAATGTTAGAAATGTTTCGCATCAATGTTTGCACATTTGCTTCTGCTTGTTAATGTGCAGACAAATATGCCTTTTTCTTTGAGATGGGGGGCTGAGAGAGGCTGTGACTTGCTGGTGTTAGAAATTCTCTGAGCAAAAAATATACCAACAGCTACGAAAATCTTAGGTGAATTTCAGGCACCAGAATTGTCAGAGGGGAAATTGTTTTTTTATTTTTTTCAGTGTGGCCATATTTTCCCCCACAGTTTATTTAAAAAGGAAATTGTTTCAGAAGAAACAGGTTATTTTGAGAGCTAAGGTATTCTATCTTTACATAAATTAATCCTCTATTTTCAGAATGAGAAAGATGGAGCTTTGCATCACATGTTGATTTGCAGGTGCCTCAACTGTCGCCTGACCAATCCAGTAAATTTTACAGAAAAATTGATAGAAATGCATAGATCAGTTTTTTTTTTAGAAATAAGAAGCATGAGATTGCAAAGAATAGAATGTTAAGTCAAGTGGAAAAGATTTGGTTTGGTTTAGGTTTTTTTTTTAATTCCTGGAAAACTCTTCCATTACTGACAAAATCATGAGGTCATTAGTGTCTAAGTATCTGAGCTAAATGATGCTATGGAAAATGCAAAGTTCATGTAGGAACTGATTTCCAGTCTTGCTGCATTGCAATAAATAACTTCTAATGTTTTTAATGAGTAAGAGGTTTAAGTATGGATTTTTCATTGAAGTTTATGGCCATGTAGTTCTACCTATGGGCCTACAGTTTTAATGAACACATCAATTAACTCCGGATATCTATGATGAATTCTTTTTTTAGAACATGTCCAAATGGTCAACAAATGAAATAACCAATTTCATAAATTGAAATGAAGATTCTCTGTAGCCTTATCCAGTACTCATTACATTTAGGATAATTCCTCTGTAGTCTTTAGAGAGTGTTCAGGATGATCACTGCTTCTCAAATGACCATTTTGATTAACAAAGAAATAAAATTATGTTCAGTGTTTTGACAGTTATTGCAAAGGGATTTCAGTTATTGTCTGTGGATGAGCTGGGGAAAAAAGGGGTGGTTTTAAAAAGATTTTTAAATGTTTTTTCTCACCCGCTTGAAATCGTTAGGGCTAGATATAAAATGGAATTCATGTAAAAACTCTAGGCCGCAATTATAAACCTTAACAGCACCACTGCTATTCAACATGCTACCTATACTGTTTGCTTAAAATCCCCCCATGGAGAATTATTGCTGGGTAAATGGTCTAATCAAATGAAACATATAAATACTGTTACCTGTCTATTCTTAATGGTAATGGCAATCTTTTAAAAGAAAAGTGCTGGCATGTGCATCCCTTCAAAAGAGGCAGTGTGAATACCATTTTCCAACTGTTGCAGCCATAACCAAGCAGACAAAAATGTCCTAATTTAAATTTAATATTTATTCCTGTCTTCAGTAAAGTGACTCCTGGTAAGAGGAATCTCTCTTGCCTGGACATTTGTCTCCAGTTTGAAGAGTCTGTGCTCTCTTGTGTGCTGTACAGAATGCCTGGGCACCTAACAGGGCTATGGATTCATCCTAAAGGACAGGAAATCTGAAGCTTTGGTGCTAAAATACTTCTGTTAGATCTCGCTTTATAAGCCAATCATAACTAACATCATTAAATGTATTAAGCTTGGTGAGCATTTTAAATGGGGATATATATCTATTTCTGTTCAACTTTAATCAAATGACCTCTTAGGTTTTATAACGAAGGGTCTGAAAAGCTGAGTCTGCTTTGTAATGTATTATTCCAATTTTGCTTGTTAGCAGAGATACCTTTATTTAACTTTTCTCATTGACTGGTCACATTAACCATGAAAAATCAGGATCATTATCTAGCAGGCCAGACCCTAAGCCAAATAAATGGCGTGGTTCAATGTGGCTTGTAGCTGTATTCACTTAGAATTGAATATACTTGAACACAAAAGTCCTGTCTGAAAAGCAGCACAGTTCTGTGCATTTGTTTAGAAACCAAAGTGAACAGAGAAAAAGTAATAGCTGGTCACCTAATGGTTTTCTCAGCTCTGCTGGAGAAAGAAGGGCTATGATTATATCCCCACTTACAGTAAATTGTAGTAATAAATCCTGCTTGGTCATTGTGCCCCCGTGGCTAATAGTGGGCTGGTTTTGTGTGACCATCACAACAAATGGATTTCCTCCAGTTACTTATAAAATAAAACAATACAGGTCAGTTCAGGAGGACCTGATTTCTGTGGAATGATCACAGGCCTTCTTGTGTGAATAACAAGCTGAAATAATTCACAATGAGAAGGTGATAGAGTAGTTCTTTAATTTTAATTAGTAGTTCTAAACGAAATAGCAACAAGATGTAATTTTGTTTAATTTGCCTGTGGTTTATTTCTTTCCTTTCCCCAGACCTTCCCATTGAATACTGTGTATCATTTCATATGTTATCTCCTTGATACTGCCATCAGGTGCAAAATCCTTCAGAATATTAATTAGAATTACTTTAATAGTTTTTAACCAATTGGAATTTTGTTCTTGAGGTGTTAGTGATGTATTCAAAGGAGCAGAGCAGTAGCATACATTTCAGTTTGACTGCAACTCTTGCCTGGTACTACAAACTTAAGTAGACTTCATTTTCAGACAAAAATATGAAGACGTGTTTTTCTGTTGGATCAATAATAGCACTTTAAAAAATATTTTTGGTTTTCTGTTCAGTTGGCTCCAATTTACTTGATTAACAGAACAAATTACAGTTCATTGAATCATGGAATAGGTTGGGTTGGAAGCGACCTCTAAAGGTCCCTTTTGATTAGACTTCATCTAGTCTGCAATGAGCAGGGGCATCTTCAGCTACGTGGGATTGCTCAGAGCTGCCTCCAGCCCAGCCTGGAATGTTCCCAGGGAAGGGGCATCCACCACCTCTCTGGGAAACCTGTTTCAATGTTTCACCGTCCTCTTTTCCTCTTGCCTAATTTAAAGCTACCCTCCTTTAGTTTAAAATCAGTTTTCCTTGTCCAATTGCTACAAGCAGTGCTAAAAAGCATCCCCATCTTTCTTATAAACTTCCTCATGATAGGGTAAAATTTGGTTTGGCAAAATAGAGAGTTCCTACAAAGTACCCTTTGTGCTCTTCCTTTCCCTGAGTGCCGTGCCTGCATGTGTGATTTCCTTTGGTCTGTCAGTACTGATGCATGAATATGTAAACTATGATAAAGGTGTGCTTTCTGCTCATGTATCAGAGCCATGACAGGAATCCTCTGCTGAATCTCACTGGGGTGACTGCCCCGGTTCACCTGGCAACTTATTGACTCTTGGTACGCGGCGCTTCTGGTGGTAACTGCCTCCCTAATCAGGATTGCAAAACAAATTGGGTGCCTCACATGTCAGTCACAGGCCTGATATTGTAGTGCAAAATCACCTCTGTCAGCACTCTAAACTGGGAATTGCCCTGGCCCAGTTACGCTTAAGTATAACATACAAACTAAGAATGTGCAAAATCAGTTGAAGTCCATGCTTTTAATTCTGCAACAATTTCACTTTTAGTATAACACCAATAAAATTGATGGACTTTTTATGCTACTTAGAATTAAAAATGAAAATTTTAGTAGAAGTGATATCAAGTTGTCAGAAAGTATGTGATTTTTTGGTACTTTTACTGTGCGAAGTTTCAGAAAGGGGTCTTTGGATTGATCAGACAACTCCTTCTTTCGCAAAGAGATCTTGAAAAAATAAAATTGCTGCATCTCAGATCTTTTTTCCAAAGTGACTCCATATTATTTCTGCCTTCCTAAAAAATTTAATCTCTTTTAAGATATTAATCTCATTTGGTCTCCCTTAGGATGCAGAAACATTCCATCTCAATTTGGTGTGAGGAAGCACCTAAATCACTGCTATTGCAAAACTGCCAACCCTAATTAATTTTTTGTTGTGTTTAATTCATTAATTCCCAAGATGAAAACCATAATACAAAGAACCAGGCAGGACCACTGTTAAAGCAATAGAGAACTAAAACTGAAAGAAAAACATTATGAGCCATTCTTTTATTGTGATGAGACGAATAATTTCATCTTTTTCCTGACATAAAAGGCAAGAAAGGAAAAGGAGAGTGTAACAAATAACACAGACAGGAGAAAGAGTAGAATGGAGTGAAAATTTTCCAAATGTCAGAGGAAATGAAATAATGAACTCTAAAGGAAGCTGTGCCCATTTTGCTCAGTAGAGTCTTTTCTCTCAAAGCTGTCATGTTGGGAAAAATGGAAAAGCTCTGAAATATATTTTAAACCTGTTTGAGTTACAGTTTGGATTTCTTAGACCTGTTGGCAGCAGGTGTCTTTTCTTAATATTCATTATTCATGTAGCCTCACAATGCATTTCAATTTACAAATGAAGAGGTATACAAGCCTTTCTCCACTGCATTAAATAGATGAAATATATTACAGCCTCTGAGCTCATAATGCCATAGCTGGAGCTTGAAAGTTATTTGCCCGCTGGAGCTGATAGCCATACGAGTTGCAAATAAGTTTTATTTTGATGAATATGTGGGTGAACAGAGTTCTTCCATACGTCTTTGTATTTTACTGGATTATAATGTACTTTCTAATATTATTCTGAAATAGTAAGACTCTTCCTCATATCTCAGAAAAATGAGTCAAATAGAAATAGGTTTCATTTTCTGCCATAATTTTCCACTTAAAGTAATGTGTGTGCCTGATCCTGTTAGGTGCTGAAGGATTCAGCTCATGCTAGGCTGCATCTTGAGGTCCTTAATCTTTGTTCAAGCCACGTCCCACTGACTTCAGTGTAAAACTTGAATGAGCCAGGCCTGGGGTGAAACTGAGCTCCCAATCCTGTTTGACTGAAAGCAGTACAAAGTTTCTGTCTATTCATCTCAGCAGGAGCTGAAGCACAACTAAATCATAACCTTAGATTTTTACCCATTAACACCAATGGGGATTGGAAGGTACAGAAGCTTGCAATGTCTCTTATTTAAAAATAGAGCCAAAACCAATAAGTCATCTCTCAGTGTGAAGTGTTGCATTTTAAAGGGGAAAAGCTCCTCCTGGACCTGAGCTGCTGTAACTCCCATGCTGAGAGATCCCTACGTGAAGAAGGATAGCTCTAAAGATGAAAGGTTGAAGGATTAAATTCCTGTACCATTACCAGAGTTTTATTTATGTACTTAGGTCCCATTTTGTAACAGCCTGATAATGAATACTAATAGGGGAAAAAAGTGGATGCAGACTTTTAAATATGTTCAGTGCTTGGCAATTCCTATTGCCTTTGATTGAGGAAACACAGAACATCTTCCAGAACCCTGAGTTTTGTATAGTTAGCCCAGTATTCAGAATGACTTCAGCATTTTTCAGATCATGCCTCATGCAGAATCTTATCTAAACCTAAGTCATATTTAGCCTTTTTTCCTACTAACTTGCATGAGAGTTTGGTAACTTAAGGATAAGAATTCTTGTATTAACCTAAAAATTTTAGTGAAAATAATAGATTAAAAGAGAGCTGGACCAAATGATCTCAATAGGTGTTAGAAATTCCTGTGCTGTTTTGCAATGGGTTCATGCCAATCTAAAGTTGTGCTGGATGCTTTTTCTAGCTGTGTGTTCTTGTTGCTTGCATGAGCAATTGTAATATTAGATGTTGAGACAGACTGGCTTATGAGCCATATGGACCATGACCCTACTGAAAATATGATTAATTCACAGATTTTATTCCTCTTATTGAGAAAACACATTGGTAAGAGAAAGGCATTAGAGACATGGTATATTGGTCCACTCTTTTTCTGCTACTTGAAAATAAACAAACATAGACAAGAGTTTCCAGTCTGCCAGCTGAATTTTCACTGTCTGTTCCTTCCCTTCAAGAAACTCAGCAGAACATAAAATGGTCTTTAACTCTACCCAAACACAACCTTCAGAATACACACTTAATTTCCTGCTATCTTTCCATGGCTGAATCTGTAGAACACATGTATGTCCCTGGAAACACTGCAGAGAAGTTGAGAAGTACCTTGCACTCACTCTGGATGCAGTGAATGGCACTCTATGTATGACATGTTTATATAGAGGAACACAAACAGCTAGGTTTATTTTGAAATGGAAGCCTTCAGATATGCTAAGTGTCCATGAAAAGACCCAGTAGGTACAGTCTGAGGGCAGCTTCATTTCAGATTTGGAACCCAGGGCACAATCAGACACATTCAAGTACTGAAAAGGTGAAGATTCAGCAAACTTTTGTACACACAATAACATTGTATTCATGTGTACCACTCTTCATCCTGTGGGTTTATTCCCATGAGCAAAATTGCCTCTGTTCAAGTGGTTGCAAGATGTGAGTCTTTAAAAAGGGCTATTTCCTAAGAGTATTCAGTAGTGATTAAGGTCTGCTTAGAGGGGTTTTGTGGTTCTTCTAAAGAAATCTGTTTGGCAGGGTTAGACTTGCCTATCATTTCAGTGCAACATACGGATTCTGATTGCTAAAAGGCTCCTGGAGGTGGCTGGAACCAAACTTCTTTTGGAAGAAGTAATGAAATAATTTAAAAGTCTCTAACAAAACAAATTTTTATTTTAAGCCCAGCAAATAAGAGATTTTGAGGCTTCATACTGAGAAAACTGACAAATGTTAATTTACTGTAAATAGCCCTAAATCTCTCTGAGCTTCATAGGCCATGCTGCTTTTGAAGCCTGGGACTGCTGAGCACTGTGCTGGTAAACTGAATATATTTGTGTGCTTGGGCTGCTCAGTGAACTCTTCAGACTGGAGCAAGATTGTGTTGGAATTAATGAAAATAATTACATTCCTTTAGAAATGTCCATTGCATTAAAACAATGCTGATTTTCAGTTCTGGTTCTGAGATTGCTGAAATGACACCACTGCTAGCTGCAGTCTCTGTGGTATACACAAGCCTTGCTCCTGAGCCAATTGGAGTCTGGTTTTAACACATTTTCTTTACATGGTGTGATTGCACAATTTCAATCAGAGGAATAGTTTTTTTTCCCACTCAGAACAAGTTATGTGGCTTTCCCAGATTAGAACTGGAAGTGATACTGGCATCTCACAAGTTCATTTTGTTCAGTTATAATTAGGGGATTGAGAAGTGGGTGATGATATTCTGTGTGTGAGATTTAGGTTTCAGTTCCACTGAAGAGTTTCAAGGCTGTTCAGTAATGTGCAATAGAGAGTGCATTTAATAATAAATTTCTGCTTATATTAGCTTTTATGAATATATTTTGTAAATGTTAATGACTTTTTAATGTATCTTCTAAACAGTTTTACAAAAATATTATAAATATTTTTGTCTGTTTTTTATTACCAAAACTACAGCTATAATTGCCTATCAAATGACAGCTCTTCTACCTTGTTGTGAAATACAGAAGCATTTGTTTTCACATCACGTGATTCAGTTAGCAGTGGTTACAGTCAGAAGTATTACATTCCCTGTTTGTATATGACATTCAGCCTCAAGGCAAATATTGAACAGAAATATGTTGGTTTTGATGTTGAATTTTTATGATTCAGAAAAAGTGTCAGAGTTGACTATAAGGATGTGACTTAGTGCAGCATGGGTGCAATCTGTTGAACTGGAGTACAAGTGATGTCTTTGCTTCTATAAATCTTTTGCATCTCAAAAATAAGAGGCCAAGGGTGGAAGTGGTAAAAGTGCTAATTTATTCACGGAGAGGAAGGGTAAGTTAAAACACAAATAGAGATGAATGTGACATTCCTTTGCAATTGCAATGCCATTTTGGATTGATGACAGGAATTTAAGGATCTCAGTGTATTTTCTGTTTGTAGTTTTTTTTAATTACTCTTTTATCCTAAAACTTTTGTATTAGGTTGGTATATAACCTTTCTAGCAGCCTTTAAAAATGGAGGTTTATTATTTACAGAGAGTTTCTATAAATGAAAGAGTTGAAGCAACAACATAAACCGCTAAACCTTGTTCATAACACTGTGAAGAAAAAATAATTAGCTGTTGGTTCATAAGCAGAGGAAGGTTAATAAGTTAGTGAAGTCATGATTTTGGAGAACAAATTACTATGGAGACTGAGTTTGAAACCATTCAGTTCAGGAACAAAGCTTATATACTGGTCTGTGAAAGCTTGTAATGATGTCAGTTTAGGTGTCTCAAAACAGCAAAAAACTCCATGACCCATAGTCAGCACAGAAATCTGTGTGCTGTGAGATTATTCTGATTTTAAAAGCGCAAAGCTTGGTTGAGGGTTATGTTTGCATCAGAATTGTGAAGGTGCACTTGCAGAGGATGGAGATCCTTGTCAGAGTTCATGGCTGATATAGCACAGGTATTTGGAATGAATCAAGGCTAGGAATTTCTACTGTTATATCAAAGCAAACAAAAGTAGTACTTGTCCCTGACAAATAAAATTATAAATTGTCTGATGTAACTTATTTCAAACTGAATGAATAGTAAAAATAAATTAAGAATTATATAGAAGACCTTTTATTGTTTATCAGAAACAAAACAACATAAACTAAGGGGACTCCAATAGAAAAGAAAGAATTTAAGATGTAGAATTTTAGCTAGGCTGTGTGCTATTAGTAGTGTTGTTGTTACTGTGAGTTTTCTTATCTGATTGCTGTTTCCAGTAAATTTTTCTTATCCTCAACATGTGATTTTCATCTTTTGATCTTTCACTTGGTGGTGAGGGTGGAGCAAGCAGTGGCATGATTTTAGGGGACTACTAAATTGGAGAATATCACTCCTAAATCATGACATTTGGGAGGGAGAGAAGAAGGAGGTATTTCCTTTTACCTCAAAATACAGAGACTTTTGATGGCTACCTCTCAATTTGTCTTTTCAAAATGATATTGATTTTTGGTTTTGTGCCAGGTTTCTTGCCAGTTGTCACTTCAGATACTGATGTCCCTTGGTATAGAGAACATGCAGTAATGTCAGGAACAGGAAGAGGTAAAGGCAGTAACAAAGGCATCCTAAAACAAGGGGTTCCTTTGATGGGACAAACTGAATTCCCTAAACAAAAATCTAACATCTCTTTATTTTCAACAAGTCCTTTGATAAATAATGGGGAGCCTTAAGAGAGAAATCTCTTGTCATATTTTAACTCTAGCCAGCAACTCAGCCCCACACATCAACTGACTCAATCCTGCTTGGGGGGACAGAGGAGAGAACCAAAGGGTAAAAGTGAGAAAATTCATGACTCAAAACAAAGACAGTTTAATAAGCAAAGCAAAAGCCATGTTCACAAGGAAATCAAAACAAGGTATTCATGCCTCATTTCCCCAGGGCAGGCAGGTGCTCAGCATCCCCAGGACAGCAGGGCTCCATCACCTGGAACAGTGACTTGGGAAGACAAACACCATCACTCCAAATGCCCCCCCTTTCCTCCTTCTCCCCCAGCTCTACATGCTGAGCATGAGGCCATATGATCTGAGATATCCCTAACATCAGTTGGGATCAGCTGTCCTGGCTGTGTCCCCTCCCTGTTCCATCTGCATCCCCAGACTCCTGACATCTGGGGTGGGTGAGGAGCGGAGAGGTCTTGGCTCTGGGTAAGCCCTGCTGAGCAGTGATAAAAATATCCCTGACTTACCAACACAGTTTCCAGCATGACTCAAAAACACAGCCCCATACTGACTACTAAGAAAACCCTTTCACAGCCAAAACCAGCACATCTCTGAAAACTTCATCACTTTTAAGAATAGAATAGTCCCTGCAGGCTGAAGAAATGTCACCATCACCCATAGTTTTCCTTCTGAGAAGTGCACCTCACCCAATTCAAGACAGCTACATCTTGTACAGTGAGTTTACTAATTTAACCCATTAATGGCAGTGTGTGGCCATCACCTACTGGAGCAGGACAGCTAATCCCTAGTAACTGAGTCTTGATTCCCCAGCAGTGTTAACATTGCACATATTTTCACATATGGAAGTTTTTCACTTGCTTCTTGATAAAAGTGACTGTAGTGTGCTCTGTTTAGAGGGGGAGACGGTCAGATAGGACTAGTAAAAAAGAATGTGGTTATAGTGAAAAAACCCCTATGGTTAAGAGTGAAGAATGAGATGTGAGAATTTCAGATTCTTTGGATTTTTTTAAAAATTATTCTCGAAGAGTTGAATAAACCCAAGAAAAGTAGTAGGGGTTTATTTCCTTTTGGAAACGTCATCTAGGACAGATGTGTGATAGAGCTTCATATTCCAGTTCCTTTTTCTAGGATATAGTTAATTAGTTGTACATCAATGGAGTAGAAGAGGAGGGACCATAAAATGGCCTCTTCCTACGTAATCTTTCTCTTTGTTCCCTTTTGGCATTATGAGTCTGGTATTCCTTTGGATTCAGTGTTACAGCATTAATAGAAGTTGCAAGTAAACAGTGTGTTGTTTCTTGAAGTCCCAGAACATCTCAAGGTCTAATATTTAGGCTACTCATGGAAACGTAAGAGATAAGGATTGGAGTCCCCTTGGGTTATGAGGAAGGATTTGAATGGAAGTCTCCAACTTTTGTGAATGTTTCAGCTATGAGGCTATGATAGGAAAAGCACTGTCACTCTGCTTTTGTGCAGAAACCTGTACTGGAGATGGGTGAGCACGTGTATCTCAGTTTATCTCAAGGATACTTGTCACTGTTGGACATACAAAGACACACATGGACACTTTGGTGAAGAAGGCACCAAACTCTTTATTAAAACATCCGACTTAATATTTATAGTATTTCCACACAGACCAGGGATTGGAGGAGAAGGTTGACACCTCTCCCATCCCATTGGTCAAGACAACTGCCCATCAGTTGTTTTTTACTCCAAGAGAAAGTGTGTCAACAACCTTGTCTTAACATAAACATGCTTCTAATTATAACATCTGTATGTGAGAAAGAATTACGAACTATGAGAAACATCCAGCTGTAAAGTGCATCAGAAAACTGCAGAAAATCAGAATGCGAGATACTATTCTCAGCATACAGGGTTTCCATGTCTTGTCTCAGAGATATAACCCAGGAGAATATTATTTTGGTTTTTGGATTCTAAACCTAGGCTCAATAAACAAACATTCAAAGATCACAACATCCATTGTACTGGAGACTATGAGTTATTTTCTAACTTCTTATTTTTTTGTTGCTAACCTGTTTCAATAGTTAGTAAAAGGATCTTGTGGAAGAGAAGTATGGATCATAGACATTGGTCTTTTCAAAAGAAACACTAGCTATTCTGCTTATAAACTTGTTATAGGCATGAAATTTGAAATCAAGAGAATGCACCTGACAGAGGGGCTCTGTTGTTAGAAAGGGTTTCATTTCTGTGAGGTAGAGAAAATGTTTTAAGTAAGGGAAGATCCTTAGAATAAACTGAAAGCTGTGGGGATGATAATGATCTCACTGGGGCTTTATGAAGATGACAGTCACAGGAAGACATCTGTTAGAAACATGCACCAGAGACCCTAGTGAGCAAGGAACAGAAGCTTCTGTGCTAGGAAGGTAAGGAGCCACACTGACAAAAATAAATATCAGGACAGATGTGCCTGAGGGAACCTGTGATAAATTACATTCTCATCTGTCAATTGTTGTTTGATATATTCTAGTAATTCTGGTAAAAGTTAACTATGTAAAACAGGCAAGTAAAGCCACTTATTGAGTTTAGCTCTGATTCCTCCAGGAAGAAATAATTGACATGCAGACTAAGAAAAAGCTGTCCAAAGTGCAGGTCAGTTCCAAGTGACTTGTAGAAATGTGGGTATGCAAGTCAGGCAGGTGGGAAAATTGTTTCAAATCTCGACTGTGAGCAGGGAAGGGGATAACAAAGGAGCATTGATGCGAGAAGTGAAGGACATGAGTCACTGTACAAAGAAAAAAGTGGGATCTACTTGCCTATTCTGAGGTCTGTGTAGCTCCAGCTCCTTCTCCTAACAGGGCACAGATCACTAACTCACCTGGCTTTGGCTTTTTTTGGTGTAGTTGGATGGGAACTTTGCATTGATTCCTCCAATCTGACTGTATGGCCAAGCAGCAGCTGGAACTTATCCCATGTTGTTGTCAGTGCTCATCCACAGATGGAGTCTGAATCCTTTTTCTTGTGCCCATCAGTGTCTGCAGCAAACAGACTGGGAAATCAAGTTCCTACTCTCTCCCATCTTAAGGTGGTTTCCATTATCCTGTATTTATGTTTCAATTCTATGAATTCTATCTAAAGAATCCTTTTACTGAACTGTATTTATGTCCTTTTGAAACTGTACTTGATCTGTAATATAAAATATTAAATTATTATCCTCAAAGGAAGAAAGAAAATTGGCAGAGAAACTCCAAAGAACAGACTAAAATAAATCACATTTTTGGCATTTGCACTGTCTTCATCCAATTATCTTCTTAGTATTTTATATCTTGTTTTTAGTTTCCTTATTTTTGTTTTGTTTTTATTTGTAATAGAAAGCCAGAATGGAGAAGGTAGCTATGCTTGTTTGTTTATTTAGCCTACAAAGATATTTAATTTGTTTCACATGATAAATACATGACAAGAACTGGAATCATATTACATTTTTTTCATGATCTTTTTACAGACTACCGTTGCACACCATATCACTGAAATTTTGAGAGCTTCTTTAAGAAATTTAAAATTAAATTATAAAATTGCTCTTCTATAATATATCAGATTTATTTGTTCTTCCTTTTCCCTTTGGAAGTAGGTGATGAAAGTGCTCCTTTATGGCAAAATGTCTCAGATGAGTTCAGGGGCCTCTCCATCTCTTGACATTGTAAATCTTTAAAGCTGATTGTACATATGATGCTTTGCCATACAATTCTTGGACCACTCGTGTTCCCTCTGTTTAGTTTGCCTTTGGAGCAGCTCTGGCTTTGCCTTTACATGGGAAAGCACATACATCCTTCAGTGGGAATTTTTTAAATCAAGGAGACTGAAAACATTTTCTTTGATTGTCATTCTTATTTAACTTTGTGGGGAATATGCACTGACCGTGGAGACCTTCCCTCTTCAACAGTGTGTCAGTCCATTCAAGGTTTTCTCTCCCTCTGTGTCTTCCAACATTACTCTTTTTAGAACTGTTCTGTTTTGCTCATAACACATTATTTTTTAATTAATCCCATTTTGATTTGGCTCTTTACAGGTGTCAGTGTTTCTATCTCATCTTTTCCTTTGTAATACCTGCATACCAGAGAAACTTAATTTTTTTTAACCACAATTTTGTTGTTCAGCAACCACTACAGCATGAGATAGGTGTTCTCTTAGACCTCAACAAGAACACTCCAGTCTTGGAGGGCAGCATTTTGCAGTAATGGTCTTGTTAGACAGGAAAAGGTGCTTCTGCATTTTCTTAATGAGGAAATAACATTTCAACATGCTTAGTTTAATTCCCTATCGGTTTGATAGCAGTGGAGTGATCCACTCTTGCACTTGCCATCAGCAAATCCATGAAGTTGCTAATTAGGAGAAGATTTACAGGTAGGGGTAACATCTTTAATTAGACTAAGTATAGTTGGGAAATAAAAAACAGATAAGCTCTCAGGCACATAAGTAGTTCTTGAGGTCTGAAACAGAAGCAGGAAACTTCAAAGCAAAATTCAAGTTGGAAGGAACTGCTCTGACTTAATTAAAGAATGACCTACAAAATACTTTTGAAAGATAAGCCTGGAAACTCAAATTCATAACTTAGTAAATACCAAAAGCTATGGACTCACTGCAAATACTGTTTTTCTTTCCTTTACAACCTTGTCCAAGTCCTTGTCCACCCTCAGTCTCCCATTAATGTCACAGAGTTCCACAGGTTACAGATTACTCTTTCACCTGAGAGAGGGCTACCCCCTCTCACCCCAGTTCCTTACTGAGTGTCTTTGACTCCCCAAGCAAACTTTCCTCTTCTCCTGAGCAGTCTAATTCATATCTCATTAAATCCTAGGCAGTTCCTCTTAATGTCTAATTACAGTTACTTTAAAAGTTTTCTCCTTTTGTTTCAGATCTGAAAAATTGCCAGAGATTTTATCTGCTGGTCTAACTAAAAACTATCAGCCCATTCTAAAAATATTGGTTTGACTGTATTTTTAAACCATGTATCTACAATGACCTTCCATCCTTACTCCACCCCACCACCCCTCAAAAACAGTTTAAGGAATTATAAGAGTAATTTTTTTTAGTACTCCTTACATTATTTTTTATTCCTCCTTTATTTATTAGTAAAGTGGCACTCAATCATAAGCATTAATATACACATGAAGTATTCTGCACTTTGGTGTAATGTGAACAAATGCTGGATTAAAGTTTCTTCACTTTTCTCGGAAATGTAATATGATGAATCAAAACACATTTCAAGGGTGAAATAAGGGTTTCAGTTTTATCATATTACTGCATAAATCTATATATCTGTAAATGACAGGCTCAATATATTGAGATCTTCTTCTTATTTGTGATACTCAGTTTCTTTCTGCCATGAAGTGATGGAAAAAGAGGGGCAGGATGGTAATTATATTCATTATGATGAGACATCTGACAGCTCTGTGCATCTACAAGGAGCTTTCAAAATCCAAAGAAATGATTTCCCATTTCTTTGCACAGTTTTGATGTGGGATTTAGAGCTCCTGATTTGTGGAACTGAGCATTGTGCAAGCCTGGACTGCAGAAATGGATAGAGCAGAGAAAACCCATCCCAGCCTCATCTTACCTGGCAGAATGCACTGACTTGCAACCATGTGAATCAAACCAAGCTCTTGCTTCTAACAGGTATGTGAAGTTGCCTGTTATGAACATGAAATTTCTACAGGTTAAAAAATCCAAGAAGCCATGCCCTTGGAGGGGTTATAAGGAGCGTAATGCATTTTATTTTAACAGAGTTTTTTATACCTGAAAACATGCGCTTAAAAAAAGTAAAACACTTTCCCTAAACTGTTTGCTAGCAACAGCTGGAAAACAATACTGTAAATTTAGAGTGTGATTTTTCAAAAATGTTATTAAATAAGTTTCAAAGAACAGGTCCAGTAGCTTATTTAGAGTGAGATCCTTAACACATTCTTCTCAAATGCAATTGGTTCTATTTTTCAGTATCAATCACAAAAGTGATCCAGTAGTTACACTTATTTCAAATACAATTTACCATCAAGTCTTGAGGTATTGTGTATCAGGCTGCAATTTATTCGTGTAAAAGAACTTGATGTTTTCTTGGATTCCTTAGTGCTGGCTCGTGCCTCCTCTATAGAGGTCATGGGTGCATAGTCAATGTGAATCAAATAAATGTAACCCCATTGTGGGGAGTAGGTGTCTGGACTGGTACATCAGCAATCAGCTGAAGTGATAGCTCGTATTGTTTTGTGGCTTGTTTTTTTTTTCCACCATTAACCTTTGATAAGAATAGTCAGGGGAAAAGTGTATCACCAAGTTCTTGGAAAATATGCATATATCCTTAAGTTCTTATTGTTTTCAGATTAGAAATTCAAATAACATTTAAAAACACATAATTCGACAACTGAACTAGAGAATTTCAATTGAATAATTTTTGATGTGTATCATGCTACATAATAGAAAAGTACAATAGTGTGCATATACATGGATATTCCACTGTAAAAGTACATGATGTTCCTAAGAGAGTTTTTCAGACAAGAATTTCTATACACTATTTGTACAATGAATATGCGTGAATTTCATCAGCACTCACTTCAAAACTTTAAAAAAGTTGAAATAAATAATGAATTTTTAAAAATCCCACAAACTGGCTAATATTTAATACCTCTCACAAAACATAAAGTCCAGCATCTTGCCTGTCTCTCATCTCCTCTTAAGTTCCTCAAATGATACTTTCTGACACAACATTCTTACCAAGGTAAAAAATTGTATGAATAGTGATCATCTTGCTTTCAAAAACCTTGAGAAATGTTCCTCCATAATTCTTTGGCAAGAGTAATAACCGTCTACGAATCAGAGGCAGAGAAGAAACAGCTTGTGGTACTAAGAATGTTTTGATGTTTGTTCCGTTCTCTAATCGTGATTCACTGTCTAAGGTCCACAAGGAAAATGCATTCTTTGACCAATTTCTAAAGGGTAAAAATCAGTTGGTTTATGATTTTCATTAAATTCATTTGTTTAACCAAAACCTAAACACAATTATAATTCAAACATAGCTATTTAGCTTCCAGGGATTTTTAAAAACAATTTAACTATTCTTTGCCCTGGGATTATTGCCAGGTAGAGAAAATACAATGTAGAGAGTGTTCTGCATGCAAGTATTAAGGTGTAACTTATTCTTTTAGAAGTCTGTATAAATAATTTCTAAAATATCACTTTAAAACTAGTGTATTGGTGTGGAGAGAAGGTGATTGTTTAAATAAATACTCAGCATTCTGTACTTGTTGAGTTTGGGCTTTTTATAAGAATTAGGTTTTCAATTTGGAGCTACAGATTAGATGTCAATTTGGGACTACTGATTGGATAGGGAAAAAATAATATGGTTCATACAGCAGCCAAAGTTTTTCCTGACCCAGAATTACTGTCAAGATAAGCAACTGAGCTGAGCTGTTCTCTAATTTATTTTTTTTTTTTTTTTTTTCCCCCTATAAAATTACCAGGAAAAATTTCTCGTAGGTTTTAATTTCTGTAAAACAGAAGGAAAAAATGGACATGCTTAGGGAAATCTAGTATAAAATCTTTTAATTGTGTGCATTTCAGCATATACTTGGTTTGTGAAATTCAGACTCCTGACTTCTGAGTTTTTTGTTCCAGATTACTTCTATCATTTTAAAGTTGTTAAAATGCCACAGAGGCTGGAAGTTTCTCAAGTACTCCAGCAAGCAGCAATGCAGCAGTAGTGGCAGAGTGCTCAGGTTTGGCCAGTGGTGCAAACAGACACAGCTGTTCCTTCCACCAGCATTGTCCCCCTGACAGTGGCATGTGAATCTTTCCCCTCCATGGTTGCAGGCAATTATTCCACCTGCAATTATTTCTCTGCATACTCCCACGAGCATTTTGTTGGCAGCCTTTCTTTCCATTCACTGCTGGTTTCTGTGGTATGAAAAGTCTGAGGGAATACTGGTTTCAGTGTTAGGACTTCTGAAGCAGAATCCTGCTGTCTTCTTGGACACTGGCCATGTGTATGTTCATTTATTAAGAGAAAATATATGACAAGGGTTGTGAATGTTTTGCTGGAAAATATTTAATAACATGTTTTATCTTCAGTATTATTTATCTGTTTTGATGAAATGCTTTTTTTTTTTTTTTTCCTATGGAAGGAAATAAGATTTTTTATTTTTATCACTGCTTCCCCCAAAATAAGGCTTTTCAATAACACTGTATGTATTTGGTTCTTTGATTGGCCAATATTTTATATCTGACAGAAACCTGGAAGAATCAAAGTGTTAAGCTCTGAATACAGGTTTCTGAGTGGAGGAGAAAGACTCTATTAATGTCCAAACTTTTTAACCCCAAAGCTAATTAGCTTTCCTTTTATTAAGCATCAGAAGCTCCCCATGGAGATTTGTAACCAGGCTTCATTAGTTCTGCTGCTCGCACATCTACTTGTTTACCTCTAGTAAAAAGGAAAGGAACCTTCTTCAGGAGTGGAAAACAATAACTTGCAGACAAAACAGGCAGGAAATTATTTGAACTAATGATGAAAGATGAATGAGAGCTTTTGTCTCTAGATCAGAGTATTGTTATGTTTAATTATGAAATTGGTAGGCTAGTCATGATGTTGGTTTGGGTATCTTCATATTAGTAGGCTCAGTAAATAACTGGAGCACAGAAATAAGCCTGAGGAAATCTAAGTCTGGAGTTCAGAGGTAAACTCTTTGATGTCATTTAATATAAATGGGAAATCTATTCCATCAATTTTAATCTAAAGGTCAGTCACATCAGAGAGTTAAATTGAAAAGCAATCCAGATGTATCCCTGCCTATTCTGAATTAGAAGAAGTGTCAATTATATAGTAAATTATCTAGAATGTTTGGAATCTCACTGATAACTCTGTCCTTTTCTAAATAACCACCTGTTTATGAAGAAGTTTGAAAAATACCTCACTTGTTAATGATATCCATTATCAACTTATGATAATGTTGTACCCACTTAATCTGAGTTGTATCAACTGAATTGTATCAACTTAATCTGAGTTTAGTTTTCTTTTCTTGCAGCAAATCTCCTCTAGCCTGAAGCTTCCCTTCATAGCCCTAGTTTCTCTTGTCAGTCAATATAAATTTGAGTATTCTTTCTTGAGCCTCAAGATTTTCAGGTTATCCCTATTTTAGATGATTTTGAAAGCTTATATATCTCAGATAATACAGAACAAACATTGCTCAGTCTTTTCTACTTGGAAGGAAGAATTGTATTTCAAGTTCCTGATTTAGTAAATACCAAATTTTTCAAAAGATTACAGTGAAGTTTTTATCAGCACACAATATGTTTGATCCTATTCTACACTAGCCCTGTTGTGTTGAGTTGTTTACTGAGCAAAAGAGATGTGAAATGCTTCCAGGAACATGAAAATACATTAAATTTTCTTGGGCTAGATAGAATTATCACACATTATACAAAAGTATCTTGTGATGACCCCAAACCACACTGGTAAGTTTGAGATGAAGAAGAAATGGAGTTTGTTCAAGGACACTTGAAAGCTCATTGAATTCTTTTTGAATCTTGAGTATAAAAAATTACTGGTGAATTTAGGTTGAAGCATGGTCCAAGTATTAAATCAAAAGATTTGTTGCAATTCCCATTGAACCCACAGGCATTCTGTGACTTGTCACCTAAGAAACATTGTTATACCAAATAAAACACAGCTTGTACCTTCTGAGTGATGAGGATAAGGACGATTCAGCCAGCAGGGATATTGTCTCCTTGGGCTTTATACAGCCTCTGGCACACTGAGCTGCCCTGAGAAATCACATAGGCACATTAAGCCTGACCTGCTTTTCCTTTCTTCTTGGCAAGCTTATTACTTCAGTGAGGGGTTTTTATCCATGGCATTTTGGCTTTCATTGTTACAGAGACACTGAGGTAGATAACACTTCATGGGCATCTATGTGTGAGAGGAGTGATCTGACTGACTGCTTTTGGGTTCTAGGTATATAGCATTACAAAATGCTAAGTAATGCTTCATTTTTTCACTGGCTAGTAAAACTACCACTTCTGAAAAGACTCTTAGTGTAGTTTTACAGTTCTGTGTCAGGATGGACTTTGACTATTGATAGATTAGAACTTTAGCACAAAAATTGTTGTAGACCCATAGCTCAAAGAGATGAGGCAGACTTTGTGTCTTAAATATCACTTCAGCCACACCACTCCTTTGTCTGAAATACTGTAATGCCTATAATTTTCCTTTATTTCTTCTAGGAAATATTAAGATTTTATTTTATTCTGTAAGAAGCATTTGTTGAACTAATTCATTATTGGGAGGTGATATAAGCACTTTCAGACAGGGAAAAACATATTTTGCTCCCATAGCCAATAGTACATCAACAAATGTGAATGTCTGACCACACAGATATTCTGTAAGATATGTATTATCTGTATTGCTCCTTTGGCAGAGTGAAAAATGTTTAATATAGGCTTTTCAGGGCATGAAAACAATTTGGGATTTGCTTTCCTGTGAAGATATTATTGAAGACAGCATTTAATAAAACAGTGAAATACTTGATTTCTCCTGAAAGGTTTTCCACTTTTTCGTACCAGTGAAAATGAAACTTTCATGTTGTAACTTGTATTTTACTACTGAACCTGGGTTTGAGGAGTGCAGCACTTTTACAGGTTGGAGACAAAGGAGCTTTTTGTTCCCAGCAGTTCTGATTTTACTTATTTTTTCCTAAATGCATATTACAGTAATCAGAGACAGCTTGTTGGAATTGGTCTTGGATAATAATTTTAATGTGTGTTTGAATATTTCATTTTCTTCTGACTTATGATGACTTTATTTACCTAAGCAATTTCAATAATTTGGGGGTTGTGCCTTTAATGACTCTTACAGCTAAACAGAATTCTTGACAGAGGGTAGAGAGGGAAGCCTTTATTGAGTTTTGTCATCTATAAAAATCTATTTGTGATTTGCAGTGAAATGTTGATCCAACATTTGGTTCGTGGAAAACATGCTCTAGAAAGATGTATTTTGTGGATTGAACTGTTATATTTTGCAGTGCTCAAATTTATTGAACTTCTCATAATTAACTAAATGTTATTTTGTTGCTATTAGCCTACATTCAGACAGGAGAAGTTGAAAAACATGACATTTGTTGTCTACATGCTGCATGATATTGTTCTCTGGTAGCATCTTAGGATTTACACTGATAAGCTTGATTATTTGCAGTTAGTGTGGGATTCATTTTCTCTTTACTCTTTATTCATTACTCTTTCTTCAGATTTTTTGTTATTCAAATTGATGGGGTCGTACACCCCCTTACCTTGTAAGTACATTTGTATACACATTACTCAAGGGATTCTTATTCCCATGTCTGAGTATGGAATTAAATATAATTTCAGCATATAAACCAGCAACTTTTATAAGTTTTTTTTGTTATCATCTTCTTTTGCAGAGATCACCTAATTTTTTTGTTGTAAAATGATCTGTTGTCCTGTTGATGTTATCAAAGAGCACTGAACAGTATAACAGCTGTGAACCAATGTAGCACTGAGTCTGTCCTTTGAGAATCACCAGAGGTATTCGCTTTTTCTAATCCCATAATCCTACCCCATATTTGCCAGTATTAGGCATTATGTCATATTGTATCATATTATTGAATTGTGCTTGACCATTTATTACATTAACATATTTAAAGCCCAGTTGAATTACTGTATATTTTGTGCTCTAAATACTGTCCTACTGCAAATTTTTGCACTCTGGAAGGTTCATCTTGTATCTCTCATGCCCTTTTATAGCTCATAGAATGCAGACAAGGACCATGGGGAAGTGAGTGGCTCTGAGAAAAAGTTGTGACTGTTGAAATCAGTAGAAGTTTTTCACTGCACTCACTGAGTCTAGAATTTCATCCACTGTGATGCCAGTGTTTGTTCTTGAAGAAATCATGGAGTCAAAACACATATTTTAGGCTGCTTTGGGCTTGTTTTATAAGGCAGGTGCTTTGTGGGTATTTTGTTTATTCCAAACTCCCATTGTTTGCTACTGTGAAGGGGTTGTGACTTTTTAACGTTTTCTCACATTTCATTGCATTCACAGTTCCTCAAAAGTCCTGCATGTTTCTTGTTATAGAAGGCACCTGGCATGTCATTGTCATTTTGCATCTGGAGACTCTGTGATGAAACCTGGGACCCACTGTTGCCACGGTGCATCCCAGAGAGGATTGATGGCAGTCACAGTGCAGGCAGGGCTTGAGTCTGAAAATATGTGAAACAAGAGTGCCAATGGAATCACAAGTCATTTCACCAGATATGGAATTTTATATAGTATTTTTGACACTTTAAATGCACCCTTTTTGGATTATCTTTATTGGAAATGTCCCACTAAAGTGGAAAGGCTATGAGGGGGTTTGCAGTTTTCCATTCTGACCTTGCATGAACTTCAGACATGTTACATTGCTATTAGGTTTTTACTTGACTATACAAAAATTTCTACAATTATTATTTTTCTCAAGAATTGATAATTGCCTAAATATGATTTTTTCCTAATAAAGGAACAGTGATGACTAAAGAAGTAATTGGTCACTATTAGTAATAGATCTCTTTTCTGTCCTGTGTTGATAGATGTAGAGCAATAGAGGGATAAAAATATTAAATCATATAGAAACTTCAGAAGGCAAATTAGATTTTTCCCTACAGTTGTGATATATGTAATACATGTGTGTTATCAGAGTCAATTAACTCTTGGGACTTCCATCCCAGAGGATAGGGGATATTCTGTTGTTTGTTTTCTCTCTCGGATCAGTGTGGGAATGCAAGATGGTAAATGCTTAATAGGAAATGCCAGGTTTCAATCACCTTTTATAAATCTTAAACACTTGATCTGCTTCTAAAATATGGTATTTAAATGCCTTTCTACCAGTGATTTAACACTTTATTAATCTAAATTGCCCAATAATGACGCTTTTAATTACATCTAGTGTTTTACCAAGTTCAAACACATAAATCCAGATATTGGCATTCACAAAAACAGAGAATTAATAAAACCTGCTGATTTTCTTTGACCTGTCAGATACATGAATGTAGCAGGATTACTGCACAGCTCTCCATGCTCATGACACACTGTCAGTGCTCTTGGATTTCCCCCCTGCTCTTTCACAGCAGCCTCTGCTTCAGTTGTGGCTGTAAACCTCATCACTGCTCTCTTCTGGGACCTTTTGAAGAGCAGTCTATTCACCATCACCTCTCCTCTTTCTGTCTGGCTGTGTCCCACTGTGTGCTGCCCATGTGCACCTGCCCCTCTCACATGACCCTCCTTTACAGGGGGGTGGGAAGCATATTGTGATGATTTGTTCATCTCTAACCCCAATCATTAATGCTGAGTGAATCAAACCTTGATCCATCTTCTCATCTAGTCTTGCTATAGGAAAGCAGAAAAAGACTGAACTTGAAATGGCAAATGGCGTGAGATGCACAGTTCCCAAGGAGTGGCACTGATGGGGTTGGCCTGTACATGTGCATCATGTTTATACAAATAGGCTGATGCTTTTATGGGTTTCTGTGTGTATAGTGAATATTAGACACAATATTAGAGAAATGTCCTGGCTGATAACATTTTAGAGCTATGTTCAAAATAAAAGAACAAGATACCTGATTTTCAGGGCTCCAGCATCTAAAACAAACATGTTGAGAAGCCACTACTTGAATCTGCTTCTTGGATTTGTTCCACACCAGCTGCCTGAGCACACTCACTTGTCTGTATCCTCCACAGGGCTGTGACATGGCCTCTCAGCTGCTGAATTCTCTGTCTGTCACTTTCCAAGTGGAAAAAAATCCCCCTGAGCCTTTGCTCTGTCTTACCTGCCCTAAGTTCCAGCTGCATGCAAAGGAAAGTACCTGTGTGTGTTAGGCATAGTGTGCTGCATGACATGAAAATTACTCAATGCAAGTTTTTACAGCCCCTTACAGGGATTCAGAGGCAGAAAGCAATGTAAGATCTGTGGTGATGTTTGGCATCCAGGAAAAAAGACTGAGCTACCTACTGATTCAGCTAGAGAGAGTAGTCATGAAATTGAGGCATGGCAGCAGGGAAACCTGCAACACCAACAAATACTTCAAAATATTAGCCTTGGAATGTGGGATGCTTTCATCTAGCTACAAATATTTTGAGCAGCCCCTTCCTATCCTGTAGTTAAATTAAGGTTACTTCTTATATAATACCAAGAAATAAGGGGTTTTTTTAAATTAGTGGTAAATTTTCCATGTATGAGATAGGATTTTACTTATTCTCTTTAAAGAAATTTAGCTAGAACCTTCAGTTATACATTACATTGCACAAGTGACGGTTTCTTATAATTGATCCATGGGTGATTTTCTAGATGTACTATTCTGTGGAAAGGCAGTTTATGCAGAGATGGTTGAAGCAGGTCAAATTGCTTCACTTAGTCTTGTTTTCTTCAGGTATTCAGCAACAAGTACATATTGACAGACTTAATTGCGGTTGCTTCAAAAGCTAGAGGCTACTTATTTTGCCAAAGATTTTCCATATAAACATGACATTAATAATGTGTGTTTTAATTAAGTTGCAGATAGCTGTTTAGTAGGCTATTTGCTAAAACTGACAAGAAGAAAAGCAATAATGGTTGAGCTGACAGAAATGGAATTTGTGAAAAGAATGAAGTGTTTACTGCTGTGTTTTACTTAACACAGATAATAACAGTGAAGAGCATTTCAGATTTTGATAGTTGCAATGTGTCAGCAGAGCACACTGAAGTAAGTCTTCCAAAGGCAGTTCTTTTTGGTGGCCAAAGTTAATGAGTGGCGGATTTCAGATCCTTCCTGGAAAAAATTTGGGATTTTTTATGTGTGAAGTAGGCCCATGGTCATGCTAGTTAATATGTGGCTATTGATTTTGCTATCTTGTCTTGCAGTGTGCACAGTCATGGTAGTCTTGATATACCGATGAATTTCATTTCCTGATTCTATCTGGCTCATGCTTGCAATAATCAATGTCAGTCCTTGCCAGGGCACTGCTTGTCCTGCCCCATCTGCTGCTGAAGGATGGCTTATTACACTGTGGGGGTTATTTTCTCTATGGAAAAATAGAGCATTTGTTATAGTGGGGATGGCTCTGCACTCATTGTGACAGGCTCTATTTGTGGGTTTTGGCCTCCTCTGTAAGCTCTAAGTTGATTATATGTGTGTTGGAAGGGTTTTACGGAGACATATGGACCTTTCTGATCTGAAAATCTATTGCAAGATTGCCAGGGTGCAGATCACCTCTCCAGGGATGGGCAGTAGCTGAAGCACACAATGTGTAGGCTTAATGAGTGCTTCCAGGACTAATCACTCTCCACCTTGGGGGGATAGAGGGGAAAAAATACACCAACATGCCCTTGGTGCTCTGTAGTGTGCTTCAGGCTCTGGCTCAGCATCCTGCCAGGGTCTCAAGCTCCTTTGCTTAAGTGTTTTTCCCACAAATCATGACCTACTAAGTCCAATCAGGTTTCTTGAGCTTAATTAATGCCAGTAGAAAAATCAACAGAAAACAGAAGAAAAACACTCTGCATTTAGAAATCATTATGTTTATATTTTCGAAGCTCTTTTTAATCTGCTTTAGGATTTGGACCTCACAAAATGAATTATGCTCTGAGAGGCCACCCACAGTCTTTGTTATCAGAAGCAATTGTAAGGCTTTTCTTTCTTTTCTTTCTTGTTTTCCATTTTATTCCTTTTTTTTTTCTTACTGAGAAATAAAGCAACATTTGGAGGAGGGGTTGGAGATATTCTCTACACTTCTTGAGGACTTGAAAAGCATTTAGGAAAGAATGGTCGAGGACTTGAATGTCTTGTTTTACCATGACATTCTGTTGATTCATTTAAGTATTAAAGAATGAATGAGTTTGTAATTAAATATATTCTAAGATTTGAAGATTTTTTGTGTGTTCATTAAGCTGCATCTATCTTTTGGTAGGGATTATAGATGCAATTCTGTACATTACTGAAGTTAAATAAAATAGAATAGGCGAAAGATACGAATTAAAGAAATCTTTTTTTTAATTTTTTTTTAATTTCCTCTGGTGAGGTAATTAACATAATAAGTTGACACTGGGAATTTTTCCATATTGCATCCTAGTAAAATTAATAGTGCTTTATTGTGGGGGGAAAAAAGGTATTCTCAAAGACTCTAGTATGGAAGGTCTAAATCATAAAACAGAGAACCTAAACTTTGAATATTTTTTTAAAAATTCAGTATCAAGTGTAATTTATTTCCATTATAAGATGTTACCTATCCTTCAAGCCTGAGTGGCTATAATTACCATAATATAAATCTCTTGACAAATAGTGCCCTAAGGCAGCATGACACTAATAATTGTTCAATTACAGACTTTTAGCTTTTCAAATGGCCAGAGTCATCATTATGCAGCTCGTTAATAGAAATAAAGGCATAGTTTAAATGCATAGGAAAAATATTATTCTTTTGAAGATGAGTTTCTCTTTACATTTAATGTCTTTTGTAATTACCTCTACTAATTTCTAGTAATCATTATTTAATTCTCTTTAATGATAATTGCACTCTAATCTGATTGTTTACTGGAAAAAGGAGGAATTTGATATTTGTGCATTAAATTTCAAATAATATGTTAGTGATATATTTACTCTTTTGAAAAATTTTGTTCCATATAACTCTGTAGCTTCAGGGTATTTAAATGTTTCTAACGTATCAAATTTATTCTCTGAGCCAACTCAGTCATCAAATGGTGCTGCTGATCTCAACCTCAATCCTTGATTCTCAGTCACGCAATTTAAAGGTACTGAAAATAGGCTGATATTGGTGATCTGATAACTCCTACAGGTTAGGAAAATCCTTGGAAGACACAGACAATTGTTGAAGGTGAAATGGAAAATCACAGCTATTCTTTACATTGTTGTTCCTCTTCTAGTATAACATGAGGGTGTGAGAGGGAAGATAGCTGGAACTCTCATCCTCTAAGAATATTTGCTCACAGAAGCCAGGAGGCTCACTGTTATCAAAATGGGCAACCCCAGGAAATGGTAAATAAACATTTCACTCCTTGCAAACACCAGTCAGCCTCAGTGTTACTCATCCTATTCCACTACTCTAATTAGAATGTGTTACTGTGCTTAGATCACCATAAATATATATAATACTATGTATTGTCAAATTAATTAAAATGTCCCCCCTCCAGAGGGTTTGGGCTCTGATAATTTCATCTGGAAGTGCAAACTGCTTGCCTTGGTGCATGCCCTGCCTTTTGAGTGTTCCCATATTTATTAGCACATAGTCACGAGGGAAAACAGCAGATTTATTTTTCTGAAAATATCAGAGACAAAATGTTCTGTTTGACATTATCACTACTGAGGTAGGTTTGTCTGGGAGAAGTTTGAGAAATTGTTTCCTTAAATTGTCTGCTCTTAATATATTTAAAAGCAAGATATGCTTGATTTCTCAGCAACCTGATGTGGATGATTTGGAACAAGATCAGATAAATTTTATCTTACAATTAAGCCTAGATTCACATTTTTCTTTTGATAATAACTGCATTTTTGTGTATTTGTTTAATGTATCCATGAATCTTGACTTGGTACAGTTCTTTGCTCTTTAGGTAAATTTTGGAATATTTAAATGCTTGCAATTGAATATCTTTGATTCCTGTGAAAGATGGTGGGTACATCAAGGATACATTTTTCAGTGTACAGATGATCTTTGCACTGTCAGTATGTATTAACAATATTGAGGCTGTGATCCTTAATGAACTGGTCTAGAAGGCTTCCAAAAGAGCATGGCCACAACCCAGGCTGGCATTAGTAACTCAGGACCTCATTCTCACTTTTAGAAGCCACCAATCTACAGATTGGTTAAGGGTTAAGACTATGTCTGCTCAGTGCTGGAAACACAGCACTGGAAGCCATTTATAATATTAGGCCTTGCTTTAAAAAATGTGATATCCACTTTGAAACAGGGTGATATTTCTATGTAAAATCAAAATCAATACAGCCATCTCAAATTAATCTAACTTTCAAATTTTTGCATTTCAGACATTTTTTCAAAATTATCTCCTATCTCTTTTGTAATAATTCACATTGATTGCATGCACTTGACCAGAGTCATAGCAAAAAATTGCAGACTTCAGTGCTGCTACAGTCAGCATATACAGTAATTACAACTTCGCCTGGTTTGGTT
This sequence comes from Polioptila caerulea, assembly GCA_013397295.1. Taxonomy (NCBI): domain Eukaryota; kingdom Metazoa; phylum Chordata; class Aves; order Passeriformes; family Certhiidae; genus Polioptila; species Polioptila caerulea. Next base: position 415,092 of record VYXF01011622.1, read on the forward strand.
TTTCTTTGTTTGCTTTTGCAACACATGACACTTTCAAAATTAAAAATTTTCTGAGCTATCTTAAACTTTGAGAACTGTTTAAAATTAGAAAGAGAGATGAAGAGTTTCACATGAGCAAAATTACCTGAGATATTACAAAAACTATGGTACATCAATTGTGTGCTTATTTCGTGCCTTGCAAAAACACAAAGTGAAATCAGGCTTGCTGGTTATACTTTTGAAACTAGGACTCAATTCCAGTTTGCACATATGTAAGGTGTATTTTGAGAGAGGGCAGCTTTGGGGTTTGCACTCTGGTCACTCTGCAAGTTTTAGTGCCAGTTGTTTGCTTATATTGTTTAATAGGAACAAAGGTTGAATCAGTGTCTTGTCCAGAACCTTTAAATGTGACTATGATATTTCAGAGGCCAAGGATTAAGACTGTGGACAGCCCTTCTATGGGAACACAGGAAAATGAGGAGAGGTTTTCCAAGGCTCTTACCAATCCACCATTGCCCAAAATTTCCCAGGAAATTTGTGCACATATGTGCTTTGTTAGCAACAATACAAACATTAATTTAGTTTATTTAAATATGAAGGAGTATTCTCAGGTTCTTCTGTTATTTTCTGAAATGTCTCACTGATACTTCATGAGTTTTACTTCTGTTTATAAAATTTGAGCCTAAGCCTTATCCATTTCTATTTCCATTCCTGCCCAGTTGATATTTACAATGATTTTCATGTAAGTACCTGATTGCATTTCAGAAAAGGAGTCAATTAATATTTCTAGCTTTTATTTCTCCCCATGTACATCAACAGGAAGGTCAATAACCATTGTACACACAGAGCCTGACTATTCTGTGGTAGAAGTCAGTCACTGGCATCCTTTTTGCCTTGCAGTTCCTGGTGGAAGTTGCACTGATAATGGTGTATCTGATTTAAAGTTCTTTGCTCAGTAAAATCTGCAGTGAACTGAAACCGCCTGATTATTTGAATATTTTGGCTTTGATACATCTTTTTGATATGAGAAATTTGAACATCTGCGTGTATCTTGTGTGTCTGAGAATCACTACAGCATGGTACTCAGGTTCCTCAGGAGATCTAAGCCTTGGTGCCCACACAGAAATTGTTGCCACTACAAAAGATATGTCCTTTCATGCCACCCGATCCTCCTTGTCAGACACTTGTGCCCTGAGGGTGTTTTTGTGCATTGTGGTGTTGGGACTGACTTCAGAGTGTCTTCTCTTATAAAACAAATTTCACATTAGAGGGACAACGGTCCCACATGAGATTTTAGGGCAGAAGGCAGTATAAGAACAGGATTTAAAATGGTAGCAACGTTCTGACATTATGGGGATACTCCAATGCTGGAGTGAAATGTTAGGCACTTACTCTATAATCAACACAGATTACAAAGAAAAAAAGAAGATAAACACAACTGTTCTCTTGTAAGATGCTGACTTGAAAAAACAACAGGAAGTATTAGAAGTTAGCAGCTACTTGAAGATTTTTAAGAATACGAAAATAAACCGTTCTAAGAATATGAAAAGAAACCAAGTTTTCACAGACAAAAAGTATGAACGGCATTGAGAAATAGCATCATATGGCATTTAGCTATTCCTTTAGCCAAATTTCACAGTGCTACAAATGTGCTTGCAAACATGACAGTTTTGTGATGAAACTTTGTTGGTTCAGAAACTTGTGCCTAAATACTGTTATTACATCCATTTTAAACATCTCATTCAATGTATGTTAATGATGGCCAGCATTTAAATCATGCATTCTGCGGTTACTATGTATAAATCAAATATCAAGTATTGTCAGCAAAATCATTTTAAAATATGATTATCGTATTCTGCTACAAACGTCCCAGTGGTCCTCAGGACTTGCCTGGAGGCAACTTTGCAGAACAAGCTAAAGTGTTACAATAGAAAGCATTCCTTTAGAGGACAGCTCCAGAGAAACACTGCTGGGTCATCATATTCCAGTTCTGTGTATCATTAATGCTGTCAGACCTCATGGAAGAGACACTCAGCAAAGGATGCCCAACCCTCGTTATGTTGGATGTGATGGAGGCTGAAAACAGCCCAGTCACAGAACCACGGGATGGTTTGGGGTGGAAAGGATCTGAAAGACCATCTTGCTCCAATCCACCTGCCATGTGTAGGGACACCTTCCACTTGACCAGGCTGTTCCAAGCCCCATCCAACTCAACCTTCGTAGACAGAACAAGAGCAGTTGGTGTTGGTTGGAATTAACCTTGCCTGTGGTTGCATTAGAGTGGCATCAGCATCTCTTTCCTATCCATTCAATCTTGGTTAATCCTCCAATAAGAGGATGGGGCTGTGCTATGCTACCACTATGAAAGCTTTGGGATCACTTTAGAACTGATATCTCACAATAGCTTGCTCAGACAAGAAGCAACTTGCAGTCCTTTGTGCTGGATGCTCTTCAAAGCCTGCTGTATCAAGGACTGAGTTAATGGCTCTGCACTTTTTTTAGAAGGAATGTAGGGGCAAGTCACTCAATTATCAACTTGAGAGCTTGAATAAAGGTGAAGCTGAGAAATGTCCCACAGCATGCATTGATATGTATTGTAGCTGAGTACCATTTTATTTAATTTCTCACTATTGCCTCATAAGAGGATTTATATTGTTGAGTCTATCCCTTGTGATATTTGAAGCATATATCTATACAGACATCACTGTCTCACTGTCCTTCCTGCAACTCATTCTAGAACATATCTTTAAGAATTCAGAGAATTCTGTTCCAAAAGACAAAAAGTTTTATGCTACAATGAAAACCCTCTTGTTTGAACCTCATTCTGAAGCACATTTCTTGTTGAAAAATCTAAACACTTTCTTCCTCCTCTCCTGCACCGAGATATTTTGCAGCACTAATTACATCATCCTAGAATGTTTGTTTTCATTCCAAAATGAAATGTTTGTGAGTTGAGTTGTTCTCTGTCATGCATCTTGTTTGTAGTTTTCCCCTCAAAATGCTCCGTTTCAGGTGCACTTGCCGCAGTTCTCTTTTGACATCCATTGTGTAACAGAATCCATTCCATCATTTTTCAAAACTGCAGAGAAACCCAGGTTTGCTTCACACTGCTCCTTGTTGCCCTGTTCAGAACGATGTGCAAGTAATGGAAGCAAAATTTGACCTTAGATTCCAGTAGCCAGTTTGATACACACACCTTTAGGATTTATATAAAGCTCTGTTCCACATGGCAGGCTTCCATACATAGCATATACTTTTCAAAGCCAGAGTGCAGAGGATGAAGACAGATAAAGAATTGCGTTTTAAAATAGAAGGAACAGAGTATTTATGAATGAAGTCATTCAGGATCAGTAAGTGTAGAGAGAATTGTGTTCTCCTAGGAGTTACTTGTTTTCTCCATTTCTAACCTATATAAATGACTCAGGTGGCAGAATACAGACATGAAGCAGCAAATCTGCTGATTGTTCCAGGTTTGAGGGAGTAATGAATGCAAAGTTTACCAAAGGTGAGATGAAAAATAACTGTTAATCACTTTTTAATTGGACTTGTGAGAGTTCAAAAAATCTACCATTGGTTAATGAGAAGTAATATACGCTGTGTGAAAATAATAAACATGTGCTCTAGGAAGGGTAAAAGATATCAGTAAGAGTCTTGCAGGATAAGGAAAATCTTTTTCTTTATGTGCATCTAATGGCATATTTTGGTGTATACTAGATTTTCAGTGGATGATTTTGTAATGCTTTTATTCCATATATAATTTTTTTAATGTGATTGATTTAACAAGTACATTCTATTCGATTCATTCTATTCTACCTTCATGGTAATTATTACTGTGAAGGTATTTCTATGAATCTGAATGCAAGTTCTGTACTATTGCATGGGTTTGTGATGACTGTGTCTATGAGTAGCAGTTAATCGTAATTGCACATTTGTGCTGTCATGCTGGAATCTGTTCTTGTATGCCTTGAGTACCACCTGCACGTGGAGGATGATCCTGTGTGCATGTGAGGGAGCACACAATGGATAACTACTGTGAGCTGAGGATGAGGAATTCTGAGGTTGTGGCCAAACGCTCACGGTCTGAGAATTTCCCTGCCTTATTATTACCAGGATTTTTTATCCATTGACTGTGATGCCAAAAAAATAAGTAAGTTCAATATTTGAAATAGTTGAAACCTTGAAGAGAATATGAAGAAAATAATGTTGTTTTTGTGCTTAGTGTTTTCACAGTAAAAACAACCGGGATATAACTTCATTCTCTGAGAGTTTAATTGAAAAAACATTCAACAACAGTTTCATATGCTCAACAGTCCTTTGACTTTTGGTGAATAAGACCAAAAGTGATGTCCTTTTCAGAAAATGCCATTCAAACCAGTAATATTGATATATTTATTTTCAAATACATGCTCACTTATCTGGTAATATATACTTAGGAAATCTCATTCTGTTAATTAGCACTACATTCACTTTTTGTGGGTATTAATAGCAGCATAAAGCTATGTGCATCATTTTAAGTATTTAATCTTAGAAGCACCTTAAAAACTTTACCTTTAACACTGAATGATTTTACAAATGTCTTGCAACATTTGATGTTCAAATATCCTCGTTGCCTCATTACAATCACTTCAAGTTAGCACATTAATGCTCTATCTTATTAATTACTTTAAATATGCCATTAAAAAACACATTCTGTCATTTTACTAAAAGTTGAACCATTCCAACTCCATATGAACTAATGTCTGTTACAGAAATAATGGATGTTTTTAGCCAGACCTATCAAGATTTATGAACATGTGAAAACATCACCAAAAAAGAAAAAAGTAATTCCCAACTCTATCAAAATGAGAAACAGGTTGAAAAACTTGATCTTTTTTATGTAACACAGTCCAGAATTGAAATATTGTAAAATAACTGTATTGTGCTGAGCTCCAGAATTGCAAAATCTCTTTGCTGTGATGGTAAGGTTAAATTAGGGATGTATAAAGGTTAGTGTTGGAGACTATGAAGTGAGTGGGTACACTTGTTTCTGGATGTTGTAGGATTTAATGTGAAGAGGGTGGTTTAGTGGGGATAAAAGGCTTACAATGAGGGCGGGTAAGAAAGAGAAAATTCATTTTTAGAGTATGTCTAGAGTTAATGATGAAATAGGTCCAAGTATTTGAGAAAGCAGTGCCTGAGCAGCTAAGATTATTCCTGGATTTCAAAAGGCTTATAAGTGTAGAAGCCTGCAGTAAATTGAGATCCTCAATCTCTGTTTCCCAAATCACCTCTAATTCTAGATGTAGCCACAGTCCAGTGGATATATGTTTGCTTGAAGGTAAGTGCAAACTGTCTGGCCCACCCACATCAGCATCCATTCTGGTTCTGACTGCCTTCTGAGATACAGCAATAAATGTTTGTCCTCCTTAGTGAATTCCAACCTATTTCACACTCTAGCCGTGAGTGTTGCTCAGTCTTCTGAGAAATAACAATAACATATTTTTCTCTGCTGCCACACTCCATGTTAGTCCTGCAGCCTTGCAAGATCAAGGAATATATCAAGATCTTGTGTTTCTTTCTGAGTCTTAGATAAATATGTAGTCCTAAGAATACCTGGTGGAATCCTTCGAAAGGAAAGATCAGGCAATCCCTGTCATGGTCTACATTTTAGGACAGAAATAAGATAAAAATCCCATGGTGATTATAATGGAAAACTTATGGTTCATGGTAAATATTCCCAAGGTCAAATAAAACTCAGGATCCCTCAGACTCATTTTAGGATTAATGCTTGTAATGTAGTTACAGCTGGTTGCAGTGGAGATGAAGAGACCTTTGTGACCCCAGGACATGCAAGGCTTATTTTGTATTTGCAGTGACATTAGGTGTTGGCATAGAAAAGGTGAAGGTAGTGGTGACAGACCTTGGGGTTGAGATCAAAGCTGCTCTGTGCTCTCCAGTGTTTCTTGACAAGTTCTGGTGACCAAAGGGGATCTCGGGGGTGAGAGCTTTGAACTGCAGAGCAAAAGCTTTGTCGATTCATCCTTAAAAGTTCCCAAGTCTGGGATAATGCCTGTGGCTGGAATCAATTGCCTTGGTGTGAAAGTAGAGCTGGGACTGAGAGCAAAGAACCAGATGTCCATGGGGTAAGTTCAAGTCCAGTCCAAGACTCAGGTATGCATCCAATGTGATTGACTAGGATTGCAGAGCCTGGCCAGAAAGTTTTGAAGGGAGAAGGACTGACTGATGCTGTCAGCTTCAGATCCATGCTCATTCTTTTGTAGTGTGTCCTGAGCTGATTTAGCTGTTGAGCTGGTGTTGGTCTGCAAGTTATTGTATGTGCTGAATATACTTTGATTATAAAAATGCAAAATTTTTATTTGAGATTCTAGAAGTCTTGCTGGGGTGAAATGCCAGCAGGCGAGAAGAGTTTATCAGTAGTTTCAGAGTAGGCTAGGATTGGATTTAGAATAAATCTCAGGTAATCTCAGGGCTCAGACAGGCTTACTGGTTTTCAGTGAGGGAGAATATTATTAACAGTGAAGGTTTATGGTAAATTCAGGCTAAGTATGGTTTTCTGGGCTTGCCTAGGGGTGAAGGATTTTGTATTGTTAGGGCCAAAAATGAAATCTTATCACTTAGTCATAGAAGTCTTATGCACTTAAGAAAAAGGGTAAGTGGTTTGGGTTTTGTTCAATTGTATGTTCCTGATTTCATTTAGGATGTGACTGGCTCTTGGGTTAGAATTTGGGTCTCCAGGAACAGGAAAACAGAGTATGGTGTTGTATGCCTAACAACATCCAGCAGATTGGAGAGAGGACCAGGCCTGAGAGGCAGAGATTATGTTGTGTCAATAAAATGGTCATCACCTTTTCTTAGCTGACAGAAAAGACATCAAAACCTGGATTTCTGTATGTGTATGAAATTAAAGATATAAAATGTCACATGTTAAAATCAAACTTCCTTTTAGGACCTGCAATAGTCAGGTCCTTTGCCTTTGTCAGCCAGGCAAAGAAAATGCCAATACAATAAATTACTGCCTATATAAAAACCATTAGTGAGTTAATACTTAACCCTGTACCAGATGATACCACTGTGGTTACTTTAACCAGAAAACTGGTAGCATTCACACAAAACCAGAAATGGGCAGCAGGAGGAATAAAGTTTCTATTTTATATGGTAAACTGTCAGTCTCGAATCTTTACAGCTTCAAATGGAAGGTTATGGTAAGGTGAACTGAATTTTCATCTCTGTTTTTTGTCCTATTGAAATAACAATGCTCTTGATGTATCCATTCCAGACCTCTCACAAATAGATGTGTAACACTTTTTCAGCTGTATTAATATTGCTGACTGAACTATTCATAATGCTGCTGTGGTTGAATCAAGTTTTATTGTGTAATTCCAAACATGTGAAAACTAAATTCACTTTTTAGTGACCTGTCACTCTTTATTCAGTACTGCTAACTCATCAAATTAAGCTGTTGTCATGAACAGTTTTATCACCTGGGCTTTTTTGGTAACAAAGGTAATAAAAGAGGCAAACTAATTATTTTTACTGCTAAAGTTTTCATCCTAACTTAATTATTCTGTGTGTTAATTTGACATCCTTCAGCTTTGGGACTTAAAAAGTTGGTAATTGTTTAATTAATCATTGTGTTTGGTGCTCTAAAATTTGTATGTTAATACCTGATTTCACAGTTTTCTGGCAGCTGTTGCTCTGGCAGGAAATCCTACCCTAACCTAGCAGTCATAATGCTAAAGAAAAACTTTAGACTTAGACAAAATTTTTCATAGAAGAATGCCTGTAAAGAAGCATTTCAAAACAAGAGTAACCACATTCAGTATTAGTAAATTTAATTTACTTTAATTAATGTTTCAGGGATTATGTAAACACAGTTTTTTATGAATGTCTTCAATTAGATTTTGTACTCCAGTTCAGGTTTATTCATTTTATGCTTGCTTATATATTATTAAATTAAGATTTCATCAACTAAAATACTGCTGTGAAAGCCTTTTTATTGCCAGATGAATATATTTTACTACTTTATAGAAATAAATTGAGAAATGTGGCTACTGTAAAATAAATCACAATGATAAAATATATATTATGCTTTGTATTGATAAATGAATACTTTGGGATAACTGGAAAAACAGAATATATTAAAGAAAATGTTGTTTCTGTTGTCTTAACACAAAGCTCTGTGGAGTAACTATGGAGTTCTTATCTACAGGAGTTTGTAACAATAATAATACTGATAATATAAGACTGGCTATGTTCTTTAGCAAAGTATTTAATCACAAGCTTACATTTTGGCTGACGACTGTGGAGAATCCTATACCTGTATAGCAGCATACATTTAACTGATGTTTTAAATCACAGCCTTTATGTATTGCTCTGTTTAAGGCATTGGAAGTGTATCTGTAGTAACTGCATGGCAACATAAGAAGCTGACAGTCTAATATTAAGCAATGGAAGATTTTTCATGGTGTTTTAAAGCTCAGCATTTCTGAAAAATTAGTCTGTGATTTAGGAGCTATGTATCAGTGTGGTCTGCAGGTCACACTGGAAGCGCAGTAAGAATAAATAACAACTACAAGAATATACAAGTAAGCACGAAGTACACGTATTTGGCTGATAACTGCTGGCATATTCAGCTGAGAATCATACTCAGCTGAGAGAGACTGTTAATGATATCAAACAGATGTGATTTTTAAAATGTTGGAGAAGTGGCATTAATCCCAAAACAGTATAGTGAGGATTCCCATTTGACTACTTTGCATGTGGCTCATCAGGCGAAAGCCATAGCTTTCAAAATGTATAGCTTTTCATAAAAGGATTCTTTGCTCAGCCTCATATGTGATTTCTCTTTCAGCTGTGTCCAACAAGCTATTCCTAAATGCATTTAACTTGTAATGATCTGTCCAAGGGAGTGGGAACGATTTTCCAGTAGGCTGAGGAAAAAAGTTTTTGAAAACTAAAGCATACTAAACAAAGATCTTTTATTTGGCCTTTGATGCAGCCATCGCTGGCAGCAGATAGAGCTGTCCTGTGATTGCACTGCCTAAACCCTTCTGTTGAAAGCAACACCCAGAGACTTTCCATGTAAAACAAAGTAGCTTCTTTTACTTATTTATGTAAATGGAGAAAGGGACATATTTGGATTTTGAAGTTAAAAACGCTTATTTTCAACTGATAGTTTTCTTCTAACAGCATGCCTCGAATTCACTGTGCAATTTACAGATGAGGTAATTGAGAACAGAGAGCTTGAGTGATGGCTGGGGTTCAAGCAGCATGAGGTAGGAGAGCTCCAAACTGAGCCTGGCAGTTTTTTGGAGCAAATACTGAGTAGGTCTCCTGTACAACAGCAGTGTGCTGTTCTAAAAATGATGGTGTTCCTATTTCACAGCTCCATTTGTTGTTGTTTGAGCTTGGATGTGCACAATTTACAAGCGACATTTTAAAAAATAGAAGTAAAGGTCCCATTCTTTAATGTCTCACCTTTAATAGCTGAAGACACTAAATTATTCATTTCTGATGTGGTGTGACTGAGAGGTACTGAACTGTGGTTCAGGATGCTGGGCTCACTTTCTTGCTCACCTAAAGGTCTGCAGATTATCCTTTGCCAAGCATCTCCCCCACTTTAGTTTCATATTTTTTATCTCTTTCTTTCTTTTTAAAAAAACATACAACTGTCCATCTTTCTGCCTGTCTTGTTTGCTCTTGTTCTCTCCCTGTCCTCTGCAGGTGCAGGGATTTGTGACCTTACTACTAATTCTACAGTTTACTAAAAGAAAGTGCAGGGTTTTGTGCTTTTGGGAGAAACAAAAACTCAGAAACAGTTCTCCTGTTTATGAGATCAGTGGTGGTGCACCATTTGCTTTTCACAGATCTTCATTTTATTTGGATTTTCTTTGTTCTCCCTTCTTTTTCATGGCTAAGTAGTCACAATGTAGCAACATTTTCTCTTCCTTTTTCTTTCCCTTTCCGATTTATTGAACCAATCTAGCTATCAGATAATTACTGAGCCATAAGGAACTTCGCCATATATCATTATAGGTTTTTGGGGTTTTCTTAATTGCAACTTCTTCTAGCCAGTTTGGTTTATTTTTTCTTCTTATCTTCATCATACTTAGATGAACCATAATTTTAATTACTGCAGTTTATTATATTTTGGACAGCAGCAGTATTATCTGAAAAAGGTAGAACAGTACAAAGACGCAACTTATCTTCAAAGTAACACTGATGTTAAAATATCACTCAACAGCCCCATTCAGTATTGTTTTCCAGCACTGAATATAATGAACTCACTCTTTCCATGCGCTGTGTATTTTTTTTTTCCAGATTAATACTAGGGAAAAACAAGAGAAGGAACAAAACAGTTGACCAGCAAGGAACATTCATAGTATCTTCCCTATAGAGCATGTAGTTTGTAAAAGTTTGTAAAACTCTCATAAAAAAAAATCAGAGAATGGATTTCTCTGTTGCTGAATAATTTTGTTCTGCTGCTCATCGTTAGCCCCCTGCCAGGTGTTCAGGTGAATGTGATCACGAGCCAACCCCACAGCTGATTTCACTCAAAGTTATGACCCACCAGCCCACTGGACGTGTCCATACAAACCCGGGGAGTGGAGGGGTGGTCTCGGCAGAGCAGCTGAGCCAGCAGACCCACACAGAGCTGAACAGCAAGGCTGCAACTGAGAGGGGAATCCCTTCTACTTGATTTGCACAAAAGGGTAAAGTTAATTTACTGTACAATGATGTTATATCAGTAAAATATGGTATATTGTGATTAACTATGGTTATTCTAACCTCTGGTTTAACCATTTTATGGTTTAATTTATTTAAGATTTTGCTGAATAATTTGTCATACGTTTATGTTTGTACAAATTAGGACCTGGATAAACCCATTATATAGGAAAAAATACAACACACGTTTTGGGTCACAAAGTTAAAATTAGGAATGGGGAGTATTATGGGACAACTTCTGTTTTCTTTAGTAAATTTGTCTGTGCTGCGATGTGTGTGTTTGAGAAGTGTTCAGATTCACCTTGTAGACTAAAGCTGACAAACATAGCTCACTGCTTAATATAAAATAGATTGTCAGCACGAAAATAAAAAAAGGGATAAGAATTAAAGGAAGTTACTCAAGTAAAAAGAATATAAAGCAGGCTAATGAAACAGTTAGGAGAAAGACCTTTCTAAGTCATACTTTTTACTTAGGGATGGATTTTTAATACAGAGAAGAAAATATTGCAGTTCCCCCTTGGCATCAAATGTCATTCAATAAATTGATAGCCATTGTGGGGTGGGGAAGGAAAATAGAAGAGAATAAAAGAGGCTTTAGGAGCATCATTTTGCAATGTATGCTCAGGGCTGCCTTGCTTTTCATAATAGGGTTCAGAATTTTTTCCACTTCTCTCAAAAAAGATTTTTCTCCCAAACAAGTTAGGAAAAGGGCAGCTTAAATTTGCTTTCTGAAAGAGACCACTTTAAAAATTTCCTCTGAAAATTTGCCCTAGACCAAGATAATAACTATGAAGGAGAATAAGCAAGGAAACATTATATTTTTTTATTTTGTGCAGAATTTTCAGTGATAATGGATATTACGCACTGTGATTTTAATGAAAACTGGTAGTGTTTAAAAGGAAAACTTTTACTACAAAGTGCCAACACAATCTTTGCATACTTTTCTGCACAGTTCAGTGGAGTATGAAAAGACATTTTTCATCCTTTCCTGTAGGAAGTCAATCTTCCTTATGTGGTTTTATTTATCCTTAACCGTCACCGGGTATCTCACAGGAAGGTTGTGGCTGGGTCCAGACGGATGTGCTGTACATCTCAAACTGGTCTGCAGTTTTCAAGCCGTGCTGAATTTTCAGCCATCCTATGCAGCTTATCATACATTCAGCCATCACCATGAAAAGCTATTTTCTAATGCTAACAGGCTGTTAGTTTTAGTACCATGCTGGACTCATCACTTAGGTACAAAATTTCTATCTCCTTTTGCCAAAATACAGGAAAAAAATATTACCGTGGCTGTTCTGTCTCAGCAGCTTTCCTAACTATTCCAGGCACTTAGATATGATATGTTTTGATAATATTTCTGTAATTTGTTTCCCCCATACATTCTTCTTTGCATGTGTTAGGGTTTTTTTCTGCAGGTTCTGAAGGGTTCTTGGTCATGTTCTAATATCACAGCACCCAATCAGCTAGAGTAGCCCTGCTGAAATTTATGAAGACCACAGTCTTCTATCTCTGTTCTGTGGTTTTATATGCAACTGTACACAAGTTAACTCACCCATGCTGGTCTTTAGCATTCTTCTCTGGCAGGCAGAAGAAAAGCAGAGAATTGTTAAGTAGTGTAAACTTGGTAAGAGGCTGACAAATGGGCAGATCTCTACAATTTTCTGGAACAAAGCTGAGCTTCTGGATCACAAATACCTCTGCACTGTAATCCTGAGAAAGACAAAGTGAGGGGAGATGATCATGATCTACTCTCAAGGCAGAGTGGATGAAATATTTGTTTACACAAAATTTATTTTCAGATGACTGAGCAATTGGGCTGGCTTTGTTAAGGGTTCAAGTTTTGTCTGTTTTGTGCGTTTATGAATTGTCATGTTGTGTGTTAGGAATTTTAAGACTCCCAGTAATTGGTGTTCCTGTCTCAATATCATTTTTTTAATGAAATATAATCTTATAGTTTTTGATCAAAAATACGTGAAGTTTGAACAAGTGGAGTGGTTAAGCTGTCCATGCATATGTAGTAGGTGTATGTTTGATATTTCCTTTGTCAGTTCTAACTAAAAAATTTTTGGCTTTTGGTTAGGAGCTCTCCATATAACATTAAACTGTGCATAGAGTAAGTTGCTGGTTTTGTTCCCATTTCATTGATTTAGTTACAATAACTGGCTGTGGTCCCCTTGATTCATAATTTCTCTATAAGGACACAAAACTGTTACAATAACTGTTGTACTGGCTGCTTCAGCATAGAAGTATCATCTGATTACACCCAGAACTTGGAATATTTTCCACAGTATTAAAATCCTGGAGTCGTTTGAAATGTAAAAGGCTTCAATAATTTCTGTACAATATTTTTAATGATGGTTACTAATTGCTAAAGCATTCCAATTCTAAACTATCTTTGCTTCCTTCCTGTGGTGGGAAATACAAACACCTGAAATGATGAGCAGGTTTTTGAAAAAAGGAGACCCAGAGCATATGGTCAGTAGTTATTTCTGCTCTGTATGTGGAAATGAGTATTGGGCCTGCATTCAGTAATAGCAAAACATGAAACATGCTATACAAGTAATTTATATTTCAGATTAACACTGAATACTTTATATCACTGCACCATACTTTTGAATAACATTATATAAATTATACACAAATATATAAATAATATATTCATATTCACCTGTTATTTAACTACTATGGGCAGCTTTCATTATGAAATTATTAAATTAGTGTTAGTACTGGGACTGTAGAGCATCTCTACAGCCAACTTCCGGTGGATTTTCGGTATTTTTCATAAAATCAGTGAGTGCATATTTATAAAATGGGGTTGAAGGATTGCTTGTTTCAGCTGCATATATACCCACATGCCCCTCATCCCTCCAGTAAACATAACTGCCTAGAACCAAATTCTCACGGCTTTCATGCCACAAAAGAGATTGAAAGATTTGGAAGATGATGGATATCTCCCTTCGTTGCTGGTATATGGGCAACACAGAATTAACAATTTTTTTACGAAAGAGCAGGAGCAAAGTATGCTGGAATAATAACGAATGGAATGTACGGTGCCTGAAAGCTAAACTGTGCTCCAACAGGTTAGAAAATTCAGGATAAATACATCTTTTATTTTGTTATCCTCTTGTAAGGAAGAGCATTTTCTTTAGCTTTCCCTTTTTGTAGAGGTGGAGAGTGCCCGTGGGGAGGCAGTTGGGGCTTGTCTGAAGAGCAGCTGAGCTGCAGGCTGAAGCAGCAAAGTGTTTGTAACTGTGTACTCTAACACTGATTATTCACTCATCTGAAACCAACTTCCAGTTTTGGCTGCACTGGCCTACAGCCTGTAGAGAGACAGCCTCTATCTTTCCATGTCTCTATTTTAATGTGTATTTCTTAAGGCTTAAAAATGCGCTCAGCTGTGAGGATATTTTTATTCTGTTGGAAGTGCTTCATTTATTTTATTGGACATTGGTGTACAGCCCCACTGAACATGGTAAATTCTGAGTGTTTTTCTCTGGCTTGGGAAAATCCTTAGCAGAACCAAAATGAAAAACCCATGAAAAACAATGTCTGATGGAAATAAATATACTGTGGGATATAGGCACTCCAAATAACAGCCTGGAAGGTGACATTGAAGGACCTCATGCCTTTCTTCAGCTCTTAGCAAGTGGCCAACTGAACCAGCTGCTCTGGGAGCTGTCAGTCTGAGCAAAATGGGATCAGCAGGTGGAGAGGGACAGGGATACAGGTTGTACAAGGGTATGACTTAAAGGATCCCAGCTGGCAGGGTGGGAAAGGCCACCCGCTTTGAAGAAGGGACAACATTTTATTTTGGTGGGTTTTGGCATGGAGGCTGCAATGTGTGCTGTAGCTCCCTGGGGGAAGGCAAGGACAGGGGAGGGAGCAAGGAGCAGAAGGAAATTTGAATGTTCCTATTGTGAAACTCACAGGCTGCAGCCAGAATGGGATTGGCTCAGCAATTTGGTCCACAAAGTGTATAGATGAAATGAAAAAAAGGTCTATTGAAAGACTGATTTGGAAGGCCTAGAAATTTCTCGTGCCTGTGTTTCAGGGTGAGAAATAATTTCTTTTTCACCCTTTATGTATGTGATGGGAGAACTTTGAATTTATGGATTCGAAAAAAGAGAACACAGCTAACTAGGTCAATGAAAAATTCTGCACATACGTTTTCTGAGTAATTTCTGTTTTGCTGAACTCCACAAGAGCTCTTCACAGATGTTTGTAACCTTGTCCCTCCCCTGCTGACTGTTGAAGTTGTGGAAGATTTTAAGAAGTCATCTCTCATTTGCTGCCGAAACATTGCATTGTCTTTCAGTGTAGCCAGGACTGGACAGTCACTGAATGTCGTCTAGCACTTAATCATATGGATGGTGTAATTTGTCATCTCAGTCACCACTGTCACTGTCATTTCAGTTTGTGCTATATTGGCTCGTGATGTTGCTGCCTCTCTGTCCTTCATCTCACAGGTTTCATGAACTCTGTCAGTTAGCATACCTGAAGATTAGTTCAAAGGGAAAAGGATCCGTGTCTAAGATTTGCCTCACTCTGTGTACACCCTGGTGCAAGTGGTGAATATTTTTCAGAAAAGGACAGTACCTATTTTTTCTTTGACCATGGAGTGTGCTGTATTTCTGTTTCCTTTATGTTCCTTCCATAAGAGAAAAAAAAATTGTATAATCTCATTTCAGTAGCAAGAAAAAGCCTTTGGTCTTCATGTTTGATTGGGTTATTTTGCTGTAGTCAGGAGAATATGATCTTTCTGAAACATCCAATAAGAACTTTTTCTTCAGAAAGGGCAATACTAAGAACTGAAGTAATCTCATGCTGCCATTATCTAGAAAGAAGGTAAATTAGATTCAGCAAAACCAGGGATTTATTCCACATCTGAAAAAACCTGGAATATCTGTTTGAACAAGAGAGAGGACTGGAGAGAGCATAAAACTTCACTGATAGAAGAAGTGTTGTGTATATACACACACACACACATATATATAAACTCTCTAGAACAATGCTGGTTTTCACAGAATTTTTAGTGCCAGTTGGCAATTTTTTAGAGTGGAGACACCCAGACATTGGTTGAAACAGTTAATTTTTTAATCAAAATTTAGATAGTACCTGTCAAAACTTGTTTTTTGGTTTTTTTTTTTTTTTTGTGTGTATGCCTGAATATGAGATCTATATTTTGCCAGAAGTAACAGCAGGATATTCCAGACACTTCCATCCTGCCTGCCCAGTGACACCTGGCTCCGTACAGGAGAGCCTTCGATTGTCATTGACTGCTCTTCTGGGATTTGATTCTTACTTACACTGGAGGAGCCTGCTCTGTGCGCTTGGTCTGTTCCCCAGCTTGCTAAGAGAACCAAACACACCAACATATGTTGCAGGGAAATCAAATTCCTGATGTCTTAATTAAAGAGAATAAATTAGTTTGTTAATTGGGTAGATTACAGAAAGAGCTTTTCAGGGAACACCTACTGACTTCTTCAGGGGTTTCCCAAAGCCACTGTGTGCCCAGAGAGTGACCCCATTCTCGAGCTGGAAACCTTGGGTTCTAATGCAAAAGCACAAGAACTGTGTCTAGTGAAGCAAGGGCACTGAAATTGAGACAGAGCCAGTGTGGGGAGCATAAACTCAGGAAAAGCATCCTGACTCAGAGCTCTATGGCAGTGGAGTTTTTCCAAGTAACAGGAAATCCAGGAAAGCTGCCTTGCAAAATCCAGTGTTAGTAATACAAATATGGAGCATATTATAAAAGGGAGAGTGAAGCTGAAAAAATCTGCTCACCTTTTCCTGGATGGAAAGCTCTGTAAATGTTGTTCATATGTTAATACTTGTGGGCCATATGGGGGTCATGTGCTTTGGATTTCAGGGTTTTTTCATCATCATCACTTGTGGATTTTGTCAATGTCTCTCTTGGAGAACAAAGACTTGAAAAAATGCTGATGGCAAGGGAATCTGCCAGAATGTTAATTTTAATTTTCTTCCCAGAACTGCCTTATAATATGCATTAATCCATATTAATTCTGTTGAGGAAAAGCACTATTGGCTTTTTCTTTCATTTTTCCTTCCTCTTTTTTACTTCAGATGAAGAAATTATTAGAATGCTTTCCTAATTTCTGTCATGCAGAAAAGAACAACCTTTCCTGTCTTTGTTGAGTAAACTGTCTTGCTTTAGTATATTCAAAACCATCTTCCCATAACTTGATTAAAATTCAACCTTTTTGTTAAGTCACCTTAATTTTATGGCTGTGCTTCAATCGTTTGTCCCTTAGTAAATAATGCAATAAGAATTGGAATTTTATTATAGGAACCAATAAATAATAAGGTAAAATGTAAAATGCAGTAATAAAAATTATCAACATAAAAAAGAACTAAATTATTATGACTGGCATGTAATTTTAACTATTTAAAGTAATTTGCATTTGAAATTACGCATTTTAATAACTTGACAAAAGTTTTGGGGAGTATAAATTCATGGTGTTTGCTGTAGGTATGTATATATATCCAGAGAAAAGGGAAAATAAGAGTTTTCAAAAAACAATCTGATTTGTTCTCCATTTAAAAAATGGGAAAAAAAAATCTGTCTTCTTCAATGCTGCCTTTGATTTCTTTGACACCTTGGAATGATTTGTTATTGTTGTTTTCAATCTGATCCTGGGCAGTCAGGTAAATATGCAGTGTGAAATGCCTCTTGTAAAAAAATATTTTTAAAAAGTCATATGGCATTTAAATAAATCCCATCAAACATTGTCCAAGTCCTTGCTGCACCAGGGCCCTGCTGTGTGTTTGCAGCATAAGTCACCCCTAGCCCATGAAGCCTGAACAGAGGAGGGGGCACTGCTGGTGCTCAGCAAGGCACAAACTTTGAACAATCCTCCTTTATCCCCATGATTTCTCTGACTTGTGAAAGAAGGACTCTGATGCAGGCCTGTCGCAATTCATTCCACAAATCAGTCTAAATTAGATATGAATTGAGGTAACACACAGGCTCTGTTCCTGCCCGTGGTATCCATGCAGCAATTTGCAGAATTGTAGAATCCTCCGTGGGGTGTGATTCGTGGTGGTTTAAGGGTTCACCTCTGTCTCCTCCATCTGTGGGGCAGGGTCAGGGTTCACAAGGGGTCCAAGGTGATTCTAATAAAGCTCTCATTAGTCACACGACAGATGTTGCAATCACACATGGAGTTTTGACACATCAAGTTGCCTTTTTTTTAGGTCAATAAACCTCCTAAGAAGGTGTAAGAGAATTGTGCACCGCAGGCAAGACAGGACTACCAGATCTGGTTTTGGTGTATGCAGGGTCAGTTTGGGTTTTTGCACCACGTTTCCAGAATCAGGTTCCTGGGAAGCTAAGTCTAGGTACTCAGCAGTAGTGAGAGGAGTCAGTCAGATCTGGCAGGTTTTATTAGATTTTTATTAGATCAGTCTGCTGATGGATCTTCTCTAGGCTCAGTTTAGCTCCCAAAATGAAGAGCAGTGGCAGCAGCTCAGATACAGCTTCAGGAAAAGCAATCTTGAGAGTAATAAAGAGGGGAAAAAAGCAAAACTCCAAGAATTAAGGATTTCTGATATCTTTTCAAATAATCATTCAGCAGAAGAGAGTGTGAATGGCTAATCCAGAATGACTGTTTTGAGACATACTGTAATACTGCATAAACCTTCTAAAAATTCTTCAAAACAGAAGGGTTGAGAACTTACCTTCTTAAAAAAAAAAAAAAAAAATCATTAGTCCACTTAGTGGAAATGGAGACCTAAAGGTAGAACTGCATTACATGAGCTGAATTACATGTAATTTGCTGTCTAACCTCTATTTCTTTTTAAGATGGAACAACGTGGCTGGATTGTACTTGGCAGCTTGTTTTGTTTCCTGGGGTTTCTTTTAGCCTTTTGTAGAGCTACTTAAATCTTTCTTCAGCTGCAGGGGTGGATTGGTTTGTTTGCTTGGGGTTTTTTGGGCAGGATGTGGGTTTTTTTTGGTTGTTTGGCCTTCTCTATTTTCCATGAACTTTGTATATTCATGTACCTACAATTGTTAAAACAGAGATACATGTGTGTGTTTTGGCAATGTTCTCAACTAGATTCTCTGGCAGCCTCTAGTGCTTACTAAAGAGTACAAAATCTAAAGTACTCAACACATACTTACACGTACTTCAGTTGTCATTTGTTTCAGTGCACAGACATAAACACCTCTTTTAGATGACCTCACTATGCAGGAAACTTTTACTAAGGAAAAGAAACTGGGAAAGCTGTAGAACTTTAAATTGAACTCTCTGTTTTGGCCAGGGAAGCAAATTCCTTGCTAAAACGCATTGGATAAATTTCTTTCCTTGCCTCTCAGAGATATCAGAAACCTAAAAAATGGCTATTTAGTAACCCTATTGTGTTGATCTTGGCTTGGGAAGTAAACTTGCTTAGCTTTCAGTGAAACATAAGGAGAGGAAGTACTGATCATTCCTATTTATATGTATTTTTTTATTCTTTGTCAGAAAAATCTTATTGTGATTTTGACTTAGATTTTAATTCATGTTAGCCTGAGCACTATATTTATATATATATATATATAATTCAAGAGCGGTGATACTTTAAATAAAAAAAACTGGCAGTACTGTTGTACACATAAAAGTCTGTTTCATTTAGATGGTAATACTGTTTTAATATGACAAACCATCAGCAGTTTTAAATTATTTGAAATTCAATGGCAAACATTTTAAGATAATTAAGTTTGTGTTTTGCTTTGTTTGATCAAGTCCTATTTTCATGCTTCCATCTGCTCAAAAGGGGGTGGTACGAGTGGTCCCAAGGGGCCTTATTTCAGATCTGGGCTTGGTGGATGGAGTCAGCAGCAAGGACAGTTCCATTGTCAGCAGTTACTGTGCTATGAGTGTTGCTCTGAAATTTCATTTTGTGCAACCAAATGTGAACAGTGAGATAGTATCATATGCTTAAAAGTGAAAAGTTTTTAGTAAACATAATATGTTTGCAAAATTTGTGAAATGCTAGTCGGTATTTGTGGAGCAGGATGATGATACACTGTTTTAAACAGAACCTTGCAAAAGCAGCTGTGTGACACCATCTGTGCGTCAGGTCTTGGTAGCAAAAACTCAAGATAGAATTAAGAAAGTCACTAAACTGTGTTGGATTTGAATAAATGGGATGTTTGGAAGGGATAAAGATCTTCCCTGGCAACTATAACTCCACACTGATGATGGAGGAGGTTTTGAAGGAAAAAGTTTTTTTTCCACAGGAACTTCTATGTTCACTGTTGAGATGTTATTTTAAAGATGATATGAGCATCTTTTTCTTCTCATATCATCAAATGTGTTTTTATGGTTTGGAGTCTACAGAGCTGGTGAGAGAAATCACCATTCTGGGACTTTGTGTCCCAGTAACTGAGCAGTTGGATACCCAGTGGTTCCAGTAACCTTTGAGCACGAGTGGAGGTTGATTTGCATTGTACTGGGATGGAAAATATGGGTCCCTTTCCTTATATCCAGCTCTCTCTTCTCACTTTATTGAGCTATTAACATTTTAGAAATCATTAGTGCCTAACAAGTCTTGTGCTTTTTGCTTGAAATAGAATTGTATGTATTTGAACAAAAGGGATGTTTCTTTCAGGAAAACTTTGCTGAAAACCTGTCTGCTTGTGGATTTGAGTCTGAGAGATGTTTCCTCATGCAGACATGAGAATTCTCTCCAAGCTGTTGCTCTCTGGTGATAGCAGGGAGAAATTCACTTGTACTGCTGCAGAGAAGTTTCTTGTTTCTTTGCAGTGATGTTTGCTCATATTTATAGCATTTAGTTCCTTATTCAATAACTTGTTGTATGTTCATCTCTAAATGGAATTTTATCGCTCAGACTTGATCAGGCAAAGGGTTTTTGACTAATCTCTTTTTAAGCTTAGTAATAACTATATTGGACTTTAAGTTGGATATATTGTGCCCTGTCCTAAAACACGTTTTTTAAAAGGTAGTTTTACTATCTCTGGAATTAAAGACTTGCACACCTCTGATAATAAAACCCAATCCTCATACAATACAACAAGAAAATTTGAGCAATGCTCTCAATTTCAGGTTATTTGGAACAATAAGACAGTTCAAGAACAGCATCTTCATCTCAATGGTCGGGTCATAGCTGAAGGAAAGAAATGAGTTTAAGGGAAAAGATGTTTTAAATGAAACAAACTGTTCCATTTAGCTCTGGGTGTATTCTGCAAATCCCTTGGGTCCTGTCAGGATACAGGAATATTCAACACCTGATTTTGCTCCTCAACTCTTCTTTTGGCTCTTCTAAGTCATCACCCCCCTGGAAGTATCCTAAGTGCATTTCTTTTTCATTGTTTGAACACTTCATTTTTTCTTGCTGCTCCTAAAAATAAAACCTTAATGGAACCTTTCCACTCTGGTCAAGTATTTATGCTATACATGATCAACATAGAGGGAGTAAAATTCTGCTTGTGCTTATTTTTCACATCCCAAATGAACCAAAGATGACTTCTACAATTATAACTTTAACTTCAGAGATACAGGCATGGATGAAAGTTTCTCTATGACACTTTTATCTTACAAGACTGAATGTATATTTTGATTCCTGAAAATTAAAAATCAAGTTCCTTAAAGGAATTGTTTGGACTCTTATGTGTGAATGTATTAGAAATTCTAATTTTAAGTGTTATTTTACTTTCTCTGGGGTGTAATTTGCTGAAACAAAGAGAAAGGAATCTTTTTCATTCAATGAATGAAGTAATGAAAATGGCAAGAAATGAACAAAACCCCAATATTGAAAACCGAGGGCAACCTGAATGTAACAGTCTCATTTTGCACAAAAAAAATCAGTTTGTGTTCTGTGAACAGAGGTTTTTCTCCTGATGCAAGTTTATTACATGTTAGGAGTTGTGTGTTATACATCTGTAAGGGATACAAGTGAGAGGAAAAGTCCTGCTAAAGTGAGAAAACTTGCTGGATTCTACAGCTGCCTTCTGTGCTGTGGATCTCCAGGGTCCACTTAGGAGAAATCAAGATTTGCATTGAGGCATGAGAAGAGAAATGTTTTCTGCTTTGTCACTCCTCAGGATAAAACCCCAGTGTGTTTCCAGTCCTTATCAAATGTGACCTATTCCTCATTAGCTCTTTGTGCTTTCATGAATCAAATGTGAAGCGTAACTTTTTGGTTATGGCTGAAAAATAAAGTACTGCAAATTCTACCTTTAAATCTCTTATCTCTGGACTTGAGAGAGTTTTATCATTTTGACAAATTTGGCAAGCTCCAAAAAAAATGTAAAATAATTTTTAAAAATCTGAATGCAAGATTTCAAACCCTGATCAATACCAAACATCTATAGTTTATTTTTTGGATTCATGAGGCTACAGGAGATAGATTATGTATCAGAAGAAGCTTAAGAGCTAATTATCAGAAAGTTGGTAGAAGATGGGGATTAAAGCCCACAACTTCTGGATATTTTTCTAGTTCCTGTGGATTGAAGCAATTAGTAAAAATGTTGCCACCAGCAAAGTTTCAATTGTTATTTCCCAAGTGTATCCTTTGCTATTATACAAGTTCTTTCAATGATAAATAAAAATTAATCTTCTTTCTCATTAAAAAAAACCCAAACCCAAACACAAGATTAAAAGTGTCCTACTGATACTAATACAAGCAATATAATTTTTCATTAAAGGTAGAAGTTGTTTATATCCTATATATCTTGATAAAGATATTCAAAGTTATTTTGAGCCCTGTGGGACAACAATAAAGGCTTCTGCTTTAACCATTGGAGTAAGGGGCTTTTAGAAACCCTTGAGTTTCTGTAATGAAATTCAGCATTGGTCTGTTGAATGAGTTTGTTGACTCTAAGATGGTCCATATGGCTATATAAAGAACAGCATAAATTAATCAGCAAAATACCCACCTATACCATAAAAAAATGTGCATTTATGTTATTAACATTTTGATGTTTAAATTTTTATTACAGGGATCATCTCATTGTTAAATGATTGCTGTATTTTAAATCAAGCTGTTAGTTAATGTGTACTCTTAGTGTCCACAAATTCAGCTCAGATAAAGGCAGCTCCTGTTGTCCTGCCAGTTCTATACACAGCAGTTCTATTCCTCCACTCTGGTTCAAATCATGTAAATTTGGGTTCGATTCTGCCTAAATCTGGCAGATACTCTCTTAAATTTTCTTTCCTTAAGGTCATTGTGAGGTACTTTCAGCAAAGCCCAGCTTTCTTTCAGAGAAAAGTAGACACAGCTTTTCTTACACATCCAAGCATTTTCTGCAGAAAGAGTGACCCTGTTTTGGATGTGTCAGGATCACATCTTAATCAGGATGAGCAGAGTCTGTGGAAAGGGGGAATTCCTCAGAGCCTGGTGGCTGACACCAATACTGTGGGCAGTTTTACCTCCTTCCTGGTTCTTTGCATTCCTACTCAGATCTATGAATAAAAATGAAGTTTTCCTGTTGAAGTTTGGTGCTTGTGTTGCAGTCGTTCATCTAAATTCCATAGTTGTTTTGTGTGTGGAAAATATGTATTTTGACTAGTGAAGTGTTTTGTGAAGGCAAACAGTACAAAAATTAGTCTGTGCAGAGTTATTTAATATAGCTGTTCCTTGACCATTACTTGGACACTTCCTTGCAATCTAGAAACATATTTTGAAAGCATTTGATGGCTTTCAGTTGAACACATAATTTTCAATATTTGTTATTACATTATTTTTGAACAGAAAAGCTGTATTTCTGTTGGAATCCAAATTTTAAAAACTAGAATAGAATATGACTGCTTCTTAAAAATTACTCCTAAAAAGGGAAAAAAATAGTTTTTATAAATGAATGTGCTCTCTCACTGGCTTTCGTATCTTCAAAATTACTGTTATTTTAGCTGGTTATTCACATGAGTAATCCATTGAGCTCTGTAGAGGTTTCAGCATTCTGGCTTTTATGTATTTCACTGGTACAGAAATGATCTGTAGTATTTTATTATTACGCAAATAATATGGGATTGAAGAATCTACTTTATTTCTCTCTTTGGTTTCTGTCACTTCCATCCAACTTAATGACACATTTTCTAAGTTGCTTATACCTCATACACATCTTTATTTGTATTTATGTACATAAATCTGGTTTTGTGATATTTCTGAAGATAGTTCCTGGAGCCTGGGGACTGTTGTTTTGTGCCAGCAATATAAGAAGGACAACCCAACACTTGTGCCCTTCAGGAGAGCTGACACAAGGACTCTGACAAAAAAGATGACAGAAGCCAGACAGCTGGGCATATAAAAAATGTGGTGCATAAACTTTAGAGTACACATTTTGCTCTGAATTTTCTTCCTTCTCTATAATTTTGGATCAGGAGAGAGAGATGGGAGTCATCCCCCTATTCTTGTAGTAGTTTCTATATTAATATTGACTATTTCCTGGTTTAAGTAGGTATATGCATTGTATGGAATACTTCGTGTTCTGTCTACTCCCAAACAATTTCAAAATTATAAATACTATCATGCTAATAATCTGGATTTTTTAAACTCCATAAAGAAGTTTGTGCAATAGACCTTTATAATATCTAGAAAATTATTAGCAGTTGCACAGACAATAAGTTGTATTTAAAGTTTGGCAGGTTTAAAGACCCAGTCAAACTCTGAATAGATATAAAAATAATATCTACATTTGACTTCTCTGAAGAATCCAAATCTAAGATTTTAATTAACTACTGTTTTCTTTCTTCTTGGAGGTTTAAAATTTAATGCAATGATTTCTCTTAGTATTTTGGAGTTCTTGTTTGACACAGCCTCTTTACATCAAATGAGGATAGACATTAATGAGCAATAAAATACAGTGAAAGAGTGTCTTCTCTCAAAGTCTAGTCCAATCCTTTGCTGTCTTACTCGTCAAGGACAACAATCCTGGCTCGAATGGGATGTTTTTGGAAAGTTAAATGTAGTGGAAATTTTTAAATTTTCACTGCTGAACCTTTGACAATATTTATCTCTTAAGGGAATAGTTTAGGCATTAAATAACCAAATCTCTTCTGATGGAGATACTTCTGTTTGGCTTGTGAATTTTCCTGAGAAACATAACACAGAAAAAAATGTGGCAGAAAACAGAAAAAAAAATCATTGGATCTAGAAGGTGTCTGGATAACCCTTGTGTTTTCTGTAAATATAAACAGTCTCTCAGGGTACAGCTGACTGATTGCAGGTTTTTTAGGGCCATGTGTTAGCCTGGATCACTGTTCCATGCTTTGCTTCTGCAGTACTACAAGTTTGAAATAATTTCCTTGATTAATACCTGAAGTAGGAAATATTAATAATAGTGATANCAGGTATTTTAGGGCCATGTGATAGCCTGGATCACTGTTCCATGCTTTGCTTCTGCAGCACTACAAGTTTGAAATAATTTCCTTGATTAATACCTGAAGTAGGAAATATTAATAATAGTGATAGATCATTGTTAATCATATTCAACCGTGGGATTTTGGATATGCCTTTGTTAGTCTACCAGTTTGGGTTTATTTTGGTGTGAAGTTGGATTATATTGCAGTGTGACATGGGGATGACAGATTTGATTGTGTTTTTGTGGTGGCATTGCATGGGTAAATCTTGTTTGCATCTCCTCTGAAATGTTCCACGTAACACTACACCAGCCTGCTTGGGGTGGTGTTAGATTTGGGTGCATATGTCAAGATCTCCTCAATGACAGAGTTTGAATAAGCTATGTTTTAAGTGCATAAGATAGAATTTCACGTGAGTTTTTGCTGATACCCTCAATGGTTTTCTAGCTTGGCTGCTCATGAAAAATGTGAAATTAAAGCTAGATACACACCCACCAGGACATGAGATGAATAATGTATTCAAAATATGAAAGTGTTTTTTCTGAATGTGTTAATCATCTCTATATACCTTCCAATTATGCTTATAATATCTGTTAAGGAATGTTCCTATATTTATTTATTTTTAATTTTGGGGGTGATGCAATATTTAGAACACAATTATGTTTTGGTTTGCTGTGCTTGTCTTGCCAATTTCTTGTTTTTTGAAGTCTCTCACTGATTGCTTCTCATTTTTCATTACTGATGGCCCCTTCAGACAGGCAGGCTCTGAGCTAATTAGCAAAGCTTTGTTCATAAATGCTTGATTCCTCCAAAAACTCTGCAGGAAGGGAACTCATGAACAATACTACACAATATGCAGTTGCAGAGGCTTTCGTGTTAACAGTAAGGTGCTGCAATGTTTAAATGAATACCCAGCACTTTAGATATTATTAAATCATGCTCTGTGATGGGGACGTTTATAGTCCAAAGGACAGTGGAGTAGGATGATGCCCTGCTGCAGGTCTGAGAATCAAAAGCTGGCATGCAAGAATTCTGTCTGTCCAAACCACTGTTTGAAATTCCTCTGGAATTTTGTGGTTAGGCCAGCAAACTGGGTGAGTTTTCTTTGTCATCATTTGGCAAGCTCCAAACAGGTTCTGTGGGTGCCCAATTGCTGCTTAAACAAACTGTGCCTCACAGTGATGAAAGGCTGAGCTCTGACTTTTGTCAGGGTTGGAAGGGCAGTGAGTGAGATGAGGAATAGGTCTAGGTATGGCAGGAGGAGGAGCTGGGTTTTCTGAGATGGTAAAGCTACAGAATCTGATACCTCTGCGATGTAAGAAACTCTGACATGAAGAGCTTCTGGTCATCATTGGGTACCTCTGATTGGGGTCAGTAATTTGGGAGCAGGGATAGGCATTTTTCTCCTCCTGTTGCATTCATGGCTTCATCTCTGCTCTTTGAGGCATCACACTCCCAGTGAGACTACCCCTGCTTTGGAGGACCCTATTTCTTTTGAGATAATTTTCAACACTGTGTTTGCTTATTTTGTGAGATCCAGAATTTATCCTTCTGCATTAAGACAAAATCTTTTTTTTTCAGGATAATTGAAAAGTTTTTCATATTAAATGAGTAATACAAATTAGTGTTGCTCATCTGCAGAGGGGAGTGCTGCCAGCACCACTGAGGGTGTGCAATTGCCTCCTGGCAGACAATGCATAGCAGATCTTCTCTGAAGCCAGGACAATTCCTTGGGTCTCCTCATGTTCTTATTGTGTGAAGGTGTGGTTCTAGTATAACATGAACCTTGTCAAAGTCATTCTGTAAATGAGAAACCCTTAATGGTTCTAGGAACATTTGTGGGTGTGTGTGTAAATTCAGGCTTCCCTGGAGTAAGTCAGATGAGGGTTCTGGAAGGGGCTGTAGCATTTACCTGTTGTACAGCAGATGGAAGAACAAGAGTTCCTGCTGCTTCAGAGGAAGGCAACCAGAATATTGATCAAGAGCTGGCTCCTGAAAAGGTGTATGTTTATCCTATAAGTGAATGTTTATACAAGGAATTTTCTGCAGGGATTGCCCATAAATTGGTGGTGCTTTAAGCAATGGATAGAACACTTATTTCCTTGAAAGGAAAGGCAGTATCTTGGCTTCATTAAAAATGAGCATACAATTTTTTAGCATGTTGTATCCTAGCTTAAACTTAAACTCATGACTAGGCATGACAGTGTGCATTGCAGTGGGAAATAGTTCTTAACATAGATTAAAATCAAGGGATGTGATGCCTTTGATTAAAATCAATATATGGAATGACAGTTACTAAAATGCAGATGAAAACTAGTACAAAGAATTAATAAGGGACACTGATAATAGAATGGCTGTCACTTAATATTTTATGCAGATTCATAAAATATCTTTCAAATTTTGAATCAACAGCTGGTAAAAAATGCAATTGTAATGGGCTCATTTGTATGTAAATGACTGTCATTCTATTCTAGGCTACCCATGCTTTATGGGATCCTGCTGGATATCTCTAAGCATAGCCAAGAAAATAGGCCTTTTCAGGAAACCTCTCAAAAAATCAATTTAAATGCAAAGTCTTTGCCTGGCTTTTAAGTTCTCAAAAGTAATTCATAAGGTTCTATGTAGTCTGAAAGTTCTGTATATTTGTATTTAAAATAGTAATCCAGAACATTGTTGGGAGCTGAATATAATACAAATTAAGAGCTCTAGGGTAATTCTGGCAACACCAAAAGGCAAATTCTTTGCATGTTCCAACTCCTGGAAGAACTGGTCAGAGTAGGTGGCAATGTCTGTGTACCCAGAGATGTGAAGTGAATGTCCAAAAGAATCCACGTTGTGTGCATTGCTTTATATTGCTCATACTCAATATCCACTAAAGCCCCGTATTTTCTGTAAATACCTGGACTTTGAGCTAGAAAGAGCAAATTTATAATGAGGACTTTGTACACAGGCACCTCACCACAGTGGGTTTTCGTGGCACATCTGGTGCAGAAGTGCACCGTGTGCCTTTTGTCACTTCTAAAGGATGGTCATAAAGATGAACATTTTGACCTTGGCATGAAAGGCTGATGGATGTACAGCTCAAGATTTATGAGTTAAAAAATTATTTTAGAGGAATTAAATAACAGGAGTTTTTTTATAGTATACAGCAATGTACAGTGTAAGAGAATTTTAATATTAGTTGTTTTATTGGAAAAGTAAATTATCCAATGTTTGGAGCAATTTTGATCTTCATAAAGCTTCAAATAAGTTATGTTCTCAAGGAAAGAATAGAATTTCACTCATTTACTAAAATGTTTAGCTCTTTCTTGTTTTTAATATGTTTTTAAGTGTAAGTGACTTACAAACACTTAAAGTCTTAAATGCAGATTGGAGATTAGAAGTGTGTGTTAAGATGAAAACCAGAAAGAAATGTTTTGATTGATATCTCAGAAGGAAATGCCAAGGATAAATATAAATACAGTTGATTGCAATTGATGTGGGCAAGTGGTAATCAGCTGCTAATCTAAACAAACAAGACTCCAGCAGATATTTCAACTCTTCACCTTTCCACTTGTCTTTGAGTTGCCTTTCCCAATTCCATTTGCAAACAATTTTTCTGCTTGTAATATTGCTATTACATTTCTTATGTTATGGGCAGTTAACGAAAAATATCTTTTTAAAAAGAAAGAAGTGAATGGATGAAACAAATGGTTATGGTTTGGGGGCAAGTGTCCTCTCTGTCACCTTTAGAGAACCCTGAGATGCTGTAGGTTTTTTCCCTGAAAGATAAAGTGCACTGCCTTATTTATACAGCTATATTTATAGATCTATATACTATATACATATAATATGGAAATATTATAATAATATCTCCATACACAAATTCAGTGTGAATTGTAATTTTCTTTAGAGTGGTAGGAAATATGAAGAGGGGTGCTTTTAGTTTCTGCTCCCTTATTTATCTTGCTAAGGAAAGGTTTTGCTGATAGTGCAGTTTGCATTCCTTCTTGTGCTATGAATGGAATTATCAGGGTGAAAGCAGTTCCC
The DNA here is from genome assembly GCA_013397295.1 of Polioptila caerulea. Taxonomy (NCBI): domain Eukaryota; kingdom Metazoa; phylum Chordata; class Aves; order Passeriformes; family Certhiidae; genus Polioptila; species Polioptila caerulea. The sequence continues at coordinate 444,146 of VYXF01011622.1, forward strand.
CAACAGTGCTTTTCCATGGGCAGGGCTCATGGAAACAGCTGTAACCTTCAGGCTGATGAAGGTGACACAGATTGAAGTGGACTGTGGAATTCAAGGGTCATGTAATGAATTCTGATGAAGCCTAAGTGCTGGAAATGAGGTGATGGGACTGACCATTTTTTATTAGATCATGTGTTAACACAGAGCAGTTTTGAGCTGTTTGTTAATGTGTCAGCCTCCTTGTGATTAAGCATTAAAGGTACTTTAAAGTTGCATTTTTTCAATCCTCCCTTTTAGTTTCCTGGAGGATTGCCTAGACTACTCCATATAAATAAAAACCCTGAAACATATAATAATTAGTTTCTGACATCTTTTTAGGAAATCTATTTGTGAAAGTGCAAAATATGGAAATGAGCAGATTGCTGTTTTTACCACCAGTGTTAATCTGTGTAGGTTGTTTAAATTGTAAAACAGTAACAAAAGAGACTTTTCCCTCTGCATAAGACCATGTGTGGAAAGCAAGTATAAAAGTTAAAGACAGATAAACTTAAGCAAATTTTACGAATATGATAAAAAATTTGAAATTGCCGATGGAAATTTAGGTGTTTGCACATTGACTTGAAGAATTACATTAATTTAGAGGAGAAATAACAGCAGGTAAACTGAATTTCCAGTTAGAATTAATTATCTTACTATGGGTTTTGAGTGGTTAAACTAAAAGCTTTTTGCACTTAAATTATTAGCTGTGAAGTAAGAAGAGAGATGAATATTCTCCAAAATCAGCTCATGAATTGCTTGGTCATTAAATTATTGTTTATGGATTGAAGAAAAAATTGAAAAAAATAATGATTGAGGAGTGTGAATAGAGCATTGTGTTGTTTTCTGGCTTGTTTATTGTTTATCCTGGAAGACAATACAACTGGAACTTCAACTGAAACTGAGGTGATAGGAACTAATGCCACTCTAAGAGGTTTCAAAGCTGCCCACAAAGGGTCCCACCTTGCCCTGCTCAAACAGCTTTTTGATAACACTGAAGTTTAGCAAGGTTTAGCAAAGAGAAACAATAGTCTGATGGAATTTCAGACTTCTGTAAAGACTTATCGACAGATCCTATTAAAGCCTACAATGCTACATTGGGAAGTCTCTCAAGGCTCCTTTGTCAAGGTTGGTTTATTGTCCACATAGTTTGTTAAAAAGCTTTTAGAGCCTCTGTGGTCGATTGGATATGTGATGTTGTTGTAAATGTGCAGTGAGTCAACATTATAGTTCTTATGAAATTTTAATGCCAAAAAATTAAAAGCACAAGTGCTGTAATCAGTTCATAAAACAAAATATTTGAGTCTCTGACCCCATGCTGCCAGGTGGGGATCAATGAATGCTGCAGTGTTTGATTTTCTCTCTCTCCAGTTTGGTGTGTGTTTGTGACTTTTCCTCTGTACATTTAGTCCAGTGCTCTCAGTTAGTGAAGTATTTCTGCATTTCAGATAAGCATAATATCCAGCCCTAATGGTTTGTGCTGATGAGCGTGTGTTCTGTGTGGAAAACACTGCGGCAATAGTCAGCTCTGTAATTGGACAGCTTACTGCTTACTGCACTTTCCTGAAAGCTTTTGAGTTTGTGCTCAGTCACATATACTTTCCAGATTTTTTTATATTTTTTTCATTTTTATGATCAGAAGTGAATGAAGGCTGGTATATTTATTCTAAAAAAAGTTCCTTACTGAGTTTTTGGTAAAAGTAATATATTAAATGTGGCCTGGAGTCAGAGAGTTTCTCATAAACTGAACCTTTAGCAAACCAAGTTACCAAGTGTATTTCAGTTTTATTTTGTTGTTTGATTGTTTTTTTTCCCTCTCTTAAGATTCACATTCACCTGTTCTGTTACCACCATCCCAAGAGTTATAATCTTTATTTTTCAGTGTAGTACATATTATTTTATTTTTCCCTTAATCTGTCTCAATCTCTGCCAATTCTCCATCAAATCAGAGACCATTTTGAACTTGATTGTTGACTTGAACTTGAAATAGATAATTTGTTTTACTAGCATATTTCAGAGTTTGGCACCAACTTTTACAAGCTCAAAACCTTTTAAAGTAACAATATAAATCAAACCTGAAAGTGGTGGGATGTATGGGCACTTAAAATACAGCATTTTGCACAATGCTGAAATTATGTAAAAGGCTTAAAGATGATCCATGTGTTTACTCAGCGTACAGATGGATGACAAAGCAAATGTCAAGACTCCCTCAGGACTATAACAGAGAAGTTTTTTTGCCTTCTTTTAAAACATGTCTAAAAGCAGAAAAAGTTTTGAAATGTAAACAGTTCATAAACTGCATTGTTGGCATGGAGATTACAATCAATTAGCTAAAATGCAAAGTTAATTTAGAAATACAATTATGTATCTTCAAAATAGAATCAGGCATATGGACAGAGGTGCAGAAAACTGATATGGAAAATGTGTTTCCAAGTGGTAATTTTTTTGTGCTGGGAGGAATTATTAAGAAACTTGTAAATATTAAATAATTCGAAGAAAAGAAAAAAAAAGACTATTATGATTTATATAATCCTGAAATAACAGTGGCATGTAATGTTGTTAGCTTCAGAGAAGGAATTATTGCATTTCTGAAAGTTGTCTGCAATGGAGGCTTGTCACAGTATAACTAAGAAATAATGACTAGACCAATTTTAGAAGGAATGAAGCTTGGAGATGATATCTAATGGCAGGGAATGTAAACAAAAAATCCCTGAATAACCAACCATCTACCTCTTGAATAATATATATTTTGGGAAAAGTAAAACAGCCACAAAGGCAGAATGTGTCTGATTTTGTATATTTTCTTACCACTTGTTGCAAGAAAATTCTAATGCTTGCTATTGCTATTACTCAGGTTGACTGTATAAATGAATAAATGTTATTTTCACTGGAAACTGTGACCTAAATCCTCACTACTTCAGTCATAGCAGGACTGGACATTGCACTTAGGGGGAACATGTTGTGGTTTTTAATTCACAGTAAACTGTTGCAACAGTTGCTGTCTCCGGGACGGATCTCACTAGGATTTGCTCATATTTGGTGGATTTTTGTTTTTTTTTTTCTTTTAAAATAAACAGTGATAGCTAAAATCCTCTAACGAAGTTCTTTGCAAACCATGGACTAGTGAGTTTTATCAAGGTCTTTCTCTCTACATCCTGAGGTGTCTCTCTTAATTCTGTTTTGGGATTTACTTCATGCTATGAAAGGAGATGAAGCTCCCTGTCAGCGGTGCATGGACCAATGATGCAGTTTTGTTAATCTCTGCACTGTTGGGTCACATTGCTGGCTTTCACTTCTCCATCAGAGAGAACAAATGTTTCTCTCTGGCAGTTTACTTTACTTAGCATTTTGTGCAAAACATTGATCCAAATCATGATAAAGTAGATAGAAACCAATTTTCTACTATCATATTTTTTATTTGTCTGCTATCTGTTTAATCTAGTCTGCATCTTTATCTAAATTAAATGTCATTTGGAAAAAACTTTTTTCCTCAACAATACAGACTACATTTAAAGTTCTAACATAGTGCAATTTTAAAAAAGAAGATTAAAGGAAGGATCCAATGCATTAGTTTCTGTCTAATTTGAACCAGAGTGGTGCCCAGATCTTTTGTAAAACACATGTAAAGCAGACTATGAGAAGGTTATCAGAAGAAAGTAGGAGCATTTGATTATGAATGGTCATGTAGAGAGCTGAAATAGTCAGAATTTTTTTCTAGAGAAAAGATAATGCATTCTTCTTAGTGAATTTTTTTTTTCTTGGATAAGATGCATGAAAGTGTTCAAGGACAACAGACCCACAAGGCCATATTTTTATTTTTAAAGAGGTTAAATTGCTATTGAATTATAACAGGAATATTCTAGATATAAACATAACTAAATGCTTTCATTTCAAAGTACTTGATCTTCAACAGCTGTTTGCTTCAACAATTACAAAAAAAAGGTTAGTTTCAGGTACCATTTTCTTGGCAGCCTGCAAGCTTTGTCCCAGCTGGAACTGAGCATGTAGTTTTCTTACAGAGATGCTCATGGAACTGCGGGCAGCTTTCTCAGAAAGCAGTGGTAAGATACTGGAGGAAAGTTTTATTTCATCTGAGGTCAGCTTCAAAACTCCTTTAATATAATAGTGATAAAAATTAATTTGCCACATATACAACATACATTTCATTACTGCACAGGTTAATGAACGAGATGAACCTTTTTTTAGATTTGGGTGAACAAGTGGTGCTCTGTGCATGTCTTTTCCTGACAGGGGAACTTTGCTGTCATAGGAAATGCAGTATGTGCATTTAAAAGGAGTGACTGAATGTCAAAACAGAAAAATACTTTCTCAAATAAGGACCTGGTGTTTAATTTCAATTTATTTACACCCTAAAAATAGCGAAAGGGTAAGGACAGCATAGTCTTGAAGGGAGCAATACAATGACACAAACTATGTCTAAATTAAAAATCTCACCATTTTATATACAGAAGAGTTACATGATGCCAAACTAACACCTGTGCAAATGGTTCTGATTTGTTGTTCATCCCTTGATAAAGGTTTTCTGGTTGTTCTTTTGTTCTCTCTGGTTGTTTCAGCCCTCTCCATGACCAAAACCAGTGTAAACATGACGTGGCACTGCCCTAGGAGGGCATCTCCTCTGTGTGCAACCCCTGATTGCAGTCACTTACTATGACACAAGAAAAATACTGAGAAACTGTCAGTCATGTTCTAAATAAAGACCAACCAGTTATCCCTGTGCTTTTCATAAAGTTTAAGCTTAGCAAGATGTCTGGTAATACTTCACTTTCTGTTATCCATCTCTTTGAAACGACTTCTGAAAGGTTTAGTAAGGTAGCTGGGAGATGAATAAGAAGTAACTGTTCAGTAATGTAGCTTCCTTGGATGTTTTGAGAGGCAAATATTTGTATTTGCAAGAAATAATAATCTAACTATGATTCTCAACAGGGTGTCATAAGATTTCAGCCAGAACAGTTTGGGAGTACGTTGTTTCAGGCTATTTATTCCAGAAGTGGGAATAGATGAAATTCTCCAATGGGATTGAAAAAGTTCCATAATGATATAAGACATTAGCTTAGCAGTTGGAAATAACATTTATGAACCACTGGAAGTTAAGTTCTCATGGGTTTAATATTTTCTATAGCCTCATAAATCTGTTACAGGCATAATCTCTTTATTAAGTCAGAAATTCTATTTCTTTTTTAGAAGATATTGACAATTCTGCCCTGAAATAAATGAGCTCCTCATGGTAAACAAATTTGAACAAAGGAGCTACTAAGAGAATCCTCCACATGTAAATATTCAAATATTAAGTCTCTCCTTGAAATTCATTGTAAAAAGAAACAAATACAACTTCAGAAGGTGGACAAATGTCTGTTAGGATTAAATGTATGCATTAATTTTCTGTGGGGTTGGGAGCTTCATACAGATGTTTTTGGTGTTGCAAAACTCTAATCACAACAATGGAGCTTGGCTCTGGTCCTGCAGAGGGTCCAGCACCCTCTGTCCTTTGTGCTTGTGTGACCCCTGAACTGAAATGGGGGAGTTTAGGTGGGGATCGGTCAGCTGAGAAAAACCACAGTCATGGTTAATTCAGACAACGATGCTTCTCCCATTTTCAAGCTCTAGTTTTTAGGAAGATTTTACTTAATTCTTATTCTCTGGTGTAGTGATTTTGGCTCACCAATTTGAAGTTCCCCAACCATGATGCCTGCAAGGTTCTGGAACAGGTAGCAAATAGCTGTAGGTTTCTTGGTAATTTCCCATGGCTGAGGTCAATGCACGTCGTCTGTGGCTTATGAGCTCTTTCAAGGTTTCTCTTCAGAGAAGCAAAGAGGTTGCTTAGATATATTGTATGTAGTAAATAAAATGCTTGTAATGTTGAATGTTTAGCAGGCCTTTAGAGAAGAGTAATGACCAGAAATAATGTCAAATGTTATGTTCATGATATGTTCTGTGTTACTGTGTATGATAGTTTCCTTTATCCGGATGATTATATTCAAAGCTGTCCTTAGTATTTTACATTTGGTCAAGTGGAACATTTCATATCAAATGTAAGTATTTTTTCCCATTTCTCTTACGAGGAGAAGCTGAAACCTTACACACTTGGGTTGTTCCAAATGAAATATTGTGTTGCTTAAAGCTGATGAGAAACAAGCAAACAACAAAGAGTGATTGTGAATGCAGCTTTAGTTAATTGAAAGTTTTGTAATCAAACCTACAGGCATTGAGAGTTAGGAAAAGAGACCAGCCCTCATCCAACTGGATTTCACCCAGATTCATTTTCTTGATTTGCAGACTGGAAACTGATCTTTAGTCTGTAATCTAGCAAACCTTACAGTAGCCTTTGGTCCTTATTTTGAGAATTTCAGTGGTCTCAGTTTCTGACAATAACATGGATGCACTGTGCCATGCTGAAGTCTCCCTGCACCCCTACAGGTCCTTGAGGAGAGGGAGACCCTGAGTGATCTCCCAGATGCTATATGGTAGCTAACATGTGCTTTTGTCAAGTGATGATCTTTTTTTGTCTCCAGACTATATGCATTGTTACCTGGATTTACATAGTTTAGAAGTCTTTGATGAATTTTACTTGCACCAGAATACAAATGAAAATGTAGCGTTGTACCGTGAAATTAGTTTGTCCCTAAAGTGAAACTGGGCTGTATGATGCACATTGATAAAAGTGATTCATTACTAACATATTTAGGCACTGTTAACTGCAAATTGGTGACAGGTTAGATAACAAAATGCCTAAATGAGTTGACGGGGTAAATTCCATTGTATTTAAATAATGTTTGTAAACCCCTTACGTGCTATAGACATCTGTATCTTCTGATGCACTGAGCTGCAGTTATGGAATCATAACTACTAGCAGTGCCTTGAAAACATTTTTAATCACTGATTGCTACAGAATTTTTTAATGCCTAGTGAGATTCACAGCCATGTGCTGGTATTAGAACCTCCATGTCCTGTCTCATTGCCAGCAGCTCTGGCAATGTGGACACCGTGCACACCAACCATCCCATCAGGCAAACCACCCTGGGAAATCTCCTGAAATGAGTTGATAGGCATTAACTGTGTGGGAAACATCAGCATCAGCTTTTCAGTTGGAGTAAATCAGTCAGGTAGTCATGGCCACAGACTGTGTTGCAAAATGTGATTGCTAAATGGAGAAGCTTTGGAATAAATGGACACGAAAACCAGTTGTAATATAAAGGTTGTTAAGGGAATTAGTTTCTTTTATGAAGCTGTAGAAAATTCCCCATGAGATTAATCTGTGTTTCACTTTTGCAGTTGCAAAGGCTTACATGGATCTGCCACCATGCAATAGTTAAAAACTAGGCAGGCACCATGCCCTGATTCATATATCTAATGGATTTTGATCTAAATGTTGTGCTTACACAGCAACTGATTTTCTTGCATTATGAAAGAGTACAGGAAAGAATTTACATCCAGATGTTTTGTCTGGGGCAAATGTGTGCTTTTTTTTTACTTGGATAGGAAATAACAGAGAGGGATTTAGCTAATTCTTCAGAATTTGTGTGGATTAAAGAATCAAGTCTGTTAGTATTGTATATATACTTGATTATTACAGAAGTATCTAGAAATGAAGAGAACAAATAGAAAGTTAGGGAAATGGCTGTCAAAACATTTGGATTTGATATTCCTTATAATAATCCATATTTACTATTTTATAGGAAAATCAAAGGGATTTTAAAAATTGAAATTCCATGAGCTGGAAGTAATGCTTTCTATTAGGGTATTTCCATGAGGAATATTACCTTTTATTATTTTATTGCTCTCATGTTAAGTTCTATTTTTAAAAGAGAGGAATTAAAATATGTGTAGAGATGAGATAATGGTGGATTCCATTTCTGGAGTGAGTAAGCAGCTTACTAGCTGAGACCTTCATCTTCCTTTAGCTGCAATAGCAAGTCTGTCTGATTTACTTTTGTATGTTGCAGAACTGCATCATTGTAATGACTTTTCCAATATTCTGCTGCTGAAACTTTCTAGCTTATGCATAGGTGTATTTAGGAGGGAGGAAAGGAAAAGGGAGAGAATGACTTGACTTGAGTTCACTCGCAGTGACATTTCTTCTGTTTTGAATGCTGCAAATAATCCCTTACCCTAATTTTGTGACTACAGAAAGTTGACTTGAGTTCCTTAGCCATTTCACAGGTCACCACTAACAGAACTGGTTTTCGTGGAGCTATTTATGAAGCGTTGTGGAGGACATGAGCACAGTTGTAAGGGTGACACTCAGAAGTAGCATCTTGCATGGGGGACTCATATAATGAGAAATGACAGCTGACCACAGGGATGAAAGGAGAAGGCCTAAACAGAGCAAGAGGAAAAATGAATAGAAATGGGTGCATCTCCACATCACTGAGCAATCATTGAAGAAAGAAGCAAACTGCTCTGTTTTCTCCCCTCAGTCATTTAATGCTCTGACTATATATTTATAATTTTACACCCCCATCCCTCTTACTTTTTTAGACTTTCTGGCAAATGCTGACTTGCCTACATCAAAGGCAAATACTCCACACATCAAGATTATAAATTTGATTGCTGTTACTATGCCATGTACATACTGTCAGAAGCCATCTGTACCAGTGTGTTGGTAGTTGAAGGGGATTTTATGTCTGCCCTTTACTCCCTGTTTTGCTGGTAGCAAAATCCCTGGTGGATTTCATGGTTGGGAGTAGCACCTGTGGCCACTCTGTGCTCTGACAGCTGCAAGACTCACATGCCAAGCTTTTGAATGGATTTTTTCTATTGCTGTCATGTGGGTTAGAAGAGAGCTTCCAGGCAGACATCTCAGCTGTAGCAGTGTTCATTGCTCATAGCTGGACAACAAGGGGTTTTTAACTTTTCATTATTTCATTTATAGTGCACTCATAGGTGGAGTTTGCTTGTTAGAATGTGCAGTTCTAGAGAGTAAGTTCTTGTCTACTCTTCAATATGCTTAAAACTTTTTTTAGATCCTCATTTGCTCTGGACAGAGTTGATAGCTTCTTTCATGCTCTGCATGTGGTCAAGAACACTCTGGGTCTGTAACAAATTAGAGATACTCACAGAAACATCCCATGAAGATTTTTTCCTTGACTGCTGCTGGCAGTGTTTAAATCTAATTCAGTGTTTGGAAGCTGGGAGTAGCTGGAATGAACCATGGCTGTCTCAGCTAACCCATCAGCAGAAAGGAGACTGCTAATCAATGCTCCAAGCATGGCTGTAAGTTTATGTTTGTTAGGACGTAAGTGTGCTCTCTGATACAGCAGGTTCTGCATGCAACCAGGCAAGATGCCTTTAGGTTAGGATTAGGGTTAGCAAAGGATACTAAAGTCAAATCTGGATCATAGAAGGGGATAAGATTTTATTGCATTTATCTGAAGGTGATGATTTTTTACCCCCTTAATTTCTTTGTAGCTTTTTTTTTTCTTTTAACATACTAGAGAGGTATTTGGAAGTATTACATGGTTGACATGGGCTCATTCCGGAATGACACTGGATAAGAAGTTGATTAATTCCTGATATTGTAACCTTATTGCTGTCTAATGTGTGCACTGCTACGTGGCAATATATTGTGCAGTTTTGTGACTGTTCTGGACAGGAAATACCTCTTGAAAGCAGCAAGGATTCTAACAGCCTAGAAGTGGCATTTGAGTGTAAGTGGAATAATCAAACAGACCTAAAAACTCTATCTCTCCAAGACTGGTTGTGAACTTAAAAAGCAGAATTAGAATTAGAAATTGCAATTTAAGTTTGATGTGAGAAATTTAGAAATATCACTAATTTCTTCCCTGCCACAAGTCCAGCGAGCAATATCTTGTAACTCCATTTCTGTTCAATGGACTGTAAGCTGGAGAAGAGGTAAATGCAACTTTCTGCATGAGATATAAAGACATTTGTGGGAAATCATATTTCCACTAGTGGGCTTATGCTCTGCATTCCGTTCAGCTCCTTAATGCTGAAGTTTGCATAGAGAGCTCCCAGTATTTCAATATTCGCATGATTTCTCTCTGAAGATGATTAATTTACACATACTCTCTGTGCAGAGCTCTGGGCTTCAGAAATTTTTTGTGGAAAATGGGTACACAATTTGACTCATACAATTTAGTAAGGCAACATCATGGAAAATAGAGTCTCTTTTCTGTTGTAAGCAAAATGTGTTGGTGGGGAGAGATGACCTTCAGAGATAAGGCTGAAATCAAGCAAAAATGCATTCTCTTCCTATTTCACATCGAGGCTGATTTTTATCAGAACGATTGGATGTATGTAGAAAAGGAATTTGAGAATGGGGATGGACCTTCAAATGTACCTGTGTGACTCTAAATATTACTTGGCCAATTATTTTTCCTCTGCTTGTCATATACTAGTCTTTGAGGTGAAATCTCAAGAGTGATCAAGGTAGTTAAATGCAGACCAGTAGAGGTATTTTTCTGTGTGTAAATGCGAATTTTTTTTTTTTTAATAAGATGCTTTAATATAAATGAATTTTTTTTTTAAGAAATTTACTTTTGTGCATATATAAAAATGTATTTCAGTCAATTTCATTTCTGCAGCAAATGAACTCAAAAGATTTTTTTTATCCTCTGCTTATGTATGGTCAGATTCCCACTGAACCACAAAGCTGCTTAAGGACCTGCACACAGTTGTTTGTATACAGGGCAGAATACTTGTTGGCTGTTTTGCTGTAAACAGAGCAAAGATCTCTTTAACTCAAACACTCCTCTCCCCTCCCTGCAAATCACAAGCCATATGAGCTTATGGGCTTACAGGCAAATCCAGCCTGCAGCTGAGGATCCAGGGCTGAGCAGAGTGCTGTTGGGCACTGAGCATCTCTGTGTCTGTGTGTGCCTTGAACATGTCCTGCACTTCTCTGTGTGACTGCTGCACGTGTGACTTTATATGGCTCCAGCCCCTGCAAGGCATTTCTTCTCTACCCCACTTCATGGCTGCTGCTATATTGCTCTGTTAGGTCACAATGTTCAGAACTGTTGAGGCAACTGGAAGAAAAGGGAAAAAAAAAAAGAAAAACAAGAGTGTATTTCCCCAGAACTGCTGGGATGTAATTCCTGCTGCTCGTAATGGACTTTATAATTAACAGAAGTTAATTTACTTGGCAGTGCTGTACTCTGTTTCCCATGCACTGGGAAGTGCTGGGACTTACTACTTAAAACAATAAATAGAAAAATTAATATGTAATAATAAGCAATAAGTATTACCTGTTTTACATGCATAAGTATTCCAGCTGATGCCTGATTATGTTGATTATGTGTGATTTGATGTGTGTCATACCGACAGTGCTATGGCACTACTTAGTTCTTATGATCAGGTAGGTGGCAGCCCATACAAAATGTTTGGTAACTTCATTTCCTAGTGTTGGTGGTACACAGGACTTGAACACACCTCATGTAATTTCAGCAGAGAGGCAAAGATGGAAGATGAAGAGCCACTGATTCATCTTGTTGCGCAAGATCTGTCTCTGCCAATCCATGCTGAGTGTTCTGTGCTGGAAAGAGCAGTGTAGCAGCTCATACAGCCGTCCTGAGAATTTGGCTGCAAGAATTCCTGAACTGGCCAGAGGAAAATAAAAGTGTAGTAGGAAGTTAAAAGGGTCAATGTCCCTGAAGTGCTTGCTACTACTCATGATTTTTGTGCCTTAGTTTCACATGGGATTTTTGAAAGTGATCTGCTTTGAAAGGTTGATTTTTTCTGCTGTGCACCATATGATAGTCTTACTGTTCTAGCTGCTTTCCAGGCTTTGATTTGTTTTGGATTCTCATGACTGCTTACTTTTTGAGGGTTAGGGAGGATGTATCCATGGCAAATAATGTGCTGGCTTCTGTAATATTGGCATTGCTGAAGATAGCTTGAATTTTGTTTGGGAGCTTACATTAGTATTGAAAGACTGAGGCTTTTAAAAGGTCTGGTACTGGAGGCTTTCCTGGCCCCTGCTCTGCAGCCTGGGCACGCTCAGATCCTAATCCCCTGTCAGCTGCCTGTGATGGTCCTGAGCCAGTGCCAAAAGAATCAGATGGCCACAAAAAGAGTTCTTAGAAATTTGTTAGTGACTGGCATGTTAATAGTGCTAAAATACTTCATGATAAAGCACTAACCAGAAACCTTTAAGGTCCAGATGTTTTCCAGAAGTTTTGAAGTGTTAAACTTCTTTGTTTTACTTACTGTGTTCACATATTAGTAAGTTCACATATTCACATGAGTTCACATATTCACATACCATATTTGTGTTCACATATAATTAGTAAGTGAGCATTCTTCTAGAAGTGTTAAAGGGGTGGCCATGAAGGTTTTCAAATAAGCAGTACTCCTTACATGCAAAACTCTTTAAGTTTCATCCTGAGTTTTCATGATTTTCCTCTAAAAAGATACGCATCTGCACAGCTGACTGCAGTGATACCTTAAAACTCATTATTTTAGCCTCTAAAATATTAAAATACTTTCAATCAATTTTGTTTTTGAAAGTAAGCACAGGAACAGGTCCTTTAAAATTCGTTTCCTGTTGGTATGAAATTTTTGTGATTTTTCTTTTTCCTCTTGCCCCCAAATCCATCACATATTTCACAGACGAGGAAACAGAGTGATGGTGTGTCACATCCAGTTATATCAGTCACTTTGGCAGTCATTACTGACACAGCTTAATGCAGTCTGACTGATGTAATCAGACATGATGTCTCTCACAATGTACAGTGTCACCCTGAAAAATATAAAGAGACACAGGTTTCAGAAAAACACAGTTAAGGGTTGTTTTACAAAAGAAATAATAACCCATGGCACTGTGCCTGCAGACAGGCACCCAAAACAAGTAGGTCCTTCTGAACAGAACAAGACAAGTGTGCTAAATTCATTTCCTTAGGGAAAATAAGGGGGTTTGGGGCCAATTTGAATGTCCCTCATTTATAAAGGAGTTAATCCAACTTTCTGCAGTAGCAATTTCTCTTTCTGTTCCTCACCTAAAGCACAATAATGTCCATCTCAAAAATGGACAGCTTGTAACTTCCTCAGTGCTTCTGGTTTCAGGGAGCTGATCTATCTCACATTTGCCTTTCAAAGTTGAGAATGTCCAAACAACTAACCACAGAGAAGGACATTTTAACTTTGGAAGGCAGAGTGGGGCATCAATGTCATAATTTGTTTCTATGTTGGTGCATTCACTGATGGCACTTTGAATGTATTTTACTAATCTTACAGTTTAACTGCTGCAGCCGAAGTGCCCAGATGCAAACAAGTCTTTTATTTGTACTTCATGTGTAGTTAGAACAGGGATAACTTCTCTGAGCATTAGAGGCAGGGGCTCAACTGCAACTGATGATTTTACAAGTCTGTTTGAATTTATTGATCCAAATCTCAGCCTCAGCTTTCCTGACCTCTAGAGCAGCATGGGGATTCTGAGGCCCACTGAAGTCAGTCCCACGCTTCCCATTCTCTTCAGCAGGGCAGGCTCAGATGTGTGGAGGTCACTTCAGGGACTTGCTGAACTTGAAATTGTTTGAAAAAATTTATCCAGCTGGTTAAAGTGACAATTGGATAAGACATACCAAGTGAAGTGTCTCTGAAGGATGTTGAGCCTATGAAAAACCACCTATTACTATCACCTAAGCAAGTGAGAACTGAAAATGTCATTGCAATGGAAAAAATATTGATCTGTAACAATGAGAGAAACACTTGTCTGTGCTAAAAAAATAAGAATAGTGGCTATAAGCTTTGATTTGGGATCCACTCACGACTAAAATCAAAGTAATAAACATTAAAGTGATTCTGGACTCATACATTCTACTGGAGACCTCATCAAGCTGTAATTATAACAGACATTTAAATTAATGGGTTGGACATAAATTTAGCTATCAAAACTGCTTTAAAAATATAGAACTTAATCTGTAGTTCTGTCTCCATCTCAAAAAGTATATTTTAATTTCTGTTCTTAAAACAGCACTTTTTAACTTGATTGGGTTTTTTCCCCATGAAAATGAGAATGAATTCAAATAATTTGTACTTTTAAATAGGAAAAAAAAAAAAGCAAAGAATATATGCAGGAAAACAAATGCATCTCTGCCTCTCTCTGTCGCCAGCATTTTAATGATCACTTTACAACTTTGCTATCTCTGAACTTAGATCCATTTGAGCTTCCTCAGCTTAATTTGCATTCAGTGCTATTTTGCTGTTTTGGGAAGTATTGATTGAGAAAGCAGTAGAACAGTTTTCATGCAATGTCTAAAGCGAGGAATGGGAATGTGGAGTTGCTCTGTACAGGGATCTGTTGATACCTCTACAAAAATATTAAGTCCCTACACCTGTCAATAGCAGCTGTGTCCAATATATATGCTGCTGTTTATTCTTTCTGGAGGGAGTAGCAGTTGAAATGTTTAACGTGCTACGTATTATTAGGTGCAAATTAATTAGAGTGAATAGGCAGAGCACCCTGTGGTGTCACTGTTTAGTCAGTTTTCTATGGAGAATCACACTTCGATAGGAAAAACAATGTGGGGGTTTTTTTGTGTTCCAAAGACATCACAAAAACAAACAAATTAAAATTAGTAACTGATGTGTCATCTTATCATATGTTTTCTTTCTTTCTCTGCCATCCATTCCGCTGCCATTAGTGAAGGAAACTGTGGGGGAAAAGATGAACAAAACCTAAGTGAAAAACCTCAGACAAATGTGTTTTTGTTTTTTTTTTTTCCAGTGCAGGCACTGCCAAGTCCTGCCTGGAAAAACTGCTTCTGGACCTTTCATCCATGCTTTTGGATGGTGCTACAGGAGAAATTTATCTCACTAACAAAATTAGAGTCACCTGGATGGAAGTGAGAGCTGTCAGGGGTGTTTTAAATGCTCCCAGTTTGATGCTGTGGTACATGATGGACATATACAGCATTTTGAGTGTCTAAATTACTGAGATAACTGACCTAGGAAAGAGAGAAACAAGAGATTACTTAAAAAAAATTAATAAGAGCAACTCTACTTAAAAAAATTAAGGGCAACCCCTTAATAAAGACAGTGAGGGGAACAAATAGAACAATCAAGCCTGTTCTTATGTTAAATCTGTTAAGATGTAGTTGATCAGAAAGTTTAAAAGAATGATCATAGTGTGGCTAATCTGAAATGTGATCAGAGGTAAAATATCTTGGTGATTTGTGCAGGTAAGTGTTTGACAGAAGTGTTGTTTGGAGTCACCTTATTATTGTAATCAGTTTGAGAGTGAGGGGTTGGTTGGTTTTTTAATAAAGAAATCATTTTACATAACTGTGGGCTTATGTGACTGTTGCTTTACCAGTAGTGTCTCAGCTCTCCCTCTTCTCTGGAGTCCATTCTGATCCATTTGTCATTTTGGAGGATTTATGAAGTGTGGCAGCAAAGAGCTCAATCTATTGTGTCACACCTGTTAGGGATCAGAGGCAAATAAAACCACCACCCAGGAACATGCTGCTAATGGGGAGGTAATATATAATACAATAAAAGACTTAGCTTTTCTTTCTCCATCCTTGGATAAATCTATAAAAATTTCTAATACAAATATTGCTTTAAGAGGCTGTAAAGTTTTTCTTCAATCATATCCACTGCAGCTGTGATTATGGGCTCTTCCATCTGCAAGGGTGTTTTCAGGTATATTTAGCTTTAAGCATGTGTGTAGATTTTGCTGAATAACCAGATTGCTTGCACATAAAGATGAATGAACAGACTTAAAGTTGTGATGCTTATCCTTCCCAATGTCAAAAAATGGCATTTCAGGCTGGTTACTCCATAAATTAATGTTTGAGACAATGTACAAATACCTTGCTCAATGATTTAATTAATAAATAATTGGATTACTCATAAAACACTAAGATGTTCTTGGTTTTGGTTTTTTTTTTTTTTTTTTTGTGGATGGTGTTGTTTTAGAAAATTACAGTGTTGCATTTTAATGATATATTGAATTTACTCATTTTTTTTCTTGGAAAAGGATTTGTCTCTTCTCTTTCTGAAAAAGTACACCTTAGAACATGGTCTAAGAAACTGCTCAGGGTCTGTTTTTGCAATCTTAAAAATGTCTTTTTCCATGTAGGAAACTCTGTGGCAGATATTTGGTGTCAGAAATCTGTGACAGGATAACATATTCTAAAAAGAGGATATAAGGGCATTTTATGGTGTAAATCACAGTATTGATTCTTTGTAGGAATATGCTTTTGATTTCTCTTTGTTGTATCCAGGGGCTACTATTTGTTTGATAAACACTTCCTGAGATTATCCAGCTTCCTGTTACTAAAAGTGCTCTGTACAATTACTGCAAATGAGGCAGGTGAGAGGTGCCAGCTTTGCTTTGTTTACTTTCCCCACTGACAAGTGTTTCTGTGTACAGATAATGTGGAACACTGAGACTGCAATTCCCTTAAGGGCACAACTTTTCAAGCACAAACAGGGTAAAAAAAAACATTCTAAGAAACTGAAAATGGCTTGGGTTAGCCTCCCTAAATTGGTAGAGGATATTTCAGGCAGTTTGTGGTACCTGAAATAGCTTTTGTTCTTTTTGCTTCTATTTGGCAGTGTTTGAAGCTGATGATGTCTCTTTAAATCTGTTGTCACCTGTGCTGCCTGGGAACAGATACACTTCTCCTTATTTCTTGTGTTTGCTCTGCTATCAACTGGGATGAAGAAGATAGGCAGGCAAAAGCAATTAATTTGTAATATTTCACATTCTTCTTACAGATGGAGGAGAGACAATTTCAAATTAAAGCAGCTTTTCTTCTGCAAGAAAAACAGATATTTGCTTGTATCACTTGAAATTTGTATTAGACCATCTTTTATTGTTGAGAAGTGTCATATTTCTACACTGAATAATGCAACATGGGCTGACCTACTTGAATATTGAAACATTGATTCACCTGTCAGCATTTTTGAGCAAATGGAAATATTTGTTCTTGTCTTCAAATGGAAGTACAAAACAAAGCAGATGTTTGCAGGCATGACTAAATCCCCATTGACCAAACTTACAATATATATTGTAAACTCCTAATTTCATCAAGATTATTCTTTATTTAAAGATGGTAGACCAGAAATCTGTGATCAAGAACATAAAAATTCATGATCAAGTTGGAGTATGCCACATTAGTAGTTAATATCTACTGCCCATATTTCATGAGAATATTTGAAGCATTCTATTTTAAAACTTATTATTTAGTATAAATGTATTCTGCAACTTCTGCATATAATTGTTAATAAAAGAACAAGCAGTTCAGCTCCTGATCAAGAGGGCACAACTTTAAGTAGTCTATAAAAGGAAACAACATGTCCAAGCATTTGTTATGTAGGTGTCTTTTCAGAGTATTCAATTTCTCTCCTGAAAGAGCTCCCCAAATTTTTATTAGCCATCTGTTTATAGTAGGTGTTTACTTGTTTTTTTTTTCCATTTCATGGTAATTATTACTTTGCCAACAAGAACAAGTTGAAATTGTGGCTTGTCTGCTGTAAGTTCTGCTTTCATTACATATGGTTCTCTCCATTAAAATACAGACCAGTTGCTCAAGCTACCTTAAGGGGAAAGCACTGGGTGTGCTGCTCCCAAAATCAGGCATGCAGACACATTAACAGGAGCAGAAATTGCATACATTATTTGCTGGCTGGAGCACTGACTGTGTATATAAATTTTCAAATTATTGTACTGGCTGCAACTCATTGCCAGCAAGCATCCACTGCCACCTCCTTTCCTAGGAAATGAAATATCCTTTCTAGGTAACTATTTATGTTTGTACTTAGGGTTTATAATGACTAATGACAAATGTTTAAATGTTTGCTTTTCTGAATTGCATGCCATATGTGTTGGCCTGACCTTTGAATGAACAATGTGATGGGTGCTGCTTAGAAAATATGAAACAGAGTGGATTGTGTGTAGATTTTATACAGCAAAGGGAAATTGGAGGAGAGGAATCTACTTGGTTCCTGAGGAGCAGGATCAGTTCTAGACACAAAGCCATTCTAAGAAATGGTTTGATTATGTCTGATCACAGCAGGTTTTTCCTGTTGCTGCTGACCTTTTCTCTGGACACATTTGCCCATGAATGGAGGGATGGGGGCTGCTTTCCTCTTGTGATTAAGGAAGGAAGAGGCAGTTCTGCCAAAGCTACTCTTGCCCCTGGCTGGTACTCAAAGGGCCATTCTAACATGCTGCTATTCAAAGGGTGCTCCTGAGCAGGAAGTGAGGCTGTGCCCTGTGCTGTGCAGAGAACCCTAACTACAAATGGACAGGAAGATCCATGTTGCACAAAGGTACTGAGGTATGAATAACCTCAGCCATATAAGGCACCTCTGGGATTGATTGTGTCTTTTTGAGAGAAAACTTTTAGGAATTCCTCTCTTCAGTTTTATCCCATCTTAATGAACGCTAATCTACTCAAGGTCATGAATAAGTACAAGACAGTCCTCAATTCTTTCATGTATACATGCAGAAATTCCTCAGCCCTTTACAGTAAATACAAGTTGGTGTTTCAATGAAGAATGGAAGAAGGAAACTCAAAATTGCTGAAAAAGTGTTTCTTCTGTTTCAACCTTATTTTTAGATACCGCTCAAGAAAGCTCATGAAATTTTTCTTCGTTCATCTCAGCTATTCACCACAGAGTTAATTATTACCCATTTAAAATTCTGTGTAGTTCAAATAATTGCTGTCTCCATTCCTCTCCCTTTCTTTCTTTTTCACAAACATTTCGAACATTTAGATTTCTATGGCTTTCAGATACTTAAGTTGTAGTATTAGGCATGTACTCTCAATTATCTGTCAGAATTAATGAGCGAGTTTACCCACAAGTGTCTCATTTTTCACTGTGTACAAAATAAGCATGAAGGGCATATTTTAGTATCTATAGGCTGCTGTAGGTACAACATTATTTTGATATATGGCACAGCCTCCTTAATGAGATCATGGCAGGAGTGTTTTGCACGTGGTGGATGTGTAAGAAGCAGATGATTTTTGTAGCTGACAGCAGCCATCACACTGACTCATGCAAGGTTTGTGCTATAAATTTTCTCTGAGCTGCAGACACATCAAGAGTATCCCTTACATATCTAAATATTATATTGTGCAGGCTTTCAAATGTATTCAAGCAGTACTATGGCCTAGTTTGTTTAACCTTGGGAAGTGATATTTTAATGCTAGCATTTTCTTGTTTTCCATAAAGTAACATTGAGGAAAATGTATTATTTCCTTGAAAATAAGATTGTTTCCAAAGATGAAACATTAGCAGTCTTGCTGATATAAACTTACAGGTCTATTCCTGATTAATGGTTTAGATTGGGCTTGGGCTGGGCAAATGCCCTGAATTCCTGTTGTATTCAAAACAGCAACATGGGCTGAAATAAACTTGTAGAACCTGGGCTTTTTTCACTTAGTCCTTGGTGCTTTTTGAAAATCAGTCTTTTTAAGAATTTAATGCTTGAACATTTAGCATCTATTTAGCATCATTATTATCTAAAATCTTGGTCTTGAGCTGGATGTGCCACTGCAGTTTGAATAGTGTCTCCTCTATGATATCATTATGGGATTTTGGTTTTTTACATTGATCTTCTCTGTTGTTTCTTTTTCTTTTTCTTAAAACAGGTGAATTAAACAGAAGCATGACTTTTTGAACAAAAAGAAAACCACTTTCTTTTTGCTGTTAAATAAAATTATTGTGTTAATCTTTAGGTGTGTATCATACAGCCGGAGGAGCACCAAAAGATAATAACAAGTATTTGTTGTGTGGTGCAATTACATATCTCTTCTATAAGGTCCCACAAAATTTGTTTCAGGGGAATTTCAACTTGCCTCAGCAAACTCATAACCTTCAAACAACCATGAAAAGAGTGGGATTTGTTCAATCTCTCTGTCATGGCTGTCAGCTCCAAAAATGCTTGAAAATTTTTCTGGGTTTCTGGTTTGCCCCCACCTCGCCTGTCCCAGTAAAGCTGATATATGATGAGCCATTGGTGTCAAAATATACCTGAGGTTTGAATAGTATTCTTGGTTTAGAAGGCTTGTACACAGGAAAAATAGCTGTGATTCTAATTATAGACTGGCCATAATTCCATTTGAATGTATTTGAGAATTCTTTCAAAAGCACTGGTTCTTAAGCGTAATTATATATTGCAAGGTATAGTTCCTAAATTTCTGTTAGGATGATGTTTCCACCAAACTCTTCCATTAGAATTCCTGTAGAGCCCTTTATTTCTAAGAAATCTAGCTCTGTGTTTAATGTTTTCTTTAATAGACTACCCCAATCTCACAGCTCTTTAGTGTCTAATGAAATATAACTGTGTAGTGAAACTGATTAAGTTGAAAATAGCAGTTTTTGTAATGAGGAAGGAGCATAAAAATGATTTGGGATGAAGATACTGATTAGATTTTAAAGGCAAAAATATAAATAATGAGATCTGCCAAATTGATAAGTGGTGTCTCAATGCTATTTTAATGAACACAAGCTCTTTTTTGAGCTAAAGGAATGTTAGATTAATAGTAAGTTATTTTCAGGATTTTGTTTACCTTGGAGAGTACATTAGTTACAGAGGTGACACCTGCATATTTTACAGACTGGCCTTTCCTTTTCCAGCAATTAAATCATGGCCTTGGGAAGTGAGTGATAAAACACTTATTAACTTCTGAGGTGTGAGGATTTTGCCCTGAAGCTTCATGTTAATATAAGTTGTTGGGCAGTGTATATAAAATGAAGGTAATATCAGCCTAAATTGGAGGCTGTTTTCCATATTTCTTCTTAACTTTAGTTCTTGTCCTTTTGTGCTCTTTATCCAGCCACATATATGATTGAAGAGTCAGGTTAACCTGCAAGTTGCTCTGTTTGGGGAATTCAGTGTTATCATGACAGCCTCTCCTTCAAGGAGGAGGCAAAGCTGCAGTGGCAGCAAACAGCTCTGGAGTCATCCTGGAGCTCAGTTGCCACAGCAACCTGGTCCCTACTACAGGCAGGGAAAACAAAACAGATGGGAGAAATATTGTGCTACTCCAGGAAATCTCAAGATTTTTCAGAACAATAACACTTCAAATTCCAATTTCCCGCCTCAAAGATGTTAATCAAGCTGCTTTATTATACATATTGGACAATCATGAAAGTTGATGTAAAAATAAGACCCTTTTGCTAGTGAACTACTAGAGATATAAATGAAGATTTACTGGCTTAAAGCTACTAAGTTGGAAGGTGAATTGTTAACACTTCATTATGGATATTTTTCTATTCTATGGACAAAGCATTTAAGAATACACTTGATATTTTCTCAATCAGAAGTTACTGAGAAGTTCTCTTTTGAGTTACTTGTGGACATGGGGCTCATTTTTTTCTCTCACTGCTGTGAACCTACATCTGTGTCTATGAAAAACCACCCTTAGAAGTGCTGGCCAGATTATCCCTCTGTTGTGTTTTCAAAGATACTTTAACTAACTTGGAAAGAAAACCTTATTGTGAAAATAAGTATTTCCTATAGAAAATGAATTCTTTTCATGATTTGCAAGAAATTTTCAACTTTTGGGATTTCAGTCTGTTTAGTTTCAGCAAAAATGTTGTGGTTTTCTGGTTTTTTTTTCTGGAAGGAAACCTTGTAGTACCAAACAGAACTTATTTCTGATAAATTGTACTTTTTTCTTTTTGGTTGTTTTTTTTTTTTTTTTTAAATTAGGCATTATTAAGCTTAAAAATAAAAAAAGCAATTGGCCTTTAAATGCATAGAGATGGTTGCTTTTACATATAAATACAGACAGACTGGAACCAGGAACAGGGTTTGCTGATGGCAGTCCAGGGCAGGGGCTCTGAGACAGAGTCATGTTTGAATATTACTTTTGAGTGCAGATCCCTGAACTGCTGCCTGCTCACCCAGGGTGTTGCAACCGTGGTATCAGAGCATTTCCAGTTTGTACCAAGGACTCTGCTGGGTATCAGACAGCCTTAGTACAATAGCAGTGGTTGATAAGTTCTCTTCCTTTAAAATACATTATTAATAAATGCACGTATTTTAGCATAGGATATTGACACAATGGGCATGCTCTTGACAAGTAAGGGAAAAACTTTTGATACACTCTGATGCCAGGGTACAAATTCTGCAGCAGAAATGGTCATGCTGGTCGAAGGCTAAGGAAAACTTGGAGGCAAACTGCTGCTGTCCTTCATTACTTCTCTAAGTATTACTTCCATCTTTGCACAGTCAGCAAGTTTGATCTTCTCCTTTCATAAAATGTATTTTACTTCCTGACTGAGAGCAGGTGATGAAATTGAGGTATATAATGAAATTTAAGAAAAATTATATAATTGCTACCACTCTAATCACAGAGAATCTATACTTGGTAAATTTATAAATATTTTGAAATAGATTTTCTAATTTAAGTTTCAATCTTCCATTTTTGAGCACAGCTCTTTTAACACAGCATTCTGATGGTGGATATAAAGACAGTATTGGTCATCTTTGTGGTGGAGTTAAGCTCATTAAATTGAGTTTCCTCCCACATGACCTATGAGAATGTTTCATAGTAGGTGCAAGCAGAGGTATTTCAAATTCTATGTTGAATGTCTTCCTAAATGTTCACGTTAAAACTGCCATTCCATTGTTTTTTTAATGGAGGAGTAAAGGCCAACTCAGCAGCGATTTAATTAATTCCATCTATTTTGTTTTCCAAACTATGAATCGTCCTGATTATAGCATAGCAAAATACCATGTCTGAACACCATGGAATATTATAATTTTTAAATTTGGTGAAAAATTCAAGAATATTCTCAAACTTGGTTTGAAAGAAACAGTGGTAAAAAATTTGAACAAAACTGCAAATAGTATGTAGAGTAGCTGAGTAAGAATAACCCTAGCTATGTGATTAAACTAAATATGAAATAGATGGAGCACTGAAAGGTCAATTGTAGAGACAAATTACTAGCTCCACCAGCAGTTTCATGTCTTATAGTTTGTTGCTCAGGTTAAAATGATATATATTCTATATATGTCTAAGCTGACCTCTAGAAAATTGCATTGAAAATAGGTCTGAGTGGAAAAATTGATGGGGAGATGGTGGTTAAATAGAGTTGTTTGGTGGTTTGAAACAGAAAAATGATTGAAAATAATCTAATGTATCACTTTAGACTTACAGAATTTTCCCAAAAATGTTTCAGATTTTTTTATTTTAACCTTTCAGTTTCCATTGGGAGTTTTTTTTTTGGAAAGAGTTTAGGCAATGTATTTATAAAAGTTCTTAAGAGAAGCTTGTTAAAAATTTATCACATTGTTCTTAAGAAGGCTAGAAAGGAAGGCCCTGGGAACTACTGGCCAGTCAGCCTCCCCTCCATCCCTGTAAAAATCAGGGAACAGATCCCCCCCAAGGCCCAGGGAGGACAGGGAGGTGGCTGAAAACAGCAGCACTTGTTCACCAAGGGCACCCAGTGACCTTCTCTGGTGGAGTGACAACATCAGCAGACAAGGGAAGGGCTGGCGGTGTCTGTCTGCAGCTCTGTGGGGCCTTGCTGGGCTGGATGAACCCATATTCTATTTTTTCACCAAAATGGGCAACTGAAATAAAGTGATGCATTTGGAATGCTTATCTGGTTGGTTTTCCCCAGATCCTATGTATGCTGGTTGTTGTTAGATGAAATAATGAACATTCTATCTGCTTGAAATCAGTGCCAGCTTTAAGACAGTAATTCTTTGCAATGTTTTGCAGCTGTTCTGAATATATTTATTTCTCACAGCATGAAAAGTATTCTAATGTATATGAAAAATAAAAGAAAAAAATGCAATAGTGTAAATGGAAACAAAGCTTCATTTTTTCCTGTGTAAAAGAGAATTGCAAAGTAGCCTTATTCACAGTTCCCAGGCAATATATGTTAATAACTACCTTTATTCATTTTTCAATATATTGCACCCTAGTTAATCTGTGTCATATAAACACATTAATGCAAGAGAATCCCTTTTCAGACAATATCTTGACCTTTGAAATTTGTGTAAACTGATGTCTCTTAAGCCCAATTCCAAATCTAGTAATTAATGGACACAGTCCTTGTTATCATGAAGCAGAGAAAGGGACTTGGATGTTGCAGCTGTAGTGGTGCAAATCACATGGAGTTCTAACAGATTTAGCCTGGTAGATCATAGAATTGATTATTTTTCTTCTTGATATTTTATTAATGAAAATTTCTGCTATAGAATTTTTCTTTATGGTGTGTCTTCATTTTGCACATCATTTCTCTGTTATTCCAAAATATTTGCTATATTTCAGTGTTAGTAAAAGCAAGTATTTTTAATGTGGACAGTTATCCAGGAGTAGAGGATACTGCAGAATCTGAAGGGTCACAAATATCATTAATCCTTTGATTAAGCAATACTATTTAATGCTGAAGTCATTGTCTTAGAACAGTGACTTGTATTTACGTTAAAATGACTGCTTTGAACACATCTGCTATGTTTTTTAGCTCTGTTGCAAGTCCAATTTATTTTTCAGATTTGAATAAAATTGTCTTCATCTGTCATTTTCTTTACAGCAGCATAGCCCTGCCACAGTCTTCAGCTGAGCTCGCAGGAGATGGAGAGAAGCTTCACTGAGTCTTCACAAAGGGAAGAATTTTCAAATTAATAATTAGGTGAGTTTAAAAGAAACAACTGCAGCAAGATTTTGCTATGAATTGCCTGGTCACAGGTATCTTATCAGATTCAATTCTGGGAAAAATGTAGGCATAAAAAGTCTGTGAATTATTAGAGCTAAGAATTTAATCAGTAGTTTGTTCCTTGTAGACTGGTTTGTACAGAGCTCACATTTTTCAAAGTTACTTCTGAATTAGATTTAATATGCAGATTATGTGTATGCATACAAGTCATTGTGAGCAAAGACTACCTACTCAAAATATGTTGTGAGAAAACTAGTTTGGTCTCATAGGTCAACAAGTAAGTTTTGCTACACTGAAAGAATGACGTCTTTCAGAACCAAGTTTATAATACCAGCAAAATAATTAGCTAGAGATTCACTTTCCAGTTATACTTTTTTTTACTTTTTTTTTTTTTTTTTATTTTTACCAGTGCTGTAGAATCCCTGTTATCTGACTTCTGAGCTAGAAATGTATTAAAAATTAAACTGAGCAGTGTGAATACAAACTGATAATTAGATTCAGGAGTTTAGCTGAACATGCAAAGAAGCATTTCTTTGCTTATAGTGTTTGGAAGTAATCTCAAAATTCATTGCTGATAAAGTACACATATTTTGGTTTAATTCTAAATTCCAAACAGGAGAGATGCCATAAAAGGATCTGTTTTTGAGCCAGTGTCAGTTCTGCAGCTGATCTTTGTTCCAGCCATTTTAGCAATAGCTTATGGGTGTCTGGGCACTGCCCACTGCTCCTTGGGAGAGAACGCTCCACAAGTCAGATGCTGCTCTCTCCTTTCTGTCTGTACACCTCTGCCATCTGTTTTGGACTGGAACAACCCTCTGTCATGAGAAGTACAGTTTGTGCTGGGTGAATGGACTGATGTTTCTGTTTTACAAGAAAAATAAATATACTGAAAATATATACATTACTTTCTCTGGAAAGGTCATCGATGCCTCAGAATGCTGCTCAAAGTCTCTATGAATTGACTTAATGGTGCTGAAAAAAATTCAGATTGTTTTCCAGTTCCAAGAGTTTATCCTTTGATAAAATGAATATTTGCAGTCCTTTTCATATCTGGTTTGTGGGGGGAAAAAAAAAAAGTTTGAGTTTTAGCTGATTTCGGTTTAGAACAGATAAAATTTTACTGGGGAAAAAAGGCAGCAAAACAAAAGGAGGCATGATGAAATGGAACTAGTGCTGTAAAAAAGTGGGGTTTTGTCTCTAGATTTAATTTTAGAAGTGAAATAATTTGTTTCAGGGGAGAATTGAGTATGACTATAATTCCTGTAAATTCTGTAACTTCTTCTAGAGTATAGGGTTGCAATAAGAGACCTCAGATTACAGGGAGTATTTCATTCAATAAAATGAGTTAAATTATGGTAAGATTGCAGACAATTCTGCTCCATATTGACTCTAGTTTTATCTGTTTTCTCTGCTCAGTTCATCTTTACCTCCTTTAACTTCTTTTTCTATACTCTCTTTGCTTTAAATGCAAAGAGAGTTTACAAGGGTGGATTTTGGGTTGGTAGAGTGACAGCAATAAAAGTACATTTCATTCACTGGCTAATTGGTAGTGCCTGAAGCCATATATAATTTTACATAATTTATATGAACCTCTGGCTGCCTTTTCCCTTACCATTGAAACCAAAGTCATGCTGTAGTATTGTTTGATTTAGATGTTGCCTTTTCCTGTTTTAAGTGTGCATTAATGACAGGAGATACGTGAGCACACTGCCCACGCCTGGGGAGGGCATCAGTAACAAAAGGAAAAATACATTGTCATTGTGTCAGAACCAGTTCTAGATAATGCTGCTTGCATCACTGCTTAATTTTCTGTGTCCTCTTAATCAGCAATGTTGGCAAATATTAGCTCATTTTTGTTCTTTTCTTGTATTCCTTCTTTTCGCATCACAGGAAGATGCCTTTTCAATGTAAAATTAATTTTCTTAATCTTCATGCCCAAAGCATCAAAAAAAGTAGAATTCTGAGAAAGACATCACCTTAACACTGCTGATGGAGATGCTTTGTCCTGTCATCTGGCAGCAGTTGACATGGCTGCTTTCAGGACGTTCATGACTTTCTCAATGAAGTCATTCACAGTAGCAGAAAGACAGACAAGTGTGTATACATCAGTTTTAGAGACCTAAGAACAGAATTTCCAAGGTGTAAAAGAGTAAAGCAGCTGCTTTAGTGCTGACTACACGGCGTGCAAACTTTATTCTGTTGTATTGGCAAGCACCAGTTTAACTGTGGCCTCTTCTGTTTTCCTTTCCTTGCCAAATGTCCACTTTTTGTTGAGTTACATGCTAATGTGCTAAGCTCCATCAGGCAAGACTGGTTTTATTTAAAGAAAAGATTGTGTGTTTGCATAGAAAGTGTCAACAGGAAAGCTGAATTGTAAAGAGCAATAAAGGCCTCCCAGTTGTCACTGTGAAGATGAAGGGCAAGCATAAATATAGGACCTGGAGCACAGCCTGATGGAAAAGGAGGAAAGACTTGAAATAACAGAAAGCAGCATTGAACACTGGCGTGATAAATATGACAGCTGCTATGCTCCTGAGGCTGGGATGAAAAAACATGTGTAAAATCAGTATGATTCAATGGAGAAGTGCATATATTGATAGGTTTATCAGGCAACATTTTTATGTGCAATGCTCTTTAAATCGTCTGCCTGTCCTTTCCAGTAAAACCAGTAGATGTAAAGAAGTTGGACTCTGTTTTATAAAATTTCATATATTAAGTAGCCTAGGCTCAAGCTTGCTCTCCTCTTATCTTCCTCATAAGTAGTACCTAGACTTTTAGTTTATGAGTATACTGGAAATAGTAAAGACAAGAAGGATCAATCACAGTGGTTTTTTTGCTGTGATCAATAGAAGACCTTTGTGACAATAAGCTGGAAAATGGCTTTTAGGAGCAGCTCATTTGTCTAAAGGTAAAATACTTCCCTACCCATGGCCACGCTACCTATAGAGAATTTAATTCAGCCCTTCTTTTCCCTCTCAAGAGCAGACTGTTGCAGCCCTGTGATGTGACCCTCAGTTGTTTGCTCCCTCCTTAGAGCACACAGGCTTTGATAGAACACACACAATGTGCAGGTATCCATTTGCATCTCTGGTTTATTCAGTGAGCAGCATTACTGAGTTCTGACTAAGCCCTTTGGCTGTAGCTCTTCTGTCTGTTTATTATAAGCAGTGAATGTTAAAGTAACAACATAAAACAATCAGAAGCCTCCCCAAATAGATAGATAATTCCAATAATATATTTTAAATCTGTTAAAAGAAATAAAACCAGCTATTTTAATGTTGCTTTGGGGTCTACATGAGACCCAGTGGTAATGTTTCAAAAGGGACATACACAAACTGTGTGTCTTTATGTGTGACACACACTGATTTTATGTGAAAAAAACAGATTTCAATATCAGGAAAAACCTGAAAAATTTTGCAAAATACCACCTTACACTTCAGGCTAATCTATGGAACATCTGGTTTATCAACAGATGCAGTTTTACCAGTGGGTTTATACCATAGTATTCAAGACACTAACAAATTTGGGAAATTGCAGAATAAAAGTAATTACTGTCATTGTAACAGCAGAGATATTTCAAAAAAGTCTTTTCTTTTCCTAAGAAACAGCTGCACCTGGAGCTTTACTTACTCAATAAAAGTTTCTCTTTATTTTCAAACAGTTCTGTAGCATTGTGTATTTTTAATTAACTCTGAATTGTGATTATTTTTCCTGAAGTTTAGGTAGTGAAGGTCAAATATAATCAAAATGATGACTTTGCTCACTGAAAAGCATTTTATAGGATACTAATAAATTTTTTTATCTAGTAAAGGAAAACTGATTGACTAACAAATGCCTTAAGCAAAAGTTCTTCATACCTTTTCACATTTTTAGTGAGTGATTTGGTTATTAGGAAGAAAATAACAAGATTAAGACCATGTTAAATTGTTACATCAAGGACTGAAAAACAGTCCTTGAAACCAAAATTCTATCATTCACCTCTTCCAAATCCCAATTTAAGTTGACTTTTTTCTTAAGGAGGAAAATGCCATTTGCCAAAACCACCAGAATTATAAAGCATAGGAACTCCCACTGATGCCTTAAGTTTTAGCTTTCATATTTTCCACATTCTGTACTGCACTAGTATGTAACTTTGAACTTCATATAAAGTGTCAGCAAGTTCTCCTCACAGTTCAGTCAGGAGGAACAAACTTTCTCCAGCCCCAGAACCCAGGACAACACTGCTGCCTCAGGCCCCAAAAAGTGCAAAGAGAGAATTGAGGAGAGCAAAATGGGAGGATGGAACTTCATAACTGAAGCTGTAATTTCACAATTAACCCAAATATGTAAATGGGCCAAAATTTATAAAAGTGTGAAAACTCATGACTGGGATCCATCTTGGCTGGAGCCTTAGCCAGGCTGTTGTACTGCCCGAGGTGAATCCTTTAAAGGCCTTTAATAAATCCCTACTTTATTCCTTTAATTCTGGCCAGCTTCTGTTCCAGGGGGCCTCTCAAGGCATCACCAAACCATTGTCTTCAGTACTTTGTGAATTTTGCCTTTCAATGCATTTGTTTCCTTAGCAAAATTATGCTTTAGGAAAAGTTATAGATACATTTAATGACATCTTTGTAAAGAGCAAGTTCATTAGTTTCAAGTACACAGAATAGATTTTTTAAGTTAGGTAATACAGACTTAAGACAGAAATTATTTTTCCTGACAATTTGTGAATACTGGGCTTCATTGTGCCAGTTTTTTTTGAATTGTCTCCCTGAAGTTGAGCATAGAATGTTCTAATACTGTTCATGTTTTCTTCTTTTACTTTAAGTGTTCTGTAAAAATGTTATCACTGAGCAGCTCTTCTAGAACTCCTTCATTGTTCACTTAGTGAGGGAGGTCGGACTTTCATATAAAGTTAATTAAGTCAGTAATTTGTAAGTAAGGAACATGACTTTACTCCGTGTATAGAGTGGAATATGTTCTAGATAACACCATGAGAAACCACAATCCAGTGATTTCATGTAACATGTGTAGGTGTGGATAAGAGATATTCTTTCTTTAACACTATCATATTATGATAACTTAATTTCCTGATGTGTATGAATAATTTTACTATGAAATAATTTATCACCAATGTTAATTCAGATGTTCTCAAATCAACTAGCTACATTATTTAAATCCCAAAGATTTTTACTTTTGTAAGTCAAAGTACTCTCATTAATATCATATTCTTTTGGAATAAATGCCATGTTCCCTACTTTGAAAAATAAAATAGTTCATAGTCAAAATAATTCTTTGTTGACAACTTTAATGGGAATTTTTTAAAAATACGCTCCTTCTCTCTGTCAATAACTGTGTAATAATGAGGCAGACAATCATGCAGTAAATCTAAAGCTTCCATTTCCTTAAAAATAATTGTCTGCCCCCAATCTAGAATCCAGAAGTAAAAAAAAAAAAAAAAACAAACCAAAACATCAGAAACTCGTATTTCATGTATGGTTGTGGCTGTATCATACTATAACACTCACTGCATTGAGATTTTCAGCCCTAATTGTCCATAAGGAGCATTATGGAGTTTAATTATTATTCTTTTGGAGAATGATTTAAATACCACAGTGATGAACACTCTAGAAAAACTCACAACAAAATTAATTATGACATCTTCAGCTCACAATTTGAATTTTGCACAGTAAGTATCAGAGTGTGCATCCTCTCATTATCCTGCAAGTGCATGTGTTTGTTAAACCAGAGAGCTTCATCCATAAATAAATGAGGACAGGATTAATGCCAGTAAAGGAACGCTGATTCTGTCCCCTCTAATCTTTTACCTGCACTCAGTTTTTTGTTTCAGATATCAGGGGAAAACACAAATTAGTGCCAATGAAGGCAACACAGCACCAGAAAGGTAGAGTAGGTTACTGAATAAATTATCACGAGGATTTGAATGTAAAATTTAAGCTCCTGTTAGCAATGTAATAAATTCTTCTTACACTGCAAAACTCTGACTTAACCATCTGTTTTCAAACTGTTTGGAGTCCTCATCTAAAGTTAAATGAGTTAACATGAGAGCAGTATGCATTTCCTTCCTTACCTGTATTTGTGACCCCAGAACAGTTCTCTCACTGCCATGTATTTCTAACCTCTTGATCCTCTGAGTGAATGGCCTTGGCCACGTTTGGAGCTTTGTACAAGAAGACATTCTCAGGAGGAGGAATGTTAATGGTCTTAGTTGGAGCTCCTTCAAGCAGCTGCTCACTTTGATCTTTAAAGTGAATCATCACAGCTCAGAGATGATCAGTGAACAAGGCTTAGGGAGGTTTGACTGATCTAAGCTCAGCCTGCATGGTAATGAGCTCCTTCTTGGGATTACCTGGGACTTGATGCTGCTGGCCGAGTTAAGGAAGCATTTTGGCATCTCAGGTGTTTGTGCTTAGCTCCCAGTGATTTTTTTTTGCTATTGCTTTGAAGATACTGGTCTTCAAACATCACAATTTCATTGCCTATTCCCCTACTGTTCCTACAGGCTTGTTGCATTGGGTAGCCAGAGGCATTTCAGTGATAAATATTTGAACTTCAGCTCATTTCTCATTATATATTCCATTACTTTTGTGTTATCCCTAACATAACTTTGATGCAAAATTTGGGATGTTTCTGTTCAGGATTTCTAGTATATCAGTTATTGAATATGCTGTTGTAAAATCAGTGTAGGGAACTTATAATTGTTACTAAAAACAATTGAATAGCTATTGCCTGAAGCCTAAAGGCAAGAATCTAAGTATTCAATGATATGATGAACAGAATGAATTAAAATTCATAGACTGTGGAGGGGAGATTTTTTTTTCTATTCTGAACTAGGCTGAATGATTTTGGCCTCTTTTAAAAGATACCATCAAACTAAAGTTGAAGAATGTTATCAGCATTTTTCAGCAAACCATAGCATTCAAATGCCACAGCTAATTTTTCTGAGGGTGTGGATTTTTATTAAAAAAAAATTATTTTAGTTTTCTAATCATGCAGAAGGAGATGAGGGGAAATCTATAACTCAGTATTAACTGAGTTACATTCACCCATTGCCCAAAATGTTCAACTTCAGTTGTTATTTTTGGATCCTCACAACCAACAGTTGCATATGCTGTGAAGTTGTCTTAGCTGATCAGCACACAGATGGGTGATCAAAGTTGTCCTGTATTTCTATTTATCACAGCATAATCTTTTTCAATAAAGAGAACAGACTGTTTAAGTTATAGTTAGATAGATGACCAAATTCTCAATATTAGGATAAGCAAACCTAAACCCATTAGGTGCAATTATGTGATTTTGTTTTGAGTTTAAAAAAACCCATAAAATCAAACAAATAAAACCACCAAACAAATAAATAAAAAACCCCAACAACCTAACCCCCCACTCTGTTAACTGTTTACAGATTTTAGTTCCAGGTTACAGATAGCAGTCAAAATAGAGCTCCAAAAACTAAAATGCATTTAGTAGGATTTTAAAATCCTTATACAGAACATGTATGTTAATCTTCAAGTTCAAATACATTTTTAGTTTCTAAGACTGTAGCCTTTATCTGCATAGATAATATTTTGAATACAGTTCATGAAGAAAGAAAGAAAAAAACCAAAACCCCACAGCATCTTTTTAAACAGGAACTTCAAATTTGCTAGGAATTATAATTAAAAACTCTTTAATTCTTTATAGTTAGTAGCATAAGTGAACTGAGATGCAGTGTTCTTATTTTTTCCTCTATTTTTTTGCAACATGCTTTTATGACACCTTTGCAGTTCAAACTAGCTGTAAGACAGGAGGATAAATCATTTTGAATGGAGAAAAAACCACCTTTTATTATAATGCATGGAATAAAATATCTGTTGTAACTCTCATTGAAGTTTTCCTGTATATCCAAGGAGAGTGCATTTCTTAATTTACAGAACACTAAACCAGCATTTGCATCTGGGTTCATGTACAGCTTGCACTGCCATTTGTTCCTGCTCTGCAGAACAGATTATTAATCTTCCTTTCCCTTATAAAGAACTTTTGAACCCACAGATAACTGTGAAATTATTAATATGCATTTTATTATTTCTTCCTCATTTGAAAGATTTTTAGTCAGCAGACTGGAAATCTGTTCTCCAAAAAGAAAATGTTTGTTTCTAGAAAAGTCTTTTAAAACCCAAAGCTAAGGAGAATTTCTGAAGATAGACAGAGTGCTTGGTTTGCATTGCACACTCTGAATTAGTCCTGCTGAGAGAGGATTTTGAAATTGTTATCCTTGGGGTTCTTGCCCTGCAATGCTTTAAGGGACACGGTGCCTGTTCTGGCTGATCCTGTCTGTGGAGCCCACGGAAATGCAGCAGGTTGGACCAAGGCCCCTCTGCTTTGCAATCCCAGCTCAGACATGGGTGAAAATGAATGCGTGTGAGAAGGTGACACTTGGTGGTAATTCTGATGGATACCTTCATGGTATCTGGGCAAAAAGGACTACTTGAGTCCAAGGTAGGCTTTTTGGTTTAAGAGCCTGTACGATTTTTGTTTTATTAATATTTTCCAAAGTTTGTGAATTCGTGCCTGTTTATAGCATTCACTATGTATCTTACATCAGGGAGTTCCACAGTCCATCTTTGTGTTAAGTGAAGTGGTGCCTGCCTGATTTTTGGTTTGAACCTCCACCTGTGAATTTGTATTTCAGGATTTCTTGTTATTGCAATGGAGGGGCAGCTAACTGATTTTTCCTTCATCTTTTTCATGCCAGTTGTGATTTTTAGTTGGCTCTTGTTGGGTGTTTTTCTAGTTTGGGAATCCTAGTCTGTAAATATCTTCTTGCTGTGGAAGTTACCTTGTTGTCTCTAATAATTTTTGTCAAGGTTTATTTCAAATTCTACTCAAAAGTTTTTTCTCAGATGAAGGGAACACATAACAATCATGATGTGGACACAATGCAAACTTTACACAGCAGCATTACACTTTCTGGGGTTTTCCAGTGATTATAATTCTGAAGCCACTGACTGATATGTTCATAAGGCTGTTGTTTTGACCTAAGATCTCTGTTGCCTCTGGCAGTAGCTGCCTCAGAATCAATTCCTGGGTACAGAAAGTTAAAACTGTTTGGGTTTTTTTGCACGTGTTTTTTTGTTGTTTTTTTCTTTTTGTTTTGGATTTTATTGATTGGTTTTGGGTTTTTTTGGTTGTTTTTTTTATTTGTTTTTGGGGGGTGCCTTTTTGTTGTTTTGGTTTGGTTTTTTTTCCCCAAGTTCACTCATTTACATTTTTTTGGTTCGAATGTCATCTGCCATTTTATCCTCAGTCACTCAGTGCCACAGAGTCTTTCTGCAACTTTTCTTTCTTTTCAGTCCACTATTGGTTTTCTTACCCTGAAAAACTTGTCCAGTAACAAACTCAATCTCCTTTCCATTCTCTTTTCCTGATCATTCCTGAATGTGTTGAGCAGCTGAGGCCTTAGCAAAGATCCCTGTGGGATTCCACTTGTACCTTCCCTTCACTGAGAAAATGGACTATTTATTNNGAAAATGGACTATTTATTGCAGCTCTTTCTCCCTGATCTTTTAGTTAGTTATCCCTGTGAGGACCTTCCCTCTTATTTCAGCTTAATTTAAAACCCTTTGGTGGTTGGATCTAGTTGAATACTTCATGGAAATCAGAGCTGGTTGTGTTAACCATCCCTGTACTCACTCACTTTATTTTGTTTATTTTCAGGGATTTTTTTCTCAGAAAATTCTAGTGGATTGTGGGGTAATACTGTTTAAAAAATAAGAAAAAGAAGTCTTGTTGATTCTATTTTAAAGTAAGGTCACTGATTGATAAAGTGGGCAGACCAATAGCCTATTTAAATGTAAGTTTGCTTAGTTTCTCTGGAAAAAAGGTTACATACATTCTCTATAAGAAAGTTATTTTTATTCAGAAGGCATGCTACCTGTGCTTGATATTGTTTCAGTAAGCACCTTCTAACAACAGCCTATTTATAGGAATTACTGGGGATAATGAGAAATGGTAGATGAGAGTCTTCTGTGAATTCAGCCACGTCTGACTCTTGTAACACTTCAGTACTGATGGTACCACCCCAGTATTCAGTCAAATGATGTCAGTTCACACTACTTGGAAGCAGAGAAAAATGTACATTTTTGGTCTTGGCCCATAACCTCCAACTGTTTGTAGCCATATGCCAAAGAAAAAATTGACCTGTACTATTTGCAATACAGATCAAATCCTAATACTTTGAAGATCGGGGGATTAAGGGTAGTGTGACATTTTATAAATTGCAGTTTAACCACTTGCCATTTCAATGTACAAAGAAAATGGTATTTGCAATCTTTTAAAAGTGTTCTTAAGACAAAATTGTACTTTGCAGAGCAACAGAATTTGCCACTACGTTTTCTGATAACTTCTGAAGTAGTAGAAGTTGCTGCACTTTACACTCAAGTGTTCGAAATACATGTCAACAGTAAGTCCCATCTTCTGAAACTTTGAGTCATTATGCCGTGGAAAAACGTGGGGACTTATTGATAAGACACTCAACAAACATAAGATCCTTCTTCCCATATTTATTTTAAGGATCAAGGACCCAAAAGCCTGGTATTTTGAAGAAAAAAATATATGCAGTCTGCCTCTGCATGTGTACAGAGAATAATCTGTGTTGGTAATTTGGTAAAGCTCAGAAGGAAATACAGCAGGTCTGGCTGTGCTTTGTTTGTGTAACTCTTTTAACAAGCAATAACACAGATGAGCAGCATTGAGGGCTGAAAAGGGAATTTTTTGAGCCTATGTGAAATTTACTGTTTTGCTCAGGGTTCCTTCTACCTTTTTTAACACCAATCAATTAAATCAAATGTAATGCCACTTTTCAGCTTTGATCATGATAATTATTATACTACAATTCCTCAAACTTTCAAAAATACCTTCTTATATGAACAGAAAATGGAAGAGTAATAAAAACAACCCTGTGCTATTATCTGAACTAGAAATCTCCGTCATAAGCATTACGACTATAGCAAAAGTAAACCCTGAAATAAACTTTATTTTTTAATTGTGTAAAGAAACAAAAGTGCTTCTAAAAACATTATATGAAATTATTGCATTCCCCTCAAAGAAATTAATTATCTAAAGAAGCAAAAAAACTTAGTAAACAAAGTATAATGTACTCTGAAGAGATTTATGCTTTCGTTACATTTGTGTCTTTCAAAATGGATTATTAATAGAAGAAACATTCAATTTAAAGAGAAAATAAACATTTGATATACAAATGTATGTGCAAAGTTTGTTTCTAACCATTCTTAATATTACAGAAAAAGCCAACTAATTCTTCTTAAGGTGTAGCATAAAGAAAAGGGGGCAATTTAGAAAACTTGACCTCTTAGACCTTATTCTGGGGGACAAAAGAGCTTAAATATAGGACTCAGTTCTCCGGTGAAAATCATAAACTAGAGTGTTTAAGTTGTGCCTATGTCTGAGTAATCAGAGTTTCAAAGTGCCATTATAGAACAAAAGATCTTGAACTGGGACTTGTATTAGTTTGGCAAGCTTGAGGCCTCCCACTTACTGAATTGATCATAATTTATCTATAAATTGATTTTTCTCTCCTGTCTTTGCTGTTTTGATATGTTCAAATATTATAATGTTTTTTTTTTCATTATTAATGTTAAGTCTAAAAGAGGATCAATGAGTCTTCTGAGTCAGGATGAGCTTAAAATGTAAGGAATTGTAAGGTAAAGGGGGTAATTGCTGAGCACCAGCTGTGGCAGCAACCTGTGAGAGCAGAGACTGTCAGATTAGTGAATGTTCTGCTGAAAGCAGGGTTTTGTCTGGCTCTCCCTAACCCAGCTGCCCCTCGCTCTGCCAGGCACCCCTGGGTGCCAATCACCTGAATCTGTCCAGTGCCCACAGGCAGCTCAGCACCCACAGCCTTGGTAGGAAGGATGCTCCTTGCAGTCTGGGCACCTCTGATCGAGCTGTAACAGCCTTGTTTGGGCTGTGCTGTGCACGTGTCCCCTCTTTGCAAGACAGGTTGGCTCTGAATGTCTGTAAAGAGCTAACACTGCCAAACAAGGGTTATGATGAGAACAAATAACAGACCAATTGGGTGTCTGGCTGTTTGGCTGGTATTATATGGGCTTTTTCCATCCCTGAATGTGCTGAAAGCACAGAGACAATTTGTACCCACTAATAACCCCAGTCCTTCAGTTGTGGATTCTGGGTCAATACAGGGGGAGTGGGCCAGAAAGCAGCCAGGGTTCTCTGCTCCTGTGACAGCTTCACCTGTTGAACATGTCAAAGACACCATAGCAGCCACAAGGACAAGTGCTCTGACTCAGGGTACTTTTTTTCCTTTAATTATTATGCAGGAAAGGAGAATTGTCATAGCATTATCTGGTTTTTAAGAGTCTTGCCAAACAGATACAATTTTTAAGATTCTGCTCTCATTATTACACTTCCCTCCAAATGAGAACTGATGTGTGGAAGTCTAATAAACTAGAACAGTTTGAAAAATAAAGTACTCCTGCCAAGCATATCAGGCTGAATACTGATTAATTCCATTTATATCAGTGATGCTGCTCACACGTACATTGGTGTGATGTAAAATAGAATTTAAAGAAGGGGAGAAATGAATAGTAAGAGTGATAGTCACCACAAGAGAGAATGGACTGACACTTTCAGCATAGATATTTTGAGCCTTCAAATTCAGGGATGTGTCTCTCTGCCAAGAGAGCAGATCTGATATAAGAATGTTCAGTCTTTCTCAGTATCAGATAAACTGCATTGTGTGTGTGCAGCAGAGCCATCACCTCCAGTGCTACTTTGAATCTTGGCTGATTTGGGTGCTTCTGCTCCCTTATTTCAGGCAATGGTTTTCAGTCATATAAAAGATTGTATTGAGAAGAACATATTTTTTTTCCTTCTTCCAATCCCAGTGACGTGTAGGGTTAATAAAACCTCTGTATTTGGGAAGATTTACCAGTATTATAAAAAGCTAATGTATGCATTTGTATGAGGCAGACATTATAGCAGCTGTAGAGATACAATATGTTATTGAATGGTAAAGGAAATGTCTCTTGTCTGGCCCTAGGAATGACACAGGGATGAGTCTGGCTCTCTCTGACACCAGAGATCAATCATGTTACATTAGTTTGCTTTATTTGACACTGTCATGTTACTTTATATTTCCTGGAGGTGGAACAAACTCAACAGAAGAGAATTATCAAGCCTGACAGTGCACAGATTAGACACATGCACTGTTTTGGGTATATGTGTCTTTCCTAGATTGATTACTATTGTATTTTAAGGCAGCTCACGTAATTTGTTGCACCAAACAAGAAAATAAGCCTCTAGGTTTTTTTTAGCATGAAGGATCTAAATTCTAATGACAGAAACCATTGAGGCAATATCTGAACACTGCTTTAGAAGCTCAAAGTAATTCTGAAACCTCAGTGCCTTTCTTCTTTAAATGTCTTTATGACATAAACTTTGTAGTCCCCAACTCCAAATTGATAAAGCTATAAAATAAAAAGCTGTTGCTGTGCTTGGGAATGGTTTGAAGTCAGAGATGTTTTCATAGTATAGTTCAAATTTAGAGGTTGTGCTGAGCATTTATTTAGTGCCTGTTACTGCAGCCTTAATTAGAGTGGTAAAATACTACTTAGCCTGTTAAGTATCTGTCATGAAAAACTCCTCTTCAAACATGGCTGCAGAGGCTGAGTCTTCTTGGTGCAGCCATAAAACTCTGGAAAATACATAACTGAGAGGAAGGAGAGAGAATTACCTCAGCAGCCATTAAGGACTTTGCAATGACAAAACCAGACATAACCACTAATTTTTCTTTCTGAAAGCTGCTATAGGAATAGCATTTTCTAAATATTTTCCAATGTAGGAGATATTAATTATTCATAAATTAATTATTAAGAAATGCTTTTAAATTATAACTCTCAGCAATCTACATTGAAGATAGTACTTGATGGTGCAGTGAATATCTATCAAATGCAGAATAATCTTTCACAAAATGTGAGATTGGTTCTTTTTAAAAATATTTTGGAATGCAATTATAAGACAAGACATGGCTAAATGTAATTTGGAAACAATTTAATATCTAAAGTTAAAATATCAAGAAAGTTTGCTAAGAATAGAAAGCAAAAGCACTTTGTCAATAATTTTAATGAAACTGCATATTTATATTTGAGGTATTTTCACTTTCACTGTTTCTACCAGTCTGTTGGGTATTTAAATTATGAAAAAGGAAGCTGAAAATGCCTACCTCTTTTACAAAAAGTAATGCAATTACCTGTTTACACCTGAAGGAAGATAAATTAAAATTCATATTCAAATCAAGCCTGTACAGTGTGTTGAAGATTTTATATGAAGGACATAAGTGGAAAAAAAGAAAAGGGAAAAGTTGTGTAGGTGCTTTGAATAATTTTTTGATCTTCTACTGGATGTTTAGGAGTTAGCAAATTCTTTGTTGTCTCTAGAAATATTTTATTTTCCCACACTAATTAATAATAGTTTTTGAATTCTGCCTTTCTTCAAGAGTAGAGTAATGCCAATGAGGATGGTAGAGTTTTTCCTTTAGAAAACTCTTAATAGCTCATGGAGCACATGTGGGTTTTTTAACAGTGGAAAGGATCAGAGAAATTGGATTTGAGGTGTTTAATTAAGTCTGTTCACAGACAAATGGTCTTGATGAGTGACAGGTTGGCATGGTTAAGTCCACCAGGAAAAACGGCAATTAGAATGAACCTGTGGACTCTGCATCACAATCTTCTCAAGGTCAAGCCACAGAACTAATTTAGAAAAGAACTAACATGATGTTGACAGAGAATCAATAATGTGAGGCACCATAGGATATTTCACTAATGTGAAGTTGCTTTAACCCCACCCCCCCAATTCAACATTTGTTCACAATTGATTCAGTTTTAACTCTCCTGAGGTGTAGTGTTTTATGAATGTGAATATATGAGTTTTTTACCTTTCTCTCCTTTCATAAAAATGTGAAAAATAAAATTACTCGTGGATTTCAAAGCTCTGTTTAGAGAAATCAGTCAATTTTATATATGTTAAATATTTAAAAGAAATTTGAGTTCCAATTGAGTTGATGGCAAATACTTTCTCTGACAACATTTAGGATAGAAACAACATAATACAAGGCATTGTAACTTAAACGTCTTTATAATTAAGGTAAACATTTGCATTTGAATATTCATTGAGAGGAATGAATCCACTTCATATCTGCTTGGTAAATTCTCCTGTCCTGTTAGGTATCATTTTTATTTTACTTACTGTCTAAGCAGTTTCTGTTTTTATTTCTTTTCTTGGCATACTTCTAATTGTTTCTGTACATTTATTCAAGGAAGAATTGATGTGAAATTGAAATTCAACACGTTATCTACATATAGGGAAATAACATGGTCAATTTTTTCTTTCATACGAAAGCGCAGATGTTTTCCTGAAGAGACACTGGCAGAAACATAATTCATAGGATGTGGTAGAGACTTAGCAAAATATTGCACAGGTAGGCTAAACAGGTGGATGTCCAAAGAACTTCAAGCTTGCAACTACAGAACCACAGGACACCTTCCTCTAAGAAAATAATCCACTGCCTGTCCACCTTCTTTCCATGGAAGAGCTCATTCCCTCTCCTGCTCTCCAGTTCCTACTCTGCCAACTGCCTTCCCTGAGAAATGAAACCCAGAAAGTGGTTTGAGATATGGGTGTGAAGAATCCCACCTTTTTTCTTTACACCTAACTTTTACTGGGGAGAGAGACAAATGAGTTAAATGCCAGACACTGTAGTTAAAAATTAGTGTGCAAGAACAAATTCGAAATAAAAATTGCATTCATGACAGTGGTGTTCAGTGGGGAGCCCAAGGGATTCAGATTTCTATCAGGAGACAACAGAAAAGCAGGAGTGCTTTTGCTTGAAAAATCATTTCCTAAGAAATCCCTTGAGTTCACCACAGTACATTCTTTGTCAGGTTTTACTGAGTGATCACAATTAGGTTACTGGTTTGGAGGAGAAAAATGGGTGACAGCCACACTCTTGATTTAAAAAGGGCAAATCTTTAGATGTGGGAATCAAATTCAGAATTACTGAAACGGCAAAGTGATTTTTTTTCTCCATGGAAAATGATACTGTCAGCTAAAAGAAAACCTTAAAGACTGTGGTTTTAGCTCATGCTCTGTGGGACAGTTATCGTGAGATTCTCTCTGCTAATGTGCTCTTCCTTTGCTCCTAAGGTGTCATTTCAAACCATTTTCTTGCTAGTGGAGACTCAAGAAGAGCACATACAGAATTCTGTGCACTGGGGCATATTGAGTTCACTCATTAGGTATTTGCTAAATCTCTAGGATACTAAAACAAGTTTCTTGGAATTAATGTGAAGCAGTTATTTCAATTAAACATTTGCTAAAGGCTTTTAATGTCCTTATCAGTAAAATTAACTGTAAGCCCTAGATTAATTTGTTCATGATTGCATGGTGCTCTGGAAATACAAACTACTAAATAAGAAAGAAATGCTATTATTGTACTGTCTTGTAGATTCTGCAGTACCATGATTACTTCCTCCTCATATTTCTCTTCAGTGCTGGAAATAGATAAAACTTACCCAACAGTTGAAATGTTGATAAATATCAGTTACATGCAGAATTATTTGCATAAATTTATCAGATAAACATATTTCTGTGTATTAGGGCTCATCTTCAGCCAGAAATTCAGTATATATTAAGGCAGGTTGAACAGTCTGAAATATAGAAAAGTTGGAATCTCCATCTGAAGTATCACTTCAGACCAGAAGTGGAAGAATATGTTTCATTATTTTTGTTTCATTGTGTGATGCTCCTGTGCCTTGGGAGTGCAGCCACAGAGGAGGAGCATGGAAACCTGTCTTTTCCAAATACAGCACAAGCATGATCTGTATTTACTGCCTAAGGCCTAATTTAGTTATCAGTTAATCACACATTTAAATACTATTGGTCACAATAGCCCTTAAGCAAATGTTTACATTTTGTTGTAGGTGTATATACTTTCCTGAATTCACCAGAGCCGAAGGAAACTGAGACTTATGCAGTGAAATCCCTCAGCTGAGGCTGCAGAGCTGGGGATCAGTGCTCCAGGATCTCACCCAGGCAGGCCTGTGCATTACTTGCTAAGCTGCCCTGCTCTTGGCCTTCTGAACTTTTAAACTCAGCAGAGGCCATGGGGACCTCAACAGGAAACCTTGAATAGGAAATCACAAGTCCAAAGAGAGCCATAGCATTCTTTAGAAATATACCTAATAATAACATTTTCCTATATTTTTCTCTTTTCTCATGGCTTCAGCAGTGCTTTCATTCCATATACTTGCATAAAAGAGAGCAAAAAGTCCATTTCAGGATGCAGTTGTGTCCTTTTTTGTTACCTAAGAAATATTTATTGCATTCTTTTGGATCAAGGAATCTCAGAACCAAACAAGACTTTGCTATCTTGTGGAGTGGTTTTAGATGTGTTTTGGTCCATGTTTGAATCTTCCCTCTTTTCAAACCTTCATGATTTTCCTTTCCTCCTAATTTGTTTTACAAGAACTTCATCCAACTTCTGTCATTTCTTAATTA
The DNA here is from genome assembly GCA_013397295.1 of Polioptila caerulea. Taxonomy (NCBI): domain Eukaryota; kingdom Metazoa; phylum Chordata; class Aves; order Passeriformes; family Certhiidae; genus Polioptila; species Polioptila caerulea. The sequence continues at coordinate 486,344 of VYXF01011622.1, forward strand.
ATAAAAATAATTTTATGCATGTCACTGTGTTAAATCAGCCCATTAACTGTTTTTTAATTGCTTCTTTTCTCTCTTTTTCATTTCTTGCCTTTTTTTTTTTTAAGTCTTTCTGTCTATCACTTTTGCCAGCTGTGTCCTATTTCTAAAGCTTCATCTACTTGCACAAAACAGCTTGGAATGGTGAGGTAGATTTTAGGAGATTAAAGACTGCACTGGAATACACTAGACTTAATCCTAATGCCAGTAAACTCTTTATATGCTATCCTCCCCTCAGGATTACAAAGATTTATGTAACCATATTTTTTCACATCCAAAGGAGCTTAAAGGAATAGACATAGATTGTTCTGGGTGTTGAATAAAAGCAGTAAGCCCAGATAAAGTATTTTTGTTCCTCAGATATTATACCAGAATGAAACATTTTCAAACTGAGTGGTCATACAAGACATCTGAAGGGGGAATGTTTACTCTGGTCTTAAACTCCTGTCTTCAGGATGTAGTGGCACAGCTTTAATGTCTATGACAGCAGAAAGGGGAAAAAAGCCTACCAGTGTTCAATGTCATATGAATTTTGCTACCTAAGATTCACCTCTCCTAGTTTTGAGCATTAAATATCCAATGATGTAGATGTGTACTCGATTAAGGTTGTCTATCAGTATTCCAAGTCACATTATATGGGAAACATACTAAGGATTGTAATGAAAGTTGTTTTACAGCCAGCAATGTATCAGGAGCTATCGGGTGCTTTTATGTCTTCCTACGAGGGAAGCTCTTTAAATATCATTATCAGACCCATGAATATTCTAAACTGATGTTCTTTCAATATTTAGCTTAAGCTTTTAAAATTTCAGAGGACATAACTCTGTGCATGAGTGGTGATTTGCAGTCTTCAATCCTCTTTGCTGGAGGGTTCCTTTAGCAGCAGCAATGCCTGAGGATGATTTTTGCTGTTTTCATGGTGAGTGGAAGAGTTTGCCTTTTGTTTACTTGGACTCTTTTGACATGACATACCTCTTTTCTCCATGTTTTGACACTATCTTGTCTGCCAAATTATGATTTTACTTTATTTTCTTTTTGTGAAGGAATAAAAAACCACTAAGTTGAAATGGGATTTCAGGAGATTATGAGCCTTGGACTGAAAAACTATTCAAACAAGGCCTGGCCTATTTGGGTGGTATTTCTCACTACCAGGATGCCTAATGTTTTGTGGTTCTTTTTAAATAAAAAATGTAATTTTAGCATTAACTTTTAAAGGAATAAAACTATAATTGAGCAATCCAAATCCCCAAACTCACACTTGAAACCTCCAAAATCAAGACAATCAGCTGTCACACAGGAAAGTATTTGAAAAATATTGCTGGCTTATCAGAGAAGATGGAAACATTAAAAAACTGCAACCAGCCCTCATTATTTTTAAAAGAAATGGAGATACAGGAGAATGTTTGATTTCACTGAGTTTCTGAATTACTTCAGCAAATTGCTTATTCAGTGGGCAGAGTCAGAGGGAGGAAGGAAGGATGAGAGAAAAGCACCTAGTGCACAAAGAAAACTCTATTTATAGCTGGTACCTCAACAATGACTTTCATACAGAGAAAAAGAGAGAAAACACTGAAGTGTCTTTTGCAACAAATGGTCATTTTGAGAAGTGGAGCTTCACCACCTTTTCAGAGGTGCACAGAGCCTTTGACAGCTGTTCTGTTATATGCAGGGAGATATATGAGGTGCAGCACTTTGCCTTTTATCAGCCATGCAGGAAAAAATAAAGGCATAGTCTGATACTTTGAAAAATGAATGGAAAAAGAATGTTTCCATCTTTGGTGATGTCTGAAAGTTCAAAATACTTAAGAAGTAGTGCTCTGCTTTTATCCTTTATTTCCCTGTTGAAAAAAATCCTAATGTATGCCACTTAGGATTCTATAAATATACTTTATGTTGTAGCATACACACAGTCAAAGAAATATATTTACAGAAAATGGAGGAATGTAATTTTAAAAGCATTTCAATGTTTTGATATCTTCCTTTATAGGATGTGTAAATTTTATGTCCCCTCTGTAGGGGAAAGGAAACATTTCACATCTGTGTGACCACTATTCCTTCCTACCTGAAACAACACAGGAAAGTATGTAATTCCACAGGAAATGTCAGAGGGAAGTGGAAGGAAATCATTGTTTTCTCTGAGCTGTCACAAGTCTGATCTTCAAATGTTCAAATTGTGAACAGATGAATTTTTTCTGATCTCATTAATGTCAATAATATTGTTTTGTTTTGTTTTGTTTTTCCCACCTCAGGATTAGAGGGTAATCTATCTCTCCAAAGTCACTAAATGTACATAATTCTGAATCATTTTAGCTCAGAGAAGATGACTATAAACCAGTGCTAAACTTTTTTGACATGCTTTTATACGGCCAATATTTTAGAGTATTAATTATTTCAGGTCGTACATAAAAAGGAAGTTTTCAAAATAGCCATGAGGTGCTAAACTGGCAGAGCAATTGTGATCCTTGTAGCAAGAGAGGAGTGTTGCAATAATACTGCAGGAATACTGCTGGTCTTCAACAGAGCACTTGCTAAGAATGGGAGTCTCAGCTGCTAATACTCATCTTTTGTGGTGTTTATGATTTTCAATAGGCTTAAAATATTTCACAATTTCTATTTTATTAAACCTAATAATGCATTTGTGAGAGAATAGGAAAATAGCCCCCAAATCTGACTGTAGGAGCTAAGATAAAAAGAAGCCAGTTGGAACAGCAAAGCCGAACCACAACCCTCCTAGTTCATGCTGTGTGAAGCCCTGAGAGCTGCCTTGCTGTATTCTTCACTGAAAATTCAGTATCCAAAGGGTCATAGGGATAACAGCATCCTGCATGGCCAGTAAGCAAAACCTGCATTTAATTATCACTTTTAAATGACAAAAGGACAGCTTGTCTACCAAAGTGGATTATCTCTGACTGGGAACTAATATCCCCACCATGCAGGAGACCTCAGTGCTGCTGAGTCATGCAGCAAATATGGACATAAAGGGTATTTGTGTAAGGCTTAAGTGTGTGTGTGTGTTGAATTGAGACTGATTGGCAGCTTGGTGCATCTGCTGGTGCCTGGGGTTTGAAATTTGGGATTGCTGTCCATTGTCGAGGAGGAGCAGAGCACCAGCAGAGGGAACTCTGCAATCAGGACAGAGCACAGAGCTGGGGGAAGTGTCGGCATCTTTGGGGAGAGTTTAGTTAGCCTGAATGTGTTGGGACCTTGACAATGTGATGGCCTGGACACCTTCAGGTGCTGAAAAAGTCTTCAGGGTTTCTGAGAAATACATGGCTTGATCATAGTTTAATTCCACACTGGCCATACATTCCACAGAAAAATGGAATTTCATTGTGCTTTCTTCAGACTTTTTTTCTTCATTTTCTCTTGCACTTATACAAAAATGCATCAGAGAGAATGTTCTAAGTAATGATTCACTCTTATGCTTTAGTTACATAAAATAGGAATGGAATCTCCCAAAGTAGTAGACGGAGGTGTTCCTCTACATTTTAAAAGTAGAATTCATAGGAAGCTTTATTAAATGGTTATGTCACAGCACAGTTCAGTTATCTGTATCATCATAACATCACAGGCCAGGAAAGGTTTCATTTTTTATTTTATTGGAAATGCACATAGAAGAGATTGCCACTAAAACATCAACCATCTGCTTATATTACTCTTTAAGAGATATTATAAAACCCACAAATTTTATAGTATGGCACGCAACTTGCTACATGAAAAGCACTATTACTTCCAAAAATGTTTTTACAACAGCCTAATTTTTAATATATTGGTCTTTCAAACATCTCTTTTATCCCATACCCTTAAAATTGTAAAGGTCCTTCAAATAGGAACACGTTACAGACCTTTAGAATGTCACCATTTTATCTAGGTCAAGCAATACATCAGCAAGTGCCTTACCATCCCTCTCTCTGCTAAATTCTTACTGTGCCCGTGATATATAACCAAGTTTAAATTTACAGGCTCATTTTAGGCATTCAGTATACTCCAATAGCACTTAGGTGATAGTGATTTCTAGGAAGAAACATGTGGAATGTTCTCCAGAAAGAGTTAAACCCGTTTATTCAGCAAACAGAGCTTCCAGGGAGTACTGCTAAATTGTGGGGAAAATTCCCACAGGAATTGAGTGTCATTACAAAGCTTCCATTCCACATGCAAGACAGACTTCTTCAATCTTTTTCTTAATGTAAGCTCAATCTCTAGTGAGTGCAGATTAATTTAAATCTAGAAATAAAAACCTAATCCAAACGTTTTGTCTTGTGGGCAATAAAGATGCCATTAAGTTTGCCTGCTACATATGTGGCAGATGTGCAGGACCCAATTGGGTCCATTTTTAAAAATAAATCAGATTTGACTGCTACTGTCAATTTGTAATGGTCTGCTTAAACATAAATTAAAAATGCCTGTTTCTTCATCACTGCTGACCAACATAGAGGTCAACACTGAATAGCCAACAACACAGGAATATTAAAGCAATGGCAAAATTTCACCTGTCCTGGATTTATAGCTTCCAGTGTGAACACCATTGCATGCCTTTGAGCCTTTGTTTGAAAAGCAGAGAATTGTAAGGCTTGTTGACAGTGTTGGAGACAGTAAAATCAAATCATTCATTTAGAATGAAAGTCACTGCAGGAGCTCAGATGCAGTAAATCTAATTGTGTAAGTTTGCCAGGTCTTTTTCATGATATTGATGAATCTTCTTTATACGTAGATTAATTTAACTGTAAGACTGTATTTAGCCAGGAGGTGATAGCCTTATCTGCTCTAATGTGGAGACATTTAATTGCTTTGCCCTAAGAAGAAATGTTGTAAAATGAAAGATAACCTGTACACTGGAGATAGTTTATAATTATAATTTCCCCATCTAACAACATCTATCTGACAGTAAAGATTGAGCCTTTCTGCTCTTGAATTACACCCTCAAAACAGCTTGAGAAGAGAGGTTCGTGTTAACCCAAATTGCTGAAATTTCCAGACAGAGCCCATTGTAATGACTGGCAAAATGAGCTCCAGCGATCTGATGATTTATCTTAATCAATTGCCAGGTCTTGTGTATAAAATTGTCTTTTTCAATGATACATGTGGTTAACACAGCTACAACATTAATCTCACCAGATACTGCATAATTAACCATGCCCATTTATCTTCTCACACACATGTACATCATTAGTAACAACTGCTACACTCCTCTGAGAGCCAGCTTCGCAAAGAAAATAGAGAAATTGGTAAGAAAACTCAAACGGAGTCCAAGTGCCTTTAAGTCTGAATACCAGTTTTAAGAAAATGTTTGTAGTTGTCATGTATGTACAAGTTGGAGGTTTGTATCCTAACAAAAGGATAGATGTTTGATCTATTATGACTTTTAAATCTCTGGCAGGTGAGAAGGCGCTTTGTTGTTTTGGTTGAAAAAACTGAGTTGTCAGCCTTTCAAATCAACAGTCACATAAGACGTGCTGGAAGTTATTTGATTTAGAAAATAATTTATTATAGATGTACATTCTTTCTAATTAGGTTAACAGATGTTATTAACAGGATTTTGGGTGTCCATATTCTAATAACTCATGTGATGGCAAGGCAGTTCTATCTGCTTCTGGGTGCCTAAATGGGTGGCAATGCTCCTTCTAAGCTTCTTATCCAACAGAAATTCTGGACTCTCCTTGCCTGACTGTTAGTTGTAGTTTTATTAATGCAATACCTTCACAGCATTATGTCTAATCTAGAACCATGGCAGCAGTGCAGCAATCCCAGCTGCAGGGTCTCACATGCACCAATCTGAATCTCTGGTATTGCTGTGTGGGATTCACACACCTCACATAATGAGATGATTCCACTTCTATGTAAAACTGAGAGAAATGAATAGAGCAGTTCTCTTTTTATGAGCCATGATAAGTAGTACACCAATCTCTCTGTCTTCATTCATCTAAGAATCAACCCAAATCTTTGCTAGTCATGATTAGTTTAAATCTTCCCCAAAATTGTTTAAAATAACTGGATTTTATTGCTATAAAATATCAGAAGTGTTTATGAGCATAATATTGAAAATTCACTGAACTTAAAGTATTAATAATTAAACTAAAGCACTTGTTAGATAGATATTAATATCTAGATATTGATAAGCATTCCGGGAGTAAGAAGGTAATTAATTGTGATTTACATATTTTGTTCTGGTGTTTCTCTATTTTAATTGTTTTCCTGGTGTATTTTCCAAAAGTTTCTTTGATTTGGAAATACGTGTAAATAGGCTGCAAACATGTACAGAAACTTCTAACTAATTGGTTAGAAGTTTCCCTGAGATATGGAAAGAAATTTGTCAGTGCTTACTTTTCATGTTGAGTATCTATTACCACCATGTTTTATGAACCTTTTCTACTCTGATCCAGTTCAGTGTACTAAAGATGAATTTCAAAGGCAAATCAAGAGAAAATGTTTGTAACTTTTACTTTTTCTTCAGCACTTTCCACTTGACAAGCTTAGACTTGCTTAGACTTTTTCTCACTTGCTTATGCAGAGCTCATTGATTTGTACAGATCATTTCTGAGTATACAGAAATACAGGAAGTCTGGACGGATGTTTACATGCCAAGGCATGCTGGTTTAGGAAGAGCAAGGACTTAAAATGCTTATTAATATTGTACATTTCTACTCCAAATGAAGCATGTTCTTCCAGCATCTTGGCACACAGACTGTGCTAGCACAGTTGCCTTAGATCAGGACTGCCTGACGCCTGCCAGTGCATTCCCACGTGTAACTTCCCACCACCACACACATTCCCTCTGCATTTGTCCCCCTGCTTAATCAGAAGGATCAATCAAAAGTAGATTTCCTGACACATAAGTCACCACAGCCTTGACTTTGTCAGGTTCTGTGGAGGTCACAGGGAAGAGGGGATGTTTGTCCACAACAAGCCTTGCTTGAGTTATTCTGACTGTCTTAGAGTGCTGCAGTGTGGATGTGAAATAGTGAACTTTGCTGAAGTTTCATTTTGTTTCCCAACCTTTGGAACAAAGATTTCCTCACCCAAAATAACTTCTGTGTACCTTTTATCACATCCAGATGTTCACTTCAGCTCAAAGGGTAAAAAAGAATGTTTCAGGATGTCCATCAATCTAAAACTGCCATGAGAAATCGCTCTGGGGGTAATACTCTGCACTGACACTGTTACTGCACTTTGGAGAAGAGCATTCAGACCTTTCTGAATTAGATTGTGCTCTTTGAAGAATGTGAATCTCTGCATTGATGGTATGTTTATATTTACATTTTCTTTGCCTGTGTACTCCAATGGCACATTTGTCTTTAATCTCACAGAGCTTTTACAGTGTGCTTCATAAACACACAAATTGGGCAAGTTTCTTTTGCAAACCAATCAAGTTCCTGCTGACAATCTTGGCCATCTTTCTATTTTAAGTAAGAAAACATATTCATCCTCCTCTATCAAGTCATGAGTAAAGGATAGAAATATTATCATGTTTTGTACATTGCTCTTCAGCCTCTTGTAATACAAGGGAAAGAGAAAATATAGCTTTTAGCAGTAGAATCTATGATGTGCATTCATCAAACAATTAAAAGGCAGGGAGAACACGTGGAATGCATTAAAATGCCCTGTCAGCTGCCAAATTAACAAGATACTTATGATCTTTATAATAGCTTAGCTATTATTCTTATGCATTTTTGACTGAATGGGTGATATTTCTATTAAAAGAGGTACTAATATTTTGTTTTATCCCTGTAACAATCCTGTGTTCATGAAAAGCATGTCTGCTTTACAAAAATAACTTGGAGCATGAACATAGTAAATGCTTGACCTATCCACAGCTTACAAATACCACAGAAGTGTGTATGAACAAGGAGCCTTTTAAAGCTCTCCATCTCCATTTTGACCTGTTCTTTATTGGGAATGCTTGTAATTTCCCTGACTAAGGCTTTGAAACTGAAATTATCTGCCTGTGGGTGTAAGTGTAATAGCAGTAAATCCCCAACTTGAAAACTTGTAAAGATGGAGTTTTGATTCTTTGGAGGTTATTTTTTGTTTGTTTTGGGGGTTTTTTGGTGGTTGGGATTTTTTTTTTTTTTGCTTATNTTTTTTTTTTTTTTTTTGCTTATTTGGTTTTTTGGGAGTGGGTTTTCTTGTTTGGTTTGTTGGGGGAGGGTGGGGTTTTTTTTTGTTGGTTTTTGTTTTGTTTTGATGTTTGTTTGTTTGGGGATTTTTGGCCAGTTTAGGCTTCAGAGTGACTGCATTTATCATGTAGTGGGAACTGTGACAACTATGGAGGCTTTCCCATTGTTTAAGCCTTGTCGTCCAAAGATCTTCCAGAGTATCCTGGTCCCTGAAAAGAACTGCTCTGCTTTACTGAGATTTGTTACTACTCCTGGCAATAGAAAACAAGATCTTGTATAGGAGAAACAGGTCTCCAAACAACCTTGAAGGAAAAGCAGTGGAACCCATCGTATTCAGTGAGACACCACAGGCTGAAATCAGAGGCCAGAACTATTTATAACAGTGGTTATGGAGAAATCCTCTACAGGTGGAATTATCAGGGATAAAATTGCATAGCCATCTAAGTCTTCTCTTTGTATTACAATATTGGCCAAATACCTGGCTGTTCTTAAAAACATTTGTTGTTTTCTGAAAAGACAGAAGAAAGGACACAATTAACTCTCAAATGGAGTACTGGGAATATTTCCACTCTTTATAAGCACAGAGAAGATTGCTTCCTGGGGAGGCAAGTTTATCTCCAGCACTAGTTCTGGAAAGTGACATAGCATCATGAATAATATTTCTAAAAATTCTCTGCCATCTTAAAGACGATAAGAAACAGAAAGATTACCTTAGGTTTCTGAGACCAAAGTGGTAGAGTGTTGCAGACACAAATTTTTCTGTAAAATGAGAGGGAAACTGAATATTGTACTGACAAACTCAAAAAGCATCAAATTATCTCTAACTTAGGTGAGAACTTTGGAATTAAAATTATTATTTCAACAATTTTTTTCAATTCCAACTGCTGGCTACAGGAGGGAGAGAAAACTGGCCATGCAGCTTCAAATTAATTTATATATACATGTTGAGATAATACAGGGGTATCATCCACTATGCACACCATATATTGTATTTCTTTTAGCCAACTGTAACATTTCTCTCTATAAATACACTAAAATAATTACATGGTGTTATTAAAAAATCTCAGATAAAAGAAGGATAAGATATCCTTTTTCTTCACACCCTGAAGGTTATGATAAAAAGAACTTTGCAGTTACTGAAATTAAAGAGATATAAGTGGCAAAAGAGTTTTAAGCCCAGTCTTCCTAGTTTGGAGCTGCAGTAATGAGTGCAATTGAAATCATTTAATTGTAAAAATTTTGCATCAGAAATATGGACACAATTAGACAGACCTGTATATCTGAGAGCAGAATCATAAAACTAAGTTCATCATAAAACATCTTCACTGCCATTTACACTTTTGAATCTGTTCCTTTTGATGATTGGAGGGGGGCTAGAAATAAGGACTGAAAGCCCTACAGATTTCTTGTTACTGCAAAGAGACAGAATTATCTTAATGATAACATAATATTTCTAAGATGTGAGAAGTGAATAAAACTCACACCGGTCTGATATTTAGGCAATTTAGCTAATATTTAAAGAGCACTTGCTCAAGAAGTATTTTCATAGCAGTGCATAATTTTCTATAATAAAGTAATAATGATGAGTAACTGTCTTGATAGACTGGATTATTTCATCCATAAGAATGTTAAAGATCTACCAAATGCTTCCATGTCTTCCATTTTTCCCTAGACATCCCAGGTTTTTAAGCTGTTTGAGGAAGAAGTCCAGTTAAACAGAATTGGACTTTTAAATTTCAAAAGCATTAATTTCCTGTAATTAGTTTCTTACATGCAAGTATTTTAAGATTTTTTTTTAATATTAAGCATAACATTTTGCAGTGTGTGCAATCAGGATTCTTGCTGTAAAATGCACCTTAAATATTGCCTCAGGGTATGGAAGAGTTAATAAGGAAGGGCTAATTTTAACTGCTCTTCAGCTGAAAGCAAAGCAAGAATAGTTTCCCTAAGAGTAAAAATAATGAACAATTAACAAGGAAAATAAAAATTTCACAAGTAGCAGGCCATCTAAATGTATTCAGGCTATAGGAAAAAGAAAGACTGCAATAAGTTTTAATCAAATATCACAGCTGCTGAAATATATTCACGCCTGATTTGACTGACAAGTCTAACACAAATAACTCCATCTATAAAGCGAAGTGTTACATTTAAGGTCAGCCATGTCATTTTCATCTACCTGTGTTCAAAATGCAGAGCTCTGAAAGACTGTCCCTATTTCCAAAAGATTCTATTCATTTCCTTTATCAACTTCATTTTTCTACTATCCATAGCAGTGCTTCTCTAGAGGGCTGAAATGAACCTGATGAATGCTATTAGGATTTGAGAATACAGTAATAATTCCTCACATTCCGTTTGCCTTATTTTCTTGTCCTCATGTATTTAGAGATTCATTCAGTTTGCTTTGTGTATCAGCCAAATTGCAACAAAGTGGAAGAGTTCCTAAAACCCCATAAATCATGCAAAAAGTTTCTACATTTTTATGTTTTGTTTATTTGGTTGATATCATTACTTCCTTCAGCACACTGTTTTGGTGAGTTGGATTTCATAGAAGAGACAGATATGATACAAAAAATCATTGGAGAGGAAGCTAGGAAAAAATAGCAGCTGAGAATAAACAGATGCTAAAACAAAGGAAAGGTCTTGATTAGATCTAACAGTCAGGAGCTTATTGAGTTGAAATAACTAAAATACTTCTCCCAGAATTACCAGAAGGAAATTAAACAGAATACCTAACATAAACAGAATACTTAAATAAACAGAATGTGTATAGGTGGTATCTAGATTTGAGGGGTTAAAGGTGGTGATGGTTCTCTGGATCTCTAAAAGTATAAATTTTAGGTACGGACTGTTGCTAACAAGGAAGATAATTTGACAAATCCTTTTGAAAATAAAGAATCAGGGCCATGGAGAGGTGGTGGGAGAGCATAATATGAAGAAAGAATATCTGATAGAGGGTTGTGGGGAGAAGCAAATGTGCCAGCTGCAGGGAAATGCCACCAGTGTCAGGGACTGGGACTTGTGGTTAGGGTGAGACACGACAGATAATCTAAATTTCACTTAAAAGCACCATCTCCTTGAGTTCTGGCTTGCAAATGACAAAAAAGGACGTGACATAATAATCACAACATGCAAGACTGTAGAATTCTCATCTTAAGTAATAATTATTTGCTAGTAACATAAAATATTTTGGAAAAGGTTAACTTTGCCTAGAAATGAATTATGGTATTTTCTTAAATAAGGAGAGAGGATAAACAACTTAGTAGGACTTTGAATTTTCAAACTAGCAATCCTTCAGATCTTAGTGTCTAGGTGAGATCATTGGTATGCCTGCTCTGTTCTTTTGTATGAGTGAAGACTGATGTCCTGTGCTGGGCAGTGTTCCTTTACTGATAACCTGGAGTAATAGTCCTTGTTGAGCTACTGCAGTCAGACCTTGCAGTTTCTTTAATATTCATGCTGGACATTCTAAGTCATGTCTGTAGGATTGGGTAGAATGCTTGAATCTGATAGATGATCAAAGAAACTGGAGAATACAGAATTCTGAGCAAGTCAGCTCCACAGTTAAAATTGTTTAGTGTCCTGAATCAGATTTCAAGTAAAAGATCACTCGTGAGATGAAGTAAGAAAAAGTGAGTTGGAAGCTAGAAAATGTTTAATTAGGTTAAATTGAATATTTATGTTTGTAAAGCTTTCATATAAAGTTAGATACATATCAGGCACTCTGAACATCAGGAATTTTTCTGAAGCAGTCGCATGCGTTTTCCTAACTATGGTTTTATGATAATTGTGTGAAGGACTTGTGTAATATGAAAACTAATCTTAGAACAAATATTGCCAAAGTGAATGCACAAAACAGTGTCTCTATGCCCTGAACAGGAATTTCTAATTTCATACAATATCAGCAGCTTTCTGTAGAGTCTTCAGACCCTGCGTAGCTCAAAGGGACTGAGCCAGGAAAAAGGAATCTGTGCATTTGTTTGAAAAACTAGACAAAATGTCTATCAACATTTGACATTACAAATCATAATTCTGAAAGGTTTCATCTTATGACAGGGGTCTATGTCACTTCAAGAATGAAATGGAGCTGGCACCAGGCTGCTCCTGGCTGTGCACTGGGAGGGCTGTGGCTGAGGGTTTTGTGGGGTTCACTCAGCATCTTCCAGCCTCAAAGAGCCTTTTTGTTCACCTGGCTCTCTTTTGGCCTCATGAAAGTTTGCATTTCATAAATTAAATATGGTGTTAAGTGGGGAAAAAAGGTATTAGAAAATATAGCTATTGATTGTAGTAATTCCCAGACTCAAAAATAAGTGAATTTTACCTGCAGTGTATGATGGCAGATGGGTTTGTTTATTACCACCTGTTCTATCTGAGACAGCAGATGTATTTGTAAGCTGGTAATACAGTATTTAGTAAATGGCCAGTTTTCTGCACTGATTTCAATGCATTTGGGCTCAAAAGCAATCCCTTCCCTCTGAAAATAATGATTTAGATAGATTGTTTTACTTATTGTTATTGTATGAAGCTACTTTCTTCCCCTAAAATTGGAACACAAGTAATGTTATAACTTAGCCCTATCTCAAAGCAATGAAAACAATTTCTATTAAACTTAGTCGATGTCCATTAAAAATATTGCAGACATTTGTGTTTTGCTGGATTTTTTCTGATGAACTTGGAAAAAAATAAGAGAGGAAATGACAGATCTGTCATACTAGATCTGTTCACCTACTACTTTAACTAATTCCCTCTATGGTTTTTACTTCCAGGCTACTCAGTTCTTTCTCAGTAGATACCTTTTAATTTGCAATATACTGAAATCTTTAGTATACTGAAATGGTAAAAAGATTGATTTTCTTAATTTAAGACTTTTACATAGAAATACTGAGTGACTTCGTTAGAAAGATGAACTGATGAGAATAGAAAGATGTTAAAAAACAGAGATTTTATACAACCTGTAGTAATCTGAAACCAAATTGATTGATTCTATGTCGAACTAAAAGTTTACATGATTAGGTGTTCATTAAATGGTATATCTTTATTACTGTCAGAATTTAAAATATGAAGTATCAAGGTTTTACTTTTGATTAGAAATGTTTCCAGAACTTTCTGTTACACTCAAGTTCTCTCTTGTAGAATTTCTAAGGTAACATTTTCTAAAAGATAAACTGTGCTATGCTACAAAACCTGGTTTAAAAAGGGAATATGGTATTGTGAGTGCATATACAGCACATACATCCTGTGCATCTGTGGTCTAAGCTGAGGAATTCTAGTCTCTTTGATTGGCTTCTTGTTGGGAAGCAGTTCTGCATCATTCATCAGGATTATTTACAATTTTTTTCCCTCTCATTTAAAATTTTGCTGAGCTGAGGGGACCAGAGCTGCATGCAGCACACAAGATGCAGGCTCATCATATATTTATATGGTGGTGTAGTCATATTTTTTTTTCTCTTCAATACAAGTTTTTTCTCCTAGTAAAACAAATTGAATTCTCTGAAAAGACAAGAGAGAGATGGGAGGTGGCAACATCATGAAACAAGAGCGGAAATCCATGTTTCACAATCTGTAAATGGCAACGCCTGCTAAAGAGTTGCAGTTTCTGTCCCCAGAAAACTGCTCAGCAGGAGCACTCAGGGACTTGGATGGAAAAGAGGAACACTCTCAATGCTCTCCAGAGTACCATTAGCTGGCTGGGTGCTGAGAGCTGCAGTGCCAAAGCTCACCATGCAGGGCTGCTCTGAAAGCTCACGTCTCCATTTTTGAGGCATCAAAATTCGGGAGATGCGTTTGTCTGGTTGATGAGCTCTTACAGGGACAAAAGCACAGACAGAGGACCTGCTCTTGGTGTCTGGCATGTAAAATATCCAGGGATTCTACTGGGAGTGAACTAGCCACTGTCAGAAGCATCAAGGGATGCTAGAAACTCTCAATTCCCCCGAGACTGAAAAACTGAACTTTTATTAAAGGATTGAATATGTTTATATTCATTGATTAAGGATTCAGTTTGTTTGTCCCATAGATGCCATAGCTTCTAGGAAAGAAGCAGAAGCAAAGAAAAAGGCTGCATCTCTTAGCTAATAAAGTGTTTTCTCTCTACTTTCTTAGATCTCCCTTTGAAAGATGACAAAATGTTTTTGCTAAAATAATAATTCCATGTTTAAAAAAGCTGGATTTATAAGCAATAGAGTCATAGAGAACTAATGAGTGTATTAAAAACCAAACCAATCAAATAAACAAAACCCAACAAAAACTGAAGGTTCTTCTGGGGAAAAAATAATACTAAAATTTCTAAGCGTTGTCTGTATTCATTCTCTATCTGAACATAACCAAGAATAATGATGGTTGGGACAGTCTAAACTATGTTGAGAAATTATTCCAAAATTATGGCAATACCAGATAGGATTTACTCTGACATTTAATTTGTGTGAACATAATTCTGCATTCTGTAAATCAGAAAAATAAAAACTAACATTAATGTTGGACCTTCATGAGAGTAACAGTAGTCTACAACACCTTTTGTGAGTTTATGGAAACTGCAAGCTGCACCAAGGAATAAGCAGATATAATTTTATATTTCCTTCTTGTACTTGAATAACATAAAGAAAATTCCCAAGCTTGCTTTAGCTTCCTGTGGAGAATTTACTCACATTTTTGATATCTAGGTCACTACACACAGATTCATGGCAGTATATAATCAAAACTTGAGTTATAGATCTTTAATGTCAAGCTCTTTTATTTCACTTCCCTGGAGAAGGGAATTCTGAAACTGTATTGGTTTCTACTCCTGGAAGCTTGCTGCGTTTCAAAGTGCCAGCACAGTTCAGGGGAGGTGGTAATTGGTTGCAGAGATGTGAGCAGTAAGTACAAGCCTCCCATACTGAGGACAGAGTTGGGTCCTGGCAGCTCTGGTAGGTCCTTGGCAGCAAAGAGCAGGGAGCAGGCTGGAGAACAGGCAGCTCCTGAATGCACTGATGGGGATGGGTGTGCTTGGAAGCATGTGAGGTTTTTTAATCCAGCTCCTTTTTTTTTTCAGAAGAGTGGTAGGGTTGAGACTCTGGGCGTTCTAGAGCTGCAGATTACCAAAAAGCTACAAGATCTGGGAATTTTAAAATCCTAGAGATGCTGATCCCTTTTGCTCTTGTTTTAAAAGCCAAACAAATGGAGCACCTGTTAGTGCTTGTGTTTTTTGCCAGAACAGTAGAGACAACATCTGTGCCCATCCAGGGCTAAAAATCTCATGTCAGAGAATACAGCTCTTGAAGTGAACAAAGCAGAATTCATGCATAATAGAAATTCCTTTCCCCAAGAAATAAAAAGAGGGGTCTTAGAGCAGGAATGGAGATCTAAGTGTGCCATCTAAAAGCAGCAAACATTCTTCAGTTGAGAGAGTAGAGAAAGAAGCCCTTTTGTATCTGTGTTAGATAAATGCAGGAGAGCTTAGGGTGAGCCTCTATGAATGCCCTGGATAAATCAGTGTGGAGTTTGTTCTGCTTTTTAAACATACATATGTACTGTTGGAATACACTGGTGAGACTAAAATGGGAACACCATGTCCAGTTCTGGGCTTCCTTGTTCAATAGAGACATGGGCAGGTTCAACAAAAGGCCAGGAAAGATGACTAAGGAGTGGAGCATCTGACACACTAGAAGTGGCTGAGAGCTGGAATTGGCTCACTTGAAGTAGAAAGGGCTCAGGGGGATCTTATCAATGAGTTTACATCCCTGGTGGGAGATAGCAACCTATGGAGACAGGATCTTCACAGTGGTGATCAGTGACAGGACAAGAGCCTACTGCCACAAACTGAAATATGGGAAATTCCATTTAAACGAAGGAAAACAACAATTTTGCTGTGGGTTTGTTGTTGGTTTTTTTTATTTTTTTCTTTTTATGTGATGGATGTTGGATACTGAAAAAATTGCCAAGAAAAGTTGTGGAATTACCATCCTTTGCAATATTCAAAATCTGATGGGATACAGTCCTGGGTAACCTGCTTTAGTAGACAGGATTTAGGTGATCTCCAGGGGACCCTGCAGACCTCAGCTCTTCTGTGATGTGGCTGCTTGGGCAGAAGGTGAACTTATATAAATTCAGATCATAAGTACATTTTTAAGTGAAGGCAATTATTTTTTAAATATTTGCCAAGGATCTTGATAAATTCTACAGCTGCAAAGCTTTTACACTGCGAGTTAAATGTTTTCACAAAAAGTGAACTTAATTCAAATATAGATAATTTTTAATGATAATTTTTAATGCAAGTCAGAACCTTTCAAGAATTCTTAGCTGAGTAGGATTGGATAATGTCACCTTAAGATTAAGAGTAAAATAACTTTTTAGAAAGAATTATATTCCTGATGTAGTATTTGAAATTTTATTTTAAAATTCTATAAATAATTATATAAGCTGTCCCTGCAAGGATGTCACTGAAAAACATGAATCTGGTTAATTAAACTTTAATCTGTGTCTTAGCACATTTATATGTAGTGAAATCTTTCTTAGGTAATGGTCTTAAAGCTAAGCAGCAGAGAAGATTGTAAAACCTGCAGGAAATGCTGTGTCATGAGCTCCGAGAGTAAGACTGAAGTCTTACATAAAATCATTACAGCAAAAAACTTTTTACTGGGAAACCTTAACTCTCTGGGACACTTCCAGCAAATACTTTGAAAGTCATCTTTGTCTGTAGATGTGTCTCCTAACCAAGAAGAAAATTTAGATTATGGTGGTTTGGTTTTTTTTAGGAACTATTAAGGAATACTGGACATATATAATTGCTGAGTTAATCAATACATGAATAAGGATTGAGTTTTTATTTCTAATTGTTTTCTTCTGAAGTACAACAAACATTTTAGAAAATACATTACTTCCAGGGGCTTTCTGGTTCAGTTTGTTTGTTTTGTGAGGGTTTTTGTTTGTTTATGTTCTTTTATTCTATGTTTTAACTGAGAACAAAGCAGTTGCTTTTCTGACCTTATCCCAGTGAAACTGTCTTCAAAGCATTTTAAGACTTCAGGGATTTAATTCTCTCTAGAAGATAATTAATGTGTTGCTCTTCAGCAAAATCTCCTTTAATTTTTCTCTTTTTTTCCTAATTCAGCTGCATATCTGCCAGTTTTCCATCATCCAAAAGAAGAGAACTTGATCTGGTCCAGAGTTTCTTCCCATTTTCTCACCAGCTAAACCAAAGTTTCCAGTTAAACCAATTACTATTTTCCTGATTCAAGATGAATATCTTAGGTCTGGAGTTGGAATGAAGTTTTAGTGGATCGTTTCCCCAGTAATCATCGAAATTATCTAATTCACGTTGTGTCCTGCTTTAGTTTCTACAGTGTTTCTCTTAAGCTGCATTTTCTGTCTTCCCCCCATGACTGTTTTTAGCAATTCTGCTTGCCACCTTCTGTCATTTTCCTGGGGAGTTTTCAGGACATTGGCCAGCTGGCAATCTGCCACCTCTGAGCTCTTACCATGTCATATTGCAGCATCTTTCCTGCTTACAAGGGGTAGTTCAGGTCCAGAGAAAGGTAGAGGACTAAAAAAAGATTGCAGCAGAACCAAGACTAGTACTTCCAGTTCTGCACCAAGGGTAAGGGGAGCAAAGCAGCAAAGGAACACCTGGGTTAGGTGACTGTAGTGTACATACTCATGGAAACATTTTGTCATCAAGAAGTAACCTCCACCATCTCACAGAGAGGAAAAAAATAATAGAAAGAATTATCTAGGGGCAAAGAGATCCTCAGAAAGTTTCTTCTATGTTTGTGTCTTCATCTTTGTTGATTACAAAGATGAGTCGTGTTAAGAACCCAAAATGTGATTGGAATTAAATCTTTTGCCTTTTGAAACTTGCTCTCAGAGGTGCTCCTTGCTGCCTGTCTCTGCCTGGATGTTTGTCTGCATGTGTGTAGAGTATGATAAAAGAAAACACCAGCAACCTGGTAGGGATATGGGTCAGATGGAGTTGGGTTTTCATAAATACTGACTTCTTGCCTTGCAATGTGGTGAGTTACCACCACCACGGCACCGTCATTTGTCCCCCATTGTAAGGGGAAAAAGTGGTCCCCTAAATCTGTGGATGCTGTCTTGCAGGAAACCCCCTTACTCACACCCTGGTTAGCCTCTAGTTACATGTATAGAACTTAACTCTAGCACCAGTGCTTTAAAATTCAAATTGCTCACCCATTTTTGACCTATTGCTGTTTTGTTTTTAGGTTTGTCTAAGGATTAACTCCAAGCCATCAAAACGAGTATTTTGCCTGTGTTGTTAACTGTATTTTCTAATTCATGCATGGAGCAGTACTTTACTACTCCATAGCTCTGAGCTGCCCTTGAATTAGTAGAGTCTGTATTGGCTTGTGGCTATTGAAACCAATATCGTCTTGTTTTCCTGATCCCCTTGCACATAAAGAAGATTGACATGGCAGAGTAATAGAAAGTGTATTGCATTAGGGTTTAGTATTAGAGATAAACAACACAAATGAAACTGAAAGCATATGGCATTCCTTGCCTTCTCTGCCAGCTGATGAGCAATACATTTTGTATTATGATCCACTTTGGAGGGTTTAAACCATTAAAACCTTGCTGCTTTGTTTTACATGCTTGAAAGTTGCCAGTTAAACCAACTGGAGTAGCCTAATTTAGCTGATTGTGTGACTGATGTGTCAGAGCTCTGGCTCTAAATTTTCTAGTCTGGAAGTAAAAATTTGGATCAAGTGAATTGAATACAGCACATCATAACAGAACCTTAAAGGTGGAACACTTCAGATGGAACTAAGACAGGATTTATGAAAAACCTGGAAAGCAAAAAGAGTAAAGCAACAGATAATTCTTATATTCAGTTAATACATTCAAGAACTTACAAATATTAGGATTTCCTCATGGCTGCCTAAAGGAACTGCGTAGTAGTACATAATAGAATTTGTTAAGAAAATTCAGTTAAACAGTTGACTTTTGCATGCATTAAACAAGATATTTTCAGAATTATTTACAAACTATGCTAATATGGAATGTAATGGTTTTCCCCAGTTGAAACAAAGGATTTGGAATACTGATAGTGATAGCACTTGAATGGATGCATTTTGAGACATAAAATCATTTAGGTTGGAAAAGACCTCTAAGATTTTCAAGTTCAACAGTTAACCCAGTACTTCCAAGCCCACCACTAAACCATGTCCCCAAGTACCATGTCTACACATCTTTTAAATCCCTCCAGAGATAACTTCACCACTGCCCTGGGCAGCCTGTGCCAGTGCTTGACAACACCTTCAGTGAAAAATTTTTCAGAATATCCAGTCTATTTTCTTGATATGATAATGTCAAGTAGGTAAAATAACTCAATTGGAACAAAAGCGGGAAAAAAAAGTCACTGAGATCTTACTGTGAAAATAAATTTTTGTTTTTTCAATTTTTTTTTACGATTTCTATTTCACTACCATCTATATATTATGATCTGTTATTTTTGTGGCTACCATCTTATCTGACATGGGGATGGTACGAAGAGATTGTCCTAGAGAGTGTGGTTTGAATGTTTTTTAAGAAAATATATACATTTACCATTAATTTGTGTTACATTAATTTAAAAATTTTAAACATGATTGCCTGGAAACTCATAAGCATTCAGATATTGACTCTACTTTTTAATGAAGTATTTGTTAATCTTGGACTTTTAAAGGTCAAAGAAATGTTAGCTCAAACCACACATTTCTTTTGATTTAATTTCTTGGAAATATTTGATCAATTTGTTGTAGAATAAAATCAACATTCTCTGGGGCATTATTTATCTATTTCAATTTATGTCTTTCCTATTTTGCATCAGAATTTTTCTCCCAGAGATACAGATCTAGTTAGATAGGTCTGGCGTAGTGTGAGACAGTTTGTTCATGTTTTTTTTTTGAAACTTGAAAGTGGAGGAAAGGCAAAACCTCTTTGCATATTTTCTTTTAACTTTTCTGTGATTAAATGTGTTATGTCAGTGAGTGATAGCCTGATTGAAGGCTCAGCTCTTTGCTGTGGGGAAGTTATTATAGTACTGTCTAGATGTAGGAGGGTGGCCTCAACAGAGCAGAATGATTCACAGGCAGTTTTACCATGGCAGAGGCTGGAGAGGCTGGAGGAATGAAAAAGAGTTCAAGAGGTTTCTGGGAGCCAGGATGGGCATGGCTGCATGCCCCCCTTTCTCTGAATCTGTTCCCTTCCCAAATTTCCTCACATCAATCCAGCTAATCTGATCTCATCAATGTTCTGGTACCTCTTTTGGGGTTTCTTCATGCTATGTGGGAGCCAAAATGTGGTGCTCATTTACGCTGAGAACTATCCAGTCCCTCACAAAGCAGGCTGACAAGCTCCAATATGAGTGTGGGGGCTTTACTTTAGCACGATCTTGAGACCCTCCCTGTGCTTCTGGACTGGACTGTGGTAACTTCTCAAGAGCAGAGACAGAGCCTTCACTTATGGTGTTCTTCTTTCTCAATATAATTAGACCAAATATTAAAATGTACTGATATTTCTTGTAATTACAACAGTGCCAAAAATTTTCTTGTTTTTCTTATTTCTCTTCAGACATTTAAATAACCTGATTATGTTTTTCTATTTCCTAATTCACTAGAATAAGCTATTGAGAAAAAATTGAGGGTTTGAGGGTTTTTTTCCAAATCTCTTGTGCTCATCCTTCTACATTATCTCCTAAATAATTTAGCGAGTAGAAGCATGGGGGTCATTCACACAAGTGTTGTTGCTTCTCAGAAGTTGCTAAGTGACAAGACTTGTAAATAGCCAGTCTTGTGAGTGTAGAAATCTTCTTAAATTGGTTGAAAGTGTAACCTGCAGCATATTGAAGCTGAGTAAAACAAAAGAAAACTGTCTCAAAGTAAAAAACTGATGTTCACCAATACAAATGTTTTTGTCTTACTCAGCATATTTCTGTATAAATCTTATGTTGAAATTACATATCAGAAGAAATCAGTACATTAATGTTCAGTTTGCATGTCTATCTAAATTCAATCATGCATTCTCTTAATAAAACTCTGTTATTGATTTTTACATTCTGATTTGCCTCAAGGCTCTTCTACACAATTATGGAAAAGAAAATACAAAATATGCTAACAAACAGAATTATATAAAATAAAAGAACACAAAGCTGAGTTAAATTTGATCTGCAGCTTGAAATTTAACAGAGAGCTTTAGCAAGTGGAAAGCTACATGACAGTTAAACTGTTTAGACAGCTACAGAAAGCACTAGAAGGCAAAACTGCTCTAAAAGTTATTGATAGTAAAAGCTAACATATATTTGATTTATGAGACTTCCAGGTGTAGGGTATCTAAACACTCTTAAAAGTTAGATTTGAAAATTCTAACTGGGGATCTTTGCCTTTCATTCCAAACACACACAAACTTGAAAAATGTATAGGTTTGGAATTGACTCTAGTTTCTACTTCTCAAGTCTCTGAATGTTCAGTTAAGAACCACCTTAATATTTTGGTTAAGCTGCTACATAAATGAAAGTTGTTATCTAATGGATGCTTTCACAGAATCAATAGACATTTTTTTCCTAGAAAGAGATATATAGAAATATGTGTGTATGTCTGTATGGATGTATATGTGTGTACAAATATACATATAAAAATGTTCAGAGCAGTACTTTCTGAAATAAGTATTAAATAACTGAGTTATATCCTGTAATCAAGTACAATCCTCAGTCTCTTACTGATAATTTACTAAGAGGTGCAGATGTAATTCTTGAGGGAATTGCTCCTGAAGAAAAAACGGAGTTAAGTATGAGTTGCACAAACTCATTGTTTGTGTGATTGTCAAGTTGTCAAACAGATTTTGAACTCCCTGTGTTGCAAAATCTTTTGTTGAACATGTGACCTAACAATCTATGTACTTTCCTGCCTGGATTTTATATAAGAAAAAAGAGAGGTTCTCAGAATATTTAATTAGCCTAGTGATAAGAGTATTTAGATGGGACTGGAGAGAATTCTTTTTTCAGCTGAAACTTCCAATGAACACAAAAAATCAAGTCTGTAATATAAGATCCCTAAAAATTGAGTTTAGATTACTTCTCCAATATAATAGAGCACCTCACAAGGCAGTCCACAGAACAACCCCCCAGAATACCCAACATGCTGATTCTAACCCTGAGGAGGGACTGCAAAGTTTCAAGTCTCTGCTATGGGTAGACAGACTTTCATTTATACTTACATAAATCCTTTCAGACCTTGCTTCCCCGAGTTTGATTTAAGTTATTAGACCTTAGTGTCGAAGCATTCCTTCACCTACTTGTAAAATCCTAATTTTGGGGTACTTAGGGATTCAGCACTGGGTGAGGCTCTGAGCTTTAGAGTACACTGTGCAAGCATGTGAAAGGGGAGGCTCCACTCTTTCATTGTACAAGAGAAGGGCAGCTGCAGTTGTGAAAGGCTGATTTCCTCAAGAGAGGCAAATGAACAGAAGAGTGACAAGTGTCAAGACCTCGCAATGTTTTTGTGCTCTGACAGGTAGCTGGTAAAAAAAAAGGCTTTAAATGACGAAGACATTCTGCTCCTGGAAGTAGTTCAGGTAGCTTCTAGGTTGTGTGGCTAATGTGAAAAACTTAAGAGATGCTACTGATGACAAATTCCTCATAGGTTGTTTTTCCCAGTTAGTAAAGTTACTAGCCAATTATGAAGTGTATAAGGAATATAAGAAAGCTGTTAGCTGACAGGAGAATATATAATATGGTGAAGGAAGAATGTGTGGTTATGGGACACCACAATGCTGTGCTATTTGTCTGGCTCAGAAATGCAAGAGTTTGTTGAATTCAGGAGGTTTTCTCCCTGTGACCAGAGGAGTGCAGCACCAAGTGTGTGTCAGTAGTGGCTGGGAAGAGGAGGATGCTGGGAAGACAGACCAATGCCTTTTAAATGAGGAAAGTATCAATTTCTGAGCAATGTAGTCACACACAGAAAGGCTCCTTGTCCTCCAGAATCCTGGGCAGGGAACTTAGACTGCAGTCCCTGCTGTTGTCACCAACAAACAACAATAAAGAAGCTGTGTGATATTGTAGGAGGTGGTGAAGTACTAATCTTAAATATGGAAACAAATTTTAATTTCTGAGAGGGTATCATGAATAAACATCATTAAAGATTTTATTATGCTTCTATCTAACACGGGTTTATACTTTATATTCTGTAATGATAAGGATGATGAGAATTTAATGCAACAAGGCAGTAGAGCAAAGTATTTTTTTTTTCCAGAAGTAGCTAAATAGAAAAACCTTGTGCCAAAATAGTGAATATATTTCCTGTTGCAATGAGACACCTCATTATTTATTTGACCTTTCAAAATTCTAGTTATTTAAAATTGAACGCAAACTTTGAGATATATATATGAAAAATATAATGAGATCTATTAATAACTCTAAAACTCTGGTGAACATTTCAAGTATAGAACATACTTCTTGAACTCTGATGACCTTTAAAACTTGAAGAAACATCTTAAGTGAGTACACTAAAAATACTGCTGTGAAGTGTTGGAAGGAGTGAAAGCTGGAATGTATTTAATGCACATGTACATTTGGAAAAAAAAATTACATTGTCAAAATGTTTTTAAAGTTCCATAAGTGAAACCTTTAAGATTTCTCTGTGGTTTTAAGTATAATGGATTACTCAGTAAATGGTTGAATCTCATCTGTTGCAGAACTTCTTTGGAGGCATAGGAACGGAATTTTCATTCTGTGTCCTTTGTGTTGCAAAGAAATATTTTAACTATACCCTGCTTTTTGTATGAAAATGACAACAATTAGGGCTCTGTACAACAAACAGAAGAGACTTTTGGGGTGTCAGAGCAAGATTGGTTGTTCAGGATGTCCCTTATCTTCTCCAAAAAAAGGCAGTTTCCTCTCTCCTTGGTGCACTTGTCTTCAAGGCTGAATGCAGGGCATGGCACAAGTTATTTTAAACTGTGACAATGGCAAACATTCAGGCTGGAGTGTTTTGGGCAATTCCACTGATGCCATGTGGATATTTAATTTCCAAAGCCTTACTCTCCTGTTGA
Organism: Polioptila caerulea; assembly: GCA_013397295.1. Taxonomy (NCBI): domain Eukaryota; kingdom Metazoa; phylum Chordata; class Aves; order Passeriformes; family Certhiidae; genus Polioptila; species Polioptila caerulea. The sequence continues at coordinate 510,508 of VYXF01011622.1, forward strand.
AATTTACTGCTCCAAATATAATTGTTTATCTGTATTGGCTCTTTGTCATCCACTGTAAGGGCTTGTATGATTTTTCTGCACTAGGAAAAAGGTTTCCTTAATTTCTTGAAATTAGAGTATGATCAGATTTAGGCAGCATGTGTGAGCATGTCAGGCCCATTACTTTCTGAGTGTGGGAAACTTTGTTCTCTGGTAGATTATCTCTGAGAATACAATCTTTTAAAACTTGTTTTCAGTTGTCCACTGGTCAACAAGTCAGCAAGTCTCAGTATACATTGGCTTTACCAAGTTCAGTATTTTCTCAGCCAGTAAATTCAAATAATTGTTAAATTTACACCACAAAAATGTGCATATGATTGAGGTACTTCTATTTTTCTCTTACCAAGGCACGTTTAGTCTTCTTAGCAATTATGAAAAGATCTATACTCTGTACTAATTAGTGCAGACTTTTTAATCCAAAGGTGTATTTGGAATTCCCCTGAGTTGGTCCTCTCTCTTCTGAAATAGGCATTCCTTAAACTTCCTTCTGACCTTCAGGCTTAACAAAGCTAAGATCTCATCTTGCCTTTGTGGTGTGCAACTCATGTCATGTTATCCATAGTAATTTTGTAAATTATTGCCTGTATTCAAATTCCCAAACATCTGTTGTTTCTTCTTTCCTTTTATGGTGTAAGGCATATGTAAATACAAAATAAGAGACGGTATTCAAATTCAAGCCCCAAATATCTCATCCAAAGAAGAATGGAGAGTCACTTGTTTCAGATTGCTTATCTGGCTTGTTCTCTATTTTGTTACACTCCAAATGGTTCGACTCTTCATCAACTGGAGAAGCTGGGGACAGAGGGGTGTAGGGCAGGACGTGCTCTGCTGTACTCACAGCAGCCAGAGGGCCCTTGGGAGAGTAGCCCTGCAAGCCTCACAGCTGCTCTCGTGGCTTTGGGCAGGCCAGGAGGAAGGTGGCTCTTGCAGGGATTGCTCTTGCCATCACATGTGTCCTCTGCCAGCTGGTGTCACCAGGAAGGTGCAATCAGTGTGCCTCTGCTTTATGGGCTGTATCGATCTGCCTAAACCACAAGAAACTTCACCTCAGCATGAGGAAGGTCTTTATGTTGAGCTTGGCAGAGCGTTGGAACAGCTGCCCAGAGAGGCTGTGATGTCTCCTTCCCCAGAGCCATTCCAAGCCCCCCTGGATTTGTTCCTGTGTCACCTGCCACAGGTGACCCTGCCCTGGCAGGGGAGTTGGACTGGGTGATCTCCAGAGGTCCCTCCCAACTCTGCTGATCTGTGATCCTTTCAACAGTTTCCATATCAGCTGCTGCAGCTAATTTACCATTTTTTCATCCACCATAAAAGCCATGGTATAACTCACTCTGCTTCTGTGTCCTGTCTTCCAATAATCTCGGTCCCTGTCTGTTGTACATTCAAAAGGAAATGGCATCATTATCCCTGTAGTGTTCTACCCCAGGTCCCTCTTACAGAGGATATAGACTTCTATGTTGTAGAGTTCCTCTATTGCTTTCATCAGGAAAAATACTGTAATCAGAGTCATATTAGCCCTTGTGCTGTCTATTTTCCATCACTAAAATTTCACTGAACAGTGGATTATTACTACCTATTAACTTCCTGACAAGAAAGAATGACTTGATATTGGCTGTATTGCATTGCTTACAAGACATAATGTTTAAGTCTGAAATTCACCTAAGAGTCTGTTAACAGAGAAATTTGTTTTGACATTCTTTGTGAGCCTGCAAGGAGATATATTTATATAATGAGGATGTTGTTACAATTAATTATTTTGGGGTTTTTATGTTTAAAAGGGATGGGATTTTTTCTATGTAAGTGTTATGTTTTTGATGATCTTATTTCACTATCCACATCCAATTCTGCACAAGATGCATGGGCTAAAAACTGATCTGGAGCCTGGGGTGTTTTTAACGGCAATTTCAGCTGAATTTGTTGATCTGGTTGGCTCATCTTCTGGTCAGAGATGGGAGGGAGAAGGAGCTGCAGTGCAAGTAGGCAGGAGGGGAAAACAGATTCAAGTCATAACAATTCAGTGGTGAACAAGTTCAGGAAGTTTGCTGAGCAAGAAACACATAACTGAGAGAGGATGAGAAGCTGAGAGGACTGAGAGAGCCCAAAATTTAGATTTACTCACATCCTTGTGGAACAGCACCCCTAGTCTCACCCTGGGACTGGGCTGCTTAAAAGATGAAAAAAGGGAAAAGGTTGTGTCAGCTTGATTTATTCTAAGTCCATGAGTGCTTTCAGTCACATTTTTTACCTCTGCAAGTTTTGTAAAGGGCAGGTCTTAAAAGTTATCAAAGGACAGGGTTGTAATACCTCTCTTGACTTAAGCATAGGAGCAGAGAATGTGTTGTGTGGTAGGAACTTTTAGTCATTTGGAGTGCAGAATGCAGTTTTCAGGAAGCCGTGTTAGAATGTAACTAAGTTGATAATAGAGAAAAATAATTTCCTGGAGGATTTTAGAACTAAAGGATTATATTGTTTACAAGATGGAATTGTATTACTGTGATGAATTCTTTTAGAAACCATGTGTTCATTTTTCCGTTGTGAACAAAATCATACCCAAAACTTCCATCTCTCCAAACCCCTGGAATTTGGAGTATCTTTCTCCCACACCTTTTTCACAGTCCTTTATTAGCTCAGGTTTCAGCCATCTATAAACCTGGGAACTGCTTGGAGGCTGAGTGTGCAGCAGGATTGAAGTGTAGTGTAGTTAATGGAATGGTATGTGTGGGGAGAACATAAGAGGAAAACAATTTTCTTCCAATTGGCGTTCACTTCTAAACAGTTTTAAAATGAATGATGAATGAAATGAGAATTCAAAGATTAATAATAATAATATATTGTCAGGAAATTTTATAAAATGTTTTTTATATAATGATTAATTTTACCTTAATTACATCAAAATATAATTCATTCAAATTACTGTGTGTTTGAGTGGAAAATAATTGCATTTTAAATTTTGTTGAAGAGACTTGGCAAACAAAATGGCAATTAAAAGCAGTTATCATATAAACAAAAGGCATCAAAGCCTGTAGGCTATGGATTTTTTGTTCCTGGATTTGAAAGCAAGCTAGGCAAAGTAATGATTGAGATTTATCCTAGATTAGCTGAAGTTGGAATGAAAATTAAAAATGTATGCACCATAGATTCAATATAAAACTCAAAAATTACAATGTCAGTGTCAAGGTGAATTCCTCAAGATATGATACAGACCAAGTAGCTGTATTGCTTTGCTATCACTTGAATAATTACTTTCCAACAAATTAAATAATTATACTGTAATTCTACCTGTATACTGTAATACTGTAGTTATGGATTTCACTGAATTTTTTATTCTCACTTCCTCTCTTACCATTCCCTAACTTTTGAATTTTTTCAGTCTGTTTTCCCTGTGCTTTTTTTTTTTTTTTATGATAGCTTTGCTTCTGAAGGAAATAATCAGTGCTGTTTCGTACCTGCAGAAAGACATTAAAGAGCAGTCCTCATGGAAGGAGGACTCATGTTCCATATTCCTATGTAATTCCCAGCCCTCCTTTCCTTTCAAGCACAGAAGTGTTTTGCACAGCTAGTGAAGGTCAAAACATGAGTTTATTTTTTGCAGTTTTCCATTTATTCTGTAGAATTGCCTGGTAGCTTTAAGTGAGATTAGAATATTAAGATGAGTTTTCTTTTCTACTCGTGTGTAGGTATTTATACATCAAATTCCTATCTTGGCACAGTCACTGTCTTGAAGAGTTCTTGATCTGTGGAAAAGACAAGAAAAGGGTATTATTGTTCTTATCATGTTCTAATGGGAAACTGACACCAAAAACTCTTGTACAAGGTCATACCAGGCCAGGAACAAAACACCAGTTCTTTTGAATCCCATTCTGAAATAGCAATTCACAAGTAGCCTTTCTGACTTTCAAACCCAAAAATGTTTTTCAAATGACAATTTTCAGTTTTCAGTATTTTACTCTCATTTGAGGCACTCCCAATGAACTTCTCAAGCCACTGTATGCAGGCAAATGGCAGTTTCCTCAGGAAGATAAAAAATGGGCTTCTTATGCTGAGTAAACTGAGCAAAGCTGGAGTGTAGAGCGTGATCTGTCCTCTTCTCATTGGGGTTCCCTTTTTGTCTCTCTTGCCTCCAGCAGAAGCACAGTTTGTGTCACTCCAGAGAGAGCTGAAGAACACACTCTTGGACATTCCAGTGTATGCTACCATTCCATGGTAGCTTCAACTTTTCACTCTCTTACTGTTTTTACCACTTACAAATGCAAAAGCAAAGGGAACACGTATGATAAAACCAATACCTTTCCAGATTCCATTCTGAATAGGGTTTTCTCTTCAGAATTATTGATATAAAAATTTTTTACATCTCTGTTCTACTCTAAAGGTTGCTACTTTTTATTGCTGCATGATGACTGATTTTTTCATGAGCTGGATCCAATTTCTTTAGGATTGGTATAAGCTTTTGCCTTGAGAAAAGGGAAAGATTTTATTCTTTTTGAGTCTGACTCTTATTGATTTGATGTCCCCTAGAAATCTCTTCAGAGGAATACGCTCTCCTTACAGAGGTAGATTAACTGTTTGACCTTTAAGAACCACATGAAAATCAACTATCTTTTAAATGTAAAAATGTCACCTGGTAATAAAAGGGACTTCTTAATGTGTTTGGGAGAAAACTGAAGCTTTCTTTAGTATTTTTGCTAGTGCTTCACTCTATATTCTGCAACTTGCCTTGTGGCAGATTGTTTCATTATACAGCAGTGCCGTTAATCTTTTTTATTATCACCTTAAAGATAAACAAACAATGATTTTGTTGTGTTTCACACAAGTAGTGCATTTTAATTTCGTAGGCTTGTATTATTGACTTAAAAAACCTGCAATGTTTCAGCCTGAAATACTGACTTACAAATATGAAAACTCTATTCAAATGTGAGATGGCATCTGTTGTGAATATTAAACAAAATGTGTGATTTTTATCTCTTCCACATGGAGCTTAGTATTAACTAGGAGAGCTGATATTAATTAATTTGAGAAGTGATGATTTGTCATTCATTTTGCTTTCATGAAAATAATTGTGCTGTTCTGTGGGCCATACTGAAAGCAGGTCTTTTCGAGGATCTAAAAGTCACATGAAGGAGTCCATTTCAGTGATAAAAACTGAAAATTCAGGTGGTTTGATCATCACCTCTGCAACATATTTCTTTATTTTGCCACTTCTCAAATTGTTTTTATTTTATTTTTTGTCTAACAGTGAAAGGTAATCATGCTGATAATTACAACGAATTAATTATTTATGGGGATTAGATATAATATTCTCAATTCTAGAGTGTGGAAACATAGAGAGGTGACATTTATTGGCATTTGTTTCTACTAGTATTATGATTTGAAATTCACAGGATGACTGTACACTTCTAAATGGAATAAGTGATAACTCTTCTGGAAATGTCCTTGTTAAAATTGTGGCCACTGGAATAAAGTTTTTTTCATTGTTTAGCATTCAAAGCCAAGACATTGCTGTCCCAGGGGAAAAAAAAAACATCAAAACCAAAACAAAACCCAACAAATGATCTTATGTACTACAGACAGAGATGTGATTGGTCCATCTTTAGGGCTTTGGAAAATGTAACAATGATGTAAATGACCAGAATTAGAGGATTAAGTTTGTTAGGATGTTTTAAGGGGAAATCCAAACAGATATTTCTTTTATTCCTTGACTCAGGTGTTCAGAGCTCTGCATTCTCGCTGTTCCTGCTGGTGTACATAATATATAATAAACTGAAATATGCAAGTGAGGATGAGCAGTGATTTAAAACATACATGCACAAAGCATGGCGAACCAGAATTATTCAAGAAACAAGGAATAGAGAAAAAATTTATAATGAGTGTGATTTAACTTGAAGATTGCAACATTATGTTTTGTTTCAGAGTATTGGCCTAGATTCATTAAGCATAAGTAGCATGTTGATGACATTTCTGCTACTGAAAACTATCATAACTTGAAGGCTCCTCATTTAGCATTTCTTTTCTCAGCAGAAAAAAAGTTTTGGTTTTGTTCTTTTTACCTGACAATGAAACATTTACAGAACAATACCTATATGCAATGAGTGAGTTTATTTTAAACTGCCTTTCTTGAAGACTCTTCCTATTTTTAGCCCAGTTCAATTATGATTACTAAAGAAAAGAGGTTCTGGAGACTATATTTCTGTAAGTGCTCAGGGCAAAAGCGTCATATTTTCTCACTCTTCCTTGGAATTCATCCAAAGCCAATTCAGTTTAATCTGCCTGCTGCTGCTCTGGAAGTGACATCTGTTCAAATTTACACTCTTTATCATGGCTGACATGTTGTTTGTGTGTCTGTTTACCCCAAGCCCTTGTTCCAACTGCCTCTTGCAGATAATTTGTGATTTTTTCCTTCAGTCTCTCACAGGTTGCTAGGCATTGAATTGCTGCATTTGGAGCTTTGCTATTATTTTTTATTTCTTTTCCTCAGCTTTGCAATTATGTTTTGAAGAATAAATGAGAAGTCTAGATGCAACATGTGTATCAACAAATATACTGAGAAAGGATAGATGAGAAGTGAATGGGTTGTGGGGGATGTGACACACCAGCAATAACCTATCAAGCTGTCAAATGTTCATCTAGTAAAGTATGGGCACTCATATCTGTACATCCATTTTGTAAAATAAATATTGTTTTATAATTTTGGCTACAAAAGTAGTCCTAGACTGAACAACTACATGCAGACCATATTTTTTTACAAGGGTTCATATTAATTTATATGTAGATAAAAATATTTGTGCTGTAAGAATTCAAAATTGTGAATTTAGTCTTAAAAGCTATAAGATAGCCTTTGAATCAGAACTGTTATTTAAAAAATTCTGGATTCTTGAATATTCATTGGTGTTTTGGATGAATGCAAACTTCCATTTTCATATTTTCCCCAAAATCTTGCAATCATGAAATTGCCATCAAATGTGATATTTTAAGTTGGTCACCCCAGGAGTGAGATTTACAATAAAGGAGAATTGCAAGAGAGATGATAAGAGCTGTCATCTTTATGTGTATGAGGACAAGAAACTCTGTGGAGCAGCACAATTTCAGAAGAACATTGGTCGCTACTATAGATACTGAAGGGCAACCCTGAGACTACCCTAAATTTTGTGCTTTTGGAGCACTCCAATGTGAGTGAGCTACTGGAATGGGCTGAGGGGACTGAGAATCACTGCCCCCTGCCTCTGTAAGGTCACACAAAATAATTATATGTGTTATGGTATGTACTGAAAGAAGTAAAGTGCTCAATTATACCAAAATAATTTACATTGAAATCTGATGTAGTTTCAAAATATCAGAGAAGGAAAGCATTAATAAAGTAAAATCAGCACAGTATTCAAATATTTGGAGCTGAAATATGAAACTAAAATATCTAGAAAAGTGCAAATATGTTAATTTACTGGTATTTGTGCTACAGAAATGACCAAATACTATTTCCCACATCCTTAGACATTAAAGTCTCCATTTGGGTTGTTCTTGATCATTCTTTTTTTGGTTATTATTCCAAATAATTCCAGCACCCCAGTAAAGCTGAGGAAGAGCTGGTGCCCAGCTTAGCTCCTGTAGTCACACAGGGCTGTGCATGGGCACCATGGCCCACCCAGGCTGATTTGCTCTTTTTGGCATCCATCTGTATTGATCCTTCTCCGTGCTCCTGTGACAAGAGCCTGCTGGCTGACTTGTGAACAAATAGGAGCTGACACACCTTTGAGCCAAATCTGCACAGCTGCATGATCCATCTGGAGACTGCGTCTGCTTCGCGGGATGACAAAAGACTAGTTGAGAGAGACAGTGAAAATACCCTGCAAAAATAGCAGTTGTGTGCTTGGCATCATGTTCTCTCCCTTTCCAGGTCTGCTGTTCCTCCTGCATGCTTGAACCAGTGCTCAGGTGACACAAAGACCACTGCCATGTAGCAAACAATTTTTTTTTTTAATCACGTTTCAAACTTTGTGATTTGCACAGAAATTCTGTTGCTTGTAAGTTAGGTTCTTGCATTTATTTCTGCATAGTAGTTACTGCCTATTAGAGTAAGAAGAAAACACCTTTCAAGATGCATTGAAGAAATCACTATTGGCCATCATTACTGCATCTGCTTTTCCTGGTAATAAGCTCTCCATAATTAGACCTGTTGCCAAGAAAGTTCCTGTACATCCAGCTGGGATCTTTCAAAACATGTTTAAGAATGGACATATTTCTTAAGGTTTTCTGAAATCCTTCCATTGGGTGTTCTCTCTCAGAGAACTCTGTAGAGAGCCTTTATTTCCAAAAGAAGTTAAGTAAAGGCAATGCAAATGTGTTTCTGTAGTTGTCTTAGAATATTTTATGCATAACATGCTCCCCTAAATTCAGGCATTCACTGTGAAATATGGAATGCCATGTCCTAGGCATCAGAAAGTCATCAGGTGATATTAAAAAGAAATAGTCAAGCTATATAGAACCAGGAATAATAATTTGGTTTGTCTTTGGTCTGTTATTTTCTTACTGCTATCAGAGAGGTTTTTCGTTTTTTGTTGTAAATCCATGACTTCTTTGCTAGTGAAAATGTGTCACTCTTCAGTATCTGGAGAGTTAAGTTAAGCATTTATTTCTTATTTTCTCTTTTCGTCTCTCTGAGTGTTGCACATTTTTAACATATGATCATGACAGTTCAGTTGTTTCCATATACCATTCCTTGCAGATTTCACCAAATTTCTTTCATAAAACACTAAGATATTTGAATATTTCCCTTTTATGATATATGTGTTTTATCATGTATATTCTATCTGTTGAGTGCTCAGCAGGGGATGACTGTAAAACCCTTACAAGTGCAGGACATAGGAGGTAATGAATTGTTGATGTTTACACAATCTGACTATTTGATGGATTTTGCTATGTGAACATTTATTCTTTAATAAGTGGGCTTTGAAAAACATTATGAAAGCAGAGGTTGTGTTCAACTCCTATCACTCTATTTATATTTTCAATGTACTAAAACAAACAATAAAAGAAAAAATGCAGTTCTGCTTATTATAACCACCTTGATTTGGGCTGTTTTAATAGAATCCAGTGAACAAAACACTGCTAAATTTGTTTGACTTCTTTGATATTTGGCTGTGACTTGGGTTTTATTTCATGGGGCATTTAACTCACTATGTATCCAGAGAGGTAGATGTGTTCAAACTGGAAATTCAGACCAAAGTTTATGGTATTGATCCAATCAGTTGGGGAGATCTGTTGTTACAGTTCTCTGCAAGAGCAGTCACTGCAGAGTATTCTGTCTTCATGCAGAAGTCAGAGGGGTTGTAAGCAGACAAGGTGGAGAATTTTTACATAGCCCATATGTAAAGGTTTGCATTCTGAATAACTCCTTTAAGTTATCACAAGTAACATGTAACAAATCATCAACTGGATGTCCAATGGTATGAACTGTGTTTTTTTTACTATACCTTAATTAGCAAAGTATATTGAGATCTAATTTCTCTTCTTCTTCAAAAGCCCGCTGTCAGAACAATTAATGAAATTCTATTTTATCAGTATATGGATTTAATCAGTTTCTCTCTGCATGGCAAGAGAGTAATGTCTGCAAGGTAAATGCCTTGATTATTCTTCTTACTATTTTTGTAATTTTTTTCTGAAGTGGGGTTTAGCATAGGAAGATAACACAGGTGAGTGCATTAAAAGGCAGGGAAAATGGTTGAATGCAAAACAGCTGTATGTGTAATCACCTTGATTACTGTACTCCTTTTTGCTCCTCCTTCTACTCTGTCCTTTATGTGACATGGAGACCATATTAGTCTTTATTAGAGTCACAGCCTTTAAAACTTAATCTCAGAGTAAGCTCTATATACACACAGAGATATATATATATATATATACGTCATTGTACAGCATGGGATGGGTAGGTTTTTATCCTATGTCAGCATATTCATATTAGCATTTCTCACTTGCTAATTAAAAGGAAATTCTCCCTCTCAGATAGTCCAGATAAGCAGCTTGTAGAATGCAGACCATGAGCTGACTTCTTCTATTTTGTTTTTGCAATGCAGAAAAATGATTTATCTTGATTGTTCCATGTTATGTGAGAGAAAATTCTGGAACCTGTTGCCATAACCAATGACATGGGGCCAAAATGAGCTTTTAGGAAAATGTTCCAAGTTTCCTAAGTGAAACTTTTTCCCCTTTATTATCAGTATAGGAGAATTGTTTCACTAAGTAATAATCTTCTCAGTCTGAAAAAAACCACCCCACCAATTATATAGTAAATTTCCCACCAGTTGACATCTAAAATAAGTATATTTGAAATAGTCACTTGTTTCAAATTATTGCTTATGTTCTCTTGCTTTACAGAGGTATCTGAGGCACCACTGTTTTCACCTCTGTGCAAAAGGGTAATTAACTGAGTGTCTTACTTAGGGAGATGTGGCTTGATTATTCTGTCTTGCTATGTTTGATTTCCATAACATTAAAAGTAAGCTGTTGGCATGAAAAGAATGCAAATATCTCACATAAAATCAGCTGTGCTGCTGTCACCAGCTCTCCAGAAACGGCAGGAGATTCCCCCAGCCCCAAGGCACCAGCTGCCATTGAGCCTTGCCAAGGCTTTGCTGAGCAGTCGAGGGGGAAAAGGCTCAGTTAACCATTAATGGCAAAAGCTCTGAGGAAAAATGTTGGAACCCGGGACACAGAGGATTTCAGAATTTCTGTGCTGACAGGGAATGATCCACAGAGATATACTGCATTTGACCTGAGGCCCTGGGAAAGGCTTCCAAAACTGAGTGATAGTATTGAATCTATGTAGTTGAGTAGAAGTGTGTTAAATCACAGGGTGAGAAATTTAGAATTTAAGGTGGCTGGCTAAAATAATATATATGTAACAAGATGGAGGGTTTAGGATATAGTCTCCTTCTCCACAAGTTTGGGTGATTTTGTATGATTGGTTAAGAAATTCCACAGTGTGGGACATGGGTAACTGGTTATAGGGTTTAAAGTTAAAATAAACTTGGCATCTCACAATTGGGTAGTTTAAGCTTAAAAGGACTTTGAAGCTTCTCTCTGTACTCCATTTTTGCCTTGTTAACATGGCATGTAGAAACACTCACAGTGAGTGAGGCTGTAACTTGGATAAGATAACATTAAACAACAAAGTCCGCACACGAACTTGGCCGCCTGTGTTTTTAATCCAAACCCTGAGAAGGAGAACCTGGAAGAGCGAAGGGGTTTTCCACAGAAAAGCTGTGAAACTACTTTTTAAGCTTGCAGAGCAGCTCAGGGTGCCCCGTCTGTCTGGTGCAGCTGTTTGGTGACACAGCTCAGTGTATCCCAGTGTGCGGTGGGACGGATGCTGCGTTCGGCCACACGCGGTCGGGCCCCACGGTGCCAATCCCATGGAACAGCCCCTCAGTTATCTGGGCTTTGGGCTGTTTCCTTGTGGAACCTGGTCCAGGCTGCTGGTACAGGCTGCTCTGCCAGTTCATTTAGTGCAATGAGCCTTTTCAAGTGCTTTTCTTTCTGATCTGAAATAATTTCGTTTACGTTTGATGTAACTAAAGGCTCAGTATTTCTTCTGAAGTTGCATGAAAGTGAACAAAATCAGCCTTTTGGCTATGTACGAACTGACAGCTCAGAGCTTGGCTTCCATGGCTTCCTATTAGCAACCTCCTGGTTATGCAGAAGGCCTGAAAACTTGCAGTAGTGTTACTCCTGGTCTGTGGTGGCAAATGTCATTTGTCCCAAACTGTCTGGAAAGTAGTCTCCTCTTTGTGTGTATGTGTTTATCTTCAAGGTCTGTTCTAACCCAAAAAATCCATGCAAAAACTGTATTATTTTTCTTTTCCCCACAAATTATTTTATCTATGGTGCAACCGTCTCTAGGATTACCTATTGCAACCTCAAATTCCACTTATAAATAGAGATATAGATAGATATCTATCTAAATAGATAGATATATAAATAGAGATATCTAGTACTTTAGTTATAGAGATCCAAACCTGATTCCTCCTCATTTTTCCAAGAAAACAAGAATTACGCATAAAAGTATTGCCAGGATCGAATTTCAAGCATTGAAATCTATGAGAATGGAGATTGATTCAGTCTAAATTTTAGTCATTAAAGGTATTTTGAAGTTGTCTCTCCCTCTCACCAAGATTAATGACTTTAAGTAGAATGAAATTTAAAAATTGGGTCTCTCACTGTACTGAATAACCTTTCAGTTGTTTTTGGGGTTTCGGGTTTGTTTTTTTTTTTTAAATTTTATTAATGAGGTTAATTTAATAGAATTTCTTTTATATTAGGGCATTCTAATAGAAGCTCAAAATATAAGGAATAGAAAGTTGTAGTTTATCTGGAAGAAACCTACAGAGAAAGACAGGACTTGTGCTAAGTAAAGAACGCTTATTTTAGAATATTTTCTGTGACTGCATGATGTAAACTGGTAGGGCACTCTTAGTTTCCACTGTTTCCTTTTTTATGGTCTGTTTAGCTTTTCAAGACGTAAGATAGTCTTTTTCATCTCTCTGTCATATCTTCCTAAGCAGAGGGGAAATTGGAGCAGACAGTTTTAATACCTTAACATACAGTAAAGAGGGCAGGAACAGGCAGAATATAAAAAAGCAATCTAAAATTCAGCATATTAAGTGCCTTGAGCTTGAAAAGTACTAAGGTGTTATAACTTAATAATATCTTTTTGGAATCATATTTTGGACCAAAAATAAGGGAGGAAATACAGCTCAGATATGTGATAGAGTATATTGCTCTCTGGAGGATAGTCTGTTACTTATTCATTACACTGCATTCTGCATGGAAGTGAAAGTAGGTTTAAATTAGTATTTATGTATTATTTGGCATCTAGTTTATGGTCATTTAGATCAATAATTAAAAGGCATACTTTTTCCTGTTATTAAAGATTTTTTTCTGTAATCTTCACTGAACCCCAAAAATGAATGTTTGAAAAAGAATCAAGTGATGCTTGCTTCAATATATATTAAATTTGTTTCAGGCAGTTATGTAGTAACTGTAAATATCAATTAATAGCTGATCGAGGAATTTTTTTATAGTCTTTCTATCAAAATGTTATGGGCAGCCCTTATGGCATCCAAGCTGGTTGCCAAAGTAAAGCAGTTATGGATTTGGGGTTGGTGTGCAGGGGACCTGCTCTTCCACCTCAGGCTGGTTGGTCTGCATCAAGGCTGAATTATAGAGAGCTAAAAAAAGTAGTAAGAGAAAAGCAAAAATTTAAACCCTCAAGAGGAACTGAAAATATTCAGAAATACACATACAATTTGTAAAATGTTTCAAATACTACAGTTCTGATCCCAAACATTTTGTCATAGGAGAAAATAAATATAATTTACCTTCCTGTGATGGCTTGACTATTATATCATTTGCAGTTAAAAATTTAATTAGAAGGCTTTTGGAACAGTTTATAGATGAGTTTTTTCTTCAGCTTGCTTTTTTGGAAAAAACATTATTTCTGAATGTATATGAAATAATATTACTTTGCCTGATTCTATCAAGTACATATATAAAGGAAATTGGCAGGAATAGTAATTTAAAACATCATTCATCATAATTTCAGAAGTTTCTGCAACACTATGCCATTAAATATGAGACTATAAATAAGCAAAGTGTTTGGTGTATACATGCAATTATTCTGAAAATTCAGCAACTAAAAGGAAAGTTGTCAGAGGGTGTAAACCTCTTGCTGTAGTAGGAATATTGCTTTAATCTTGTGGTAGCCAGACACCAGAAGGACCCACACATTTATCAGCCCAGGGCTGTACTGGGACTGGAGCTGGGCAGAGGCTGTGCCTGCTGGTGCCAGCATTAGACCCCAGCTGTAAAAAAGCCATTTCCTCTAGGAAGATATTATTAAAATTTTGGAACCTATTGAAAATAGACTTGTGTACCTTGATTCCCAGCTTTCTAGAGCAGACACATACCTCTTTCCCATTTCCTTCCTCAACTACAAACTGAAAGTGACAGGTTAGTAAATATTAGTAAACCCAGTTAATAACAGTAGTATTTTATTTCAGACCAACTCATGTAAGTCACTACAGACAGCAACACTGAGTATACCCCTGGTGGCAGATTTGACAGGCATCTGATATTAGCCAGCATTTTCAGAATGGATATTCAGTTCCCACAATTTTGAATACAAATAGCTGCATAATTTTAGGTTGGATAGTTTAGAAAAGTTTCCTCACAGAGAAGGTTGTGAGGTGTTGGTCCAGCTGCCCAGGGAAATGGTGGCATCACTGTCCTTGTAAGTGTTCAAAAGTGTAGAAGTGGCACTTGGGGCCAAGGTTAGTTGGTGAATATGGCAGTGCTGGGTTAACAGCTGGACTTGATGATCTTAGAGGGACTTGATGATCTTCCAACCCAATGATTCTGTGATTCAGTAACTTATTGTAGTCTTTCCACATCTGCCTACTCTGTCCCTTGTTTTGCAAAAACTCCTATGATGAAGTACTTAAAGCATAAATTTCTGTTTTGTTGTTTCACCCTACTCAATCCACTGTTTGTAAGAAAAGAGTAAAGTCCCTAAGCTGCTGTGGAGAGGATGCAGTGATGTTCTGTAAATCAAGAAGGCAATTTTATATTACAACATAAACCTTTACTATGGGCGTACACTCAGTTGTGTTACCAAGACTGAGTTCCCTTTAGACTTCATCCAAAAATGTGAAAAACATAAAAGAAATAATTCCTGGAATCCATACTGTGCTAGAAAAACTGCAAAGATGCAAAGTGCCTGCAGTTGAGTTCATTTTTTATTGACTTTATTATGCATTTAATGATAGTAACATTCATAGGAAATGAATTGTCAAAGACAAGATCTTCATATGCATATAGAAGGGAATAAATACGAGAGCCAGGAATATTATTATGTGAAAAAGTCTGGAAAGAACTAAGAAAGTGAAAAATCTGCTGAAAAATAATTTTACAACTATTACTGATATTAATAAATCCAAATGTCTTCTTTTATTTGTTGTCAAACTAGATGACTGTTAAACTTTAAATATTTCAAAATACAAACTTCTAAATAATGACAGAGGATGAGCTAAAACTTTTTGATTAAAAAGAACTCTAACTGTTTTATTCAGGTTTAAAAATATCAACTTTTAAACAACTTTTACTAGCTTAGGAGGCTCTAGAGATATATCTTAGAACTTTATAAATTAATTAAGTTAAATTGAGATTATTTTCATTCTTGCATATTAGAAATATTTAAATCTAACCTGGCTTGAGCCATTTATTATAAATTCTCATGTTGCTTTCTTACCTGTTGCACAGTCTATCGAGCATTTGATGGAAGGATACAGATGTAGTTTTAGATATGATAAAAGTAGGTGGCTTGTGAAACCTTATTCACTTTAAGGTGTCTGCCTAAGGCTGGAATTTAAATTTATTGAAACTGTGTTGATTATTTCCATCACCCTAAGCACAGGTTTATTAAGTCCTAGAGTATTACTAATTGTTAATCGATTTCAATTTTGCTTGATAAATTTCATTTTTCAGGAGGTACTCACTTCTTATTCCCTTTCTTTTGCTTTGCAAATGTATTTTTAATTGGCAATCTTATGAACTGTGTTAAAATGTCTTTATAGCATAAGCAGTTAGTATCTCATAATTTCCTCAATAAATCAATCAGTCAATCTATCCCATTTATTTCATACAACGTTGTCATTTGCTTTAGTTTAAACAACTGATTTCATTACGTGGAAGCCATTTTTTCATGTTCCCTACTGCTGCATAGCACACAGCTTCAAACACACTGAGCTGTGCAGTGCAGAGGAACTAAGGGAGAATCTAAATATTTTAGAGGTCTGTTGTTTCTCTGCAATAGCAATTAATCATTAGTGACCATTTATCTCTTTTCATGACTGCTTAGCCCAGGACAGATCTCAAAGGTCTGATTATAACTTAAAATATTGTTATTTCCAGAGCTGTGGCTGTCCCAGATTGCTGTGCCACAAGCTGGAGTTTGCTGAATCACGACTGTCATGTTTCTGAGTCACATCTTTGGATGTTGTCATGTGAGTGACTGAGAGTGATTTTTAGGGATTTTGTTTCTAGGCACACAAACTGATTATCTGATGTTTTGTGTGCTTTCAGTTACCAGTAAAGCAGCAGGTTCCAAACAGAGGAATACTTAGGCTGTGTTAATCTACCATTTTTTAAAGTATTAGCTTTATGTGACATTAAACCAAAAAACCTAGTAAAAAAACCTTGATTTAAAAACATGAGTGAGGGGAAATGCTGGTAGGANTCAAAAAAACTAGCAAAAAAACCAAAAACCTTGAGGAAAAAACACGAGTGAGGGGAAATGCTGGTAGGACCTAAACTTTCCAGTGGTGATTTGATGGTTTGCCTGTTGGATGAGCCATTCTGTGCTCTCCTAAAGGCTGCTGCTCCCCAGGGCTTGATTTGCCACATAACTTACACAGTCCCTGCGTATGGTGGTGGTGCCATCACCTGTCTCATCCTGACCCCTGGACTTTGTAAATTCATTGTGTCTGACCTCACTAGACACAAACTGGACAGTATATATGTGAAGCCAACTGAGAGTTAATCTGTTTTTACTTACTCTCTTTCAAGAGAAAGGTTTTATCCTGGTATTGGCTATTTCCTGAGGAGTTGGACTCATTGATCCTTGACCCTCCCGACTCAGAATATTCTGTGAAAACTGCAGCTCAGTTCATCACACTCAATAGTGTCACAGTTCCTGTCTCAGTAAGATTAATTTTTTATTCTGTTTTCAAGAGTGTTCTCCAACCCCATTGCAGATAAATGGAAAATGGTTTGATATCCAACTTAAAGTTAATGCTTCTACATAAACATTATACTTCCTTCCAATAAGTCTTTACACCACCATTGTTACAAATGCCAGCTAGATCATAAATGAAAGACTTTTTTCATTTTATCTGTTTTATGTCTGATTATTTCACAGCAGCAAAGGAGGGAGAAATGTTCGGGAAAAAAATTACTTTGTAAAATCACAAAATTTGACAGAATGAGCCAGGGACGGATGTAGTGTTTGATGCTACTTTTAATTCTCTTTTTAACTGACTAGATGTAAATGTGAAAATATCCCATTAAAGAAAAGCATTGTAAGTTGTTAGCACACCAGAATACAGATTCATTTAGTCTTCCTTCATGAGTTCTTATTTTTCTTTGTCTTTTTTGCCATGATTAGTACAGAAATTAACAGCCTAATTAAAGCTGAAATTGTGTGAAGCTTTTAAAAGTTTCTTTCCATACAGTTTGTAATGTTGTTAGAATTTTGTTAGCTAATTTAACAATAATTATCATAGGTAAAGGTTATCATGGTTTTATTTTTTAACAGGATCTCACCATGACTAATAGGTGTTAAAGATTGTCTCTAATACTACCTTGGGCTTTAAGGGCTCCACTTTGACAAAAGTACAGAGAAATTTCAGGTAATTTTTCAATCTTGAGGCTTATGGAGAAAAGAAAATGTCTAGTTTAAGACAGTAAATGCAAAATAGCAGCTATCTTCAATGGTGCAATTAAAATTTATTTTTAATCCTGATGACAGCCATCAAAAAACCAAAATATATATATTTTTTTTAACACAATGACTAGAAATAGTTGGAAAAGGAGCCTCTATCCTTAAAAAATTTCCAATTTTCAATGAATAGTCTAAATCTGTCACAAAATTTTCTGGCAAAAAACTTGGAAATGTCAGTGTAATTTTTACAGAAATCGATAGTAGACTTGGTAAAAGGGATGCTCCAGAAAGCATAGTGCAGAGATGAGAACCAAGTTGGGAAGAAATCACATTAAAATGTAACAAAATATAAAAAGAAAATTAATTCAAATTTTATGGGAACATTGGCATTTTGAATATCTGCTTTCTCAGTTTTGTTGTTATGAAGTACTAGAGATACTTGTGCAAATCTAACTTTTTAGAAAACTTTGTAGAGAACATTCTTAATTTTTTTTTTATTTCTTTCTAGAGGATAAAGTAATTAGAGGTTGTTTCTGCCTTATGATAAGTGTAAATGGCATCAGTAATGAAATATTAGACAAAGGGGACCAAACATATTTCTTGCAGATCACCTCATTAGCTTGTTTCCAAAATATGTTCACCAGAGTGAAATTCTAGCATGTGACTGGCTGTAGTGACAAACATCTGTTGTCTTAGCTCCTAAAGGGCTTTGGGGAGTGGGTAAAGACAAACAGTTCTTATTTAATCAGGTTATATATAACCTGAGAGACAATTGTTGTCATCTGTGGTCTTGTCTCAATCTGCTGTTACTCCTTAAAAATTACTTATGGGGTTAAGTTTCTCTTTAAAGTTGCATGATCTTTAAGTAAAAGAATTGTTTCCTTCTGCTTTGCAATGATTACAAGTGTGAGAGCTGCTGATCATCAAACATCCAACCAAGCAGCCAAACCTGTCTGTACTCCAGAAAAACACCTGAGGGACTGAGCAGTCCCATCTTAAAAACAAAGAAATGTGGTAGCTCCAGAGGACTATGCAGATGAATAAAACTTAGCTAGAGTTTGAAACCTGTTCATAATTGATGACAATGAAAAGGAGGCAACCACATTGGATATCCTGTGTTTTCTGTGCATGAGCAGAATCTGTGTTTCTCTCAGCTCCAAATATCTTTGTGTTTGTTAGCTGCTAATATAAAGACAACCCTGCCTTCAAAGTGTTTGAAAAACTCAAGAAATCATCTGGAAATTGTTTCTAAGGCACTCTCAAGGGTTAAACATGAGGTTATAAAAAAGTAGTTTTAGTTGACTTTGAGGGAAGTTATGTACATGTAACTGAAAGGACTAATTTGACACTGCCTGATTTGTCAGTACTAGTAAAATGACTGTCCTTGTTTGGCTAATTAAGAAGCCAGATCTTAGAGGATTTGAAGTTCAAACATTAAAAACACTAAAATGTTTCTTAGTGTCTGTACGTTTCTAAAATTAGGAGCTCTGAATACTCCCCAAATCAGTGAGATACTACTCTGAGTTAGTGCTGACTAAGCTTTTCAGTATCTCATAGCTAATTAACAGCTTTGCTTTGAACTCAGTCCTCTCCTTCATCCCCAGAGCAGCCTTTTCTGTGCTGTTTGCACATGCAATCAGACAGTTTCAGCAGGACATTTTTGAAAGCAGGTGCTCCCCCAGCTCTCCTTGGTTTGAGCTGATACTGACTCAGATCCACACTGGGCAGTGATCACTGTTCCTTTCCTACTGCTGCTGCTGTCCCAAGAAGGATGTGCTTGCCCGAGGTTCTTCTTGCCACCCATTGCCTCTTTCAGCTTGTTGTCTGTGGTTGTGGTGGATTTCATTTTTGGTTTGGTTTGGTTTTCTTTTTCTTCCCTTTCTGGGAAGGGCTGGTCAGAAGGCCAAGGTGATAAAACTTGAAGTAAGGGAGATGTTAAACTGAAGCTGTGTTCTTGGGAAGGGAATGAACAAACTCAGCAGCACAGAGCCAGCTCACTGATCTCTCCTTGTGAATAATGCATTACTCCATCAAGAAGGCTGCTCCTACTCAGCTCATACTGAGTGGCAATGCTGTATTAGCTACAGTTGCAGACATGTCCAATGAACACAGAAATGTAGGAGAAACATTTTTGCTAGTCTCCATGTACAGCCTGCAGCCCTGGGGAGTATTTGATGTGATGCAGCACCATAGCTTGTGTTTGACTGGAGTGCAGGCTGTGCCTGAGTGCCAAATACACTGCCTGCACTTCAGAGCACATCTGGGAGAACAAGCCTTGCTATTACTGACTGAGGACATGCACAAAAAGTCTCTATTTTGAAGAAGAAACTGGAGTGTTAACAACTGCTATGAGCTACAGGTATTGCCAGTGCCATCATGGAAACAATCAGTTTATCTGAGTTTAGTTTGGGATGTACTGGTGTAACTAGCTACCATGAAATACTGCAGGAGGCAGAGACTTCACCTGGATCCCAGGGCACAGAGCAATCCTGTCATTGTTTAGTCCAAGCTGGGGATTGTGCTGTAACTCCCAGGCACACAGGTTTTTTTCCTTTTTCTGAGCACTGGCTGGGAGAGAAGAAGGATTTAGGAGGCAATCTCAATATTCATTCCCTGTGACGTTAAAATTCAGAAGCAGAGCCGTGGATGCTTGGAAGTGTTTCCAAGTTTCCCACTGTAGATGTAGTAAAAAAGCCCACCCCAAACCCAACAAGAACAAGTGTTAAGGGGCCAATAGAGATAATGTGTTTTCAAAAGTAAGGTGATAGATTTGGGAAGACTTGTTGGGGGGGGGACATATGTGATGTAGAACCATTTGAACTATATGTAATTATAATAGGATTGGCACAAAGAAAACTACTTATGAAAATTAGGAAGTCTAAAAAGACTCGATTTTCAGCTCATTAAAATTCAATTAGACCACTTGTCAGCAGAAAAAATTCAGCTTGAGATCCTTGAGAAGTTGAAGTTATCCTTGAAATTCTGTGACATACAGCTACCATTCCTCATTAGCCAGGTGATGGATTAATTAATCATTGCAACCCAACTGGATATTGCAACATTTTCATATCGAAGAAAAAATCCAGTGTTAGTAAAATTTAGAATATTGCTATTGGAGTAGCATTTTGTTGTCAGGTAACAATTAACAGAGGTTTCGTTGTTGTCCCACTTTTCCAGATTTGCACCTGTGCAGAAACTGTAATTTAAGGGCCACTACATTTCTCAGATGCAGACATTATTGCACTTACAGAGAATTACCAAGTACCTTATGGATGCATAAAATATGATCATTATACTTTAGAGATCTTTCTTTTTATGCTACTGTTTCATTTTCTTCCCAGAGTTAAATACTAGTAAATTGAGAGATATTTGTAGATAACAGTAATTCAGAGATTAATTGAGGGGTTTACACCTAGGAAGCCTAGGTTGGAAAAAAAAAGCTGTCTATTGACTTGAGGTCATACTCTTGGAAGCACATTTAAATAAACTGCCTTTAAGAAATCATGTGAGTTGCAGCTTAGTCCTTTCAGAATGGAAATGAACAAGGTATCACAATGACACCAATTGACAAAAGGACACAAAACGCAGTTAAATTAATAAAAGTCCTTTTAAAAATTGGTAAAAGTACCGATGATATGGGACTATTACAAATAACAATAATAATAATAATGATATATATGTGTAATGGAAAGAAATAGGTAACCAGATTATGTTTCTCTGAACAGTCCTCTCCACTTTCCTTTGACTTAATGACACAAACTTTGACAAGTCTTTGTTTTTAAATCAGGAACTGACAAAACCAGTGAAAATTATCTTTTGTGTGAATTCTTTATGAGGAGAAAACATTTGATTGCAACACTTCAGGGCTTGGCCAAGAGTGAGGAGCAGCACTCTGTTAACTCAGCCTTAGTTGGCAGCACCTGCTGGTATTAACAGAAATGGATTTTGACCATTAGAGTAAAAATGTTAGATATTGATGGTAATACTTTTAGAGCAAGGTTACAGGGATTGAGAAAGACACAGCAAAAACCCAGATGGCCAGAGGTGTGATCAATAACATTTTCCTTCTTAAAATTTACTTAACCCTGTGAAAAGCAGTCTCAGTACAGATTGATGCCTGTGATTTCTCACAGCCAGTTTTCTGAGCAGACTTGAGGATTGTATGCCTTAAAGAATATTGTCTAAGCATGAAGTATAAATTAGTCTTTCTGTGACACAGATGAGAAGAGTCTTTCTGATCTGTGTATGCCTGTGTTATCTATGTCTTGTGTTTGTGTTTCTCTGTAGCCTTCCCACCATTTCAGCTGATGAATGATACATTTCAGAGGGAGTCATGTTGGTATCCCAAGTCCTTCATGGACTCCATCCTACTTTCTTCAGAGTTGCTGTTGTAGATTGAGAGGTGCTCGAGCACCTTTGAGGAATGGTAGTTCAGCTTCTCCGCTTTGGGAATCCTGTTTTTATTCTCTAGGACATAACTGTTCATCAATGCATCAGTAGAAAGGCTCAAGGATTAATTTAGATGTGTTCTCTGATACTTAAAGCAAAGTCATGGGGCTTTTATTATTTCACTGTTTGACCCCAGAGGAAATATGATTAAAATGTTTTGGGTTTAGAACAGTTATGATAATAATGTAGTCACTTTCTTAAAAAAAAATCCTTATTCTAACAGGCTTTGGTTAATTCAATCTTCTTTGCTTTAGAAAAAGGTTTTTTTTGCTAAGTCACCATCCCTGGAGGGATTTAAAGGACAAGTAGATGTGGTGCTTAAGGACATGGCTTAGAGGTGGATCTGGCAGAGTTATGTTAATGGTTGGATTTGATGATCTCAGAGATCTTTTCAAGCATATGATTCTATTCACATGGACCTGTCAATCAAATGCTGGTTTTTATACTACCTCTATATATCAGGTAGCTCTTAGGCAGATATAATGCCAAGGGGAAGCTAACCTTTTAAACTGAATAGAAACCAAAAAATGGAAATTACTATGTTTCAATAAATTACTTACTGTGTGGTCTTATCTGTTTCCTGGTTCCTCCAAAACCATACAAGATTTCATAGTTGTTTTTCACACTCATAGTTGTATAGATGTTATCTCCTTCAATCGTGTTCTCACAACCAACTCCACCATTCATGTGTCAAACAATTTAAGGGGATGGGAACAGAGAAGGGGAAAACACCCCCAAAACTGATAGAAAATTAATTGAAATGAGCAGCTTTTAACATGTTTGTCCTGATACAGCACGCACATTTCTGAAAGGATAATTGAAAGAGGAAAGGAATGAGACTGCTAGGGCTCTGTTGATGGGTTCTTCTTTGCCCACAGTTATCCTGTTCATCATAATCCCTTAAAGGAAATTTGCCCTTGTAACAAGTATTGGCTCATGTATTATTCTGTGTAATATAAAGAGGGTTCATCTATTCTCTACATCTGAACTCAGCAGGCAGCCCTCTGTTCTAAAGTGCCTGGCTTACTCTGAGCCTGTTTACAGTGCATCTGACATTTTGAACTGCAGAATGTGACAAGCTGACAGTGTCTCTGATTATAAAATCAGCTCATCTGCTGATATTAGGAAAGAGCAAGATGATGCATGAAATAGGTTTTAAATAGCTCATGCCATGTTCAAAAATATGCACATTTCAACTACTTTAAGAAGAAAGGGTAGACAGTATGTGGCTTTATTTTTATTTTGTGTATTCATTTGGTTTGGAGACTGTGCTATATTATTTGTTCTTATAATGCATAGTGGGCACTGAAGCCAAGCCACTGCTTTAAAAGTTAATGCAATGCCACATTTTTAAAAGTTCACCATCTGCAGTTATGACCAAGAGCTCAAATTTACTTCTAAGTGCAACTTAGAAGTAGCAACTTAACCATGAGCTGGCACTGGAATAGCAGCAGTGCCTCCCATTATGATACCAGTTGCCAATTGTCAAGAGTTCAATATGTGTTGCCCAAAATATTTTGAAAATCTGGAGGCTGTAGCCTAAGTATTCAATTAAATCACTGCTTGTATTGATTACAGACGTTGTGAAAGCAATGGTGTCCTTATGCCAGCTTTGATATGTAAAATGTAGAATTAAAAGTAGTATTCAAAGGAGGTCGTGTGTTTCAAAGTAAAGTAAGAAATGGAAATATTTTTGCAATACAACTTTCATTAATTTGTCACGTAGGCTGGATTTAGAAATGATAGAAAGATATATCCAGTCTCTATGCATTTATTTTTACAGTATTTCAGAGATGCTGAGAAGTATTTCACCTCACATCCAGAAAATGCCTGCAGTAAATGTTTAATATGCTAGTACATAATGCTACCACAATAAAAATGTTCAAATGCCATTTAGAATCCAGCTAAAATCCATAGCAGAAGGAACTTTTGAGCCGGGTTGGCCAGTGTTGACTCCTCCAAGCCAATACTGTGAATGTAACTCACTACAATTTATTGTTGTGTTGTGCCACCCTTCACAAAGAACCCACTCTAAGTAGAATGTGGCAGGTACTCTGTACAGAGCAGCAATTGCCTGCAGTTGTGATTGCTGAGACACAGCTCTGGATATCTAAAAACCAGCAAATGTATTGAATAGTGATTGAGTTATTAAATATCTGAATTATTTAACATCTAAATCTCTCATATAGACCTTGACATCACATCTTGATAATTGTGCCTTTATTTTGTCTGGTTGATTAACAAGATTTTTCCTGATTCCTATCTGTTCAGAGTGATGTCTCAGGTTTTTCTTGCTCCTTGTTTTAGCTAAGATTAGAAACATCTAATTTCTGCATATAGGTGTTCTTTTTCTATTAATTTTATTTTGTTATGCTTTTCTTTCTTCTTAAAGTGAAGTGTGTAAGTGTATATGTGTGTGTATGTGTGTATATATTCCTGAACCATGCTGCTCTTTTGATTTTTCAGACACTATGTTTTTTCCCAAGTAGTTTTCAGAGACAAACCTCTTTGACAAAGTGATAAAATTCGCCTCTTGTCACCAGCAAAACTTGCTAAGAATATATGAAAGGATTTAGACAGTTCTGCCTTCGACAAGATGAAACTAAAGTGAACCCAGTTTTCTCTGGACATAGAAATATCTGTATCAACAGAAGTACACTGTTCAAATAAAAACAACCCAACTCTTACTAAAACTTTTCTTAGGAACAGGCCATGCTATGCATTGGTGGCATTGGATATTTGGTTCTAGCTCATATGACAAAGCATAAATATTTCCATGTTTTACCAGAATCTACTTAAAATTTCTCACTCAGAAATGGAAAATTGATTTTTAACTATGATTAGATACTCTTTAGGCTGGTTTTCTCACCTGCTAAACATAAAAAAAACCCAAGTACTTTTCCTCCCTGTGCTACTCACATTTTTAAAAAATCCTCTATCAGTTAAGATAATTATTCATGCATCTTCACTTTCTACCTCACCATTTTTGCCTGCAGATTTATAAACAAACATAACTGGCTAATTTCCTTACTCACTGATGACAGAGGTGCTGTGACCTGCTGTTTCCTTTCCCTCTTCTGCTAGTCTGTGTTTCTGTTTACTTCAGCAGCAGGTAACACAGAGCAGTCCTAGGCTGTGACTAGGTCTGGAATGCACAGTGACAGAACTAATGGTAAAAATCCTGAAGCAGCTTCCCAAAAGAGGTTCTTTACATGGAATGCAGAGGTGGCTGCTCTAACATCTGCCTGGCACAGCTGTATCCCTGTTGTAGTATTTAACTCTCTGTACAGCAGGGGGCAAAGTGACTCAAAAGAAAGGGGAACTAATCGAAGATTTAGATTCTGTCCTGAAAAAGTATGTCCCCTATAATGAGATATAAGCCTTAATAAATAAAATGTCATGAACATAAAATCCTTGATTCAGTATAAATTTAAAAAATGGACTTATTTAGGTTTCTCTGTGACTACATTGATAATACAACATATTCCAAAAGAATCCCTTGTGTAATTTGAATTTATGATGGAAGCAAATGAAGACAATAGAACAGGCAGTTTCACTGAAGGGGTGACGGTGACCACTGAGTCCAAGTGCCTGGCCAAGTCAGAGCTGACAAAGTTAAAGCATGGTCCAAATGCCTCTGCAAGTCTGACAGGCTGGGAGCATCAACTGCCTCTTGAGTAATCCTGTCCCAGTGTTTGACCAGTCTCTTGGCAAAGAAATGCTTCCTAAAGTCCAGTCTAGGGAAAACATGCATTACAGGGAGTTCAATACACTTTTGCCACTTTCAATTTAAATGCAAGTTCTGGATTTGTTTTGTAGCACAAACTATTAAAAAGGAGAGCTTTTATTTTACACCAGAGTGGAGCTAAACTTTTGAAGAATTTTTCGAAATTGCTTCTCTTTTGCATATTGTGGGGAATGATGCAGCAGAGTGCTCGACCCCTTGATTTGCCATGCTTTCATTCCCAGCACGTGTAGTGAACCAAATCAGCCTGGCTTTCATTTAGGGCCCCAAGGGCACAGATGCCAAGTGTTTGGGGAAAGTGTTCCTCAGAATCCATATACTAGGGTAGAAACTGCCCCATACCAGGATCCAAATTGTCCAACAGCCTCAACTGATGTAGTAATAAATAAAACTCAAAGATTGAAGTATTCCTATAGGTAGAGGGCTGAGAAGCCCTGATGAATTATTAAACTTCCCTTTTCGGATCTATCTTTAAATCAGAATATCTGTGTTAGTATGTGGATTTGTTTGTTTGTTTTTCCCATTTCAGCAATTTACTTAATATCATTGGGTTTTGTTTTCCCATTTAAAAAATTGATTTAGCTCTGTGCTGGTATACCCCTCCTTTCATTATGACCCTGGTCATGTTTATGAATTGAAAAATCATAATCAAGTGAATAAACATTTCAGTTTGCCACTTTATTCACATAAAGCAAAGTTTTCAAAAGGATTTTTAGGAAAAAATTAATGTAAGACATCATAGTGTTTTGATTAAAGTGAAGGTTCTTTGAGCTTTACAGTCACAGAATCTCACATATGGAAATTGCAGTTGGTCTTTCTGCTTTCAGATGACTGGTGCAAATATTAAAAAGTAATGAAGTAACAAGATTGTTTGTTAATGCCACATGAAAGTGCTAATTGTGCTTCATTTCCTGCCTGCAGCTAAACCCAAGAGACATTGCCTAAGAAATTGTTAAATAAGTTGCCTCACTTGAAACGGGAATAGAGCTGCAGTGCTTGATGGATTTGTGTTTAAGGAGTTGTGTGCCACACAGGGTCTTTCAAAGGGTGGCAAATGAAGGACGGCTGCCAAGAAACTTGTTTAGTTCACAGAAAGTTTATATTCTCCTGTTTGTGATTCCAGCTACCTCACTGAAGAGGAAAGGGCTTCATTCTTAATTTCCTTTTCACTGCAAATTCAGTATGCAGCATCTTATGATACTGCAATTACATGCAAATTGTTTTTCTAGGGCTTTAATATTTCAGGACCATAATTATTATTTTTCCTCCACAAAGTATATTTGAAATATACCCATCTATGTCACACTGGCTGTGAATATTTCTGAAATTTTTCACTTTGCATCTCCAACATCTTTTTCTTCTGTGTTAGGGACAAGTGCAATGTGAAAGAATGTGCAGAAATATCATTATGACAACTAAAGCCTTGAGGGGAAAGTTAGTTCACCTTTTGCTGTTTTTCTACTGTAAATCTACCCTTCCTTTCTAGGATAAAAAATGAAATTTAAAAATACTATTGCACTTGATCCTTATTCTGAACATATACATGTTGAATGTATAGCAGTTGAGTTAATAGTTAAACCTTTAATATGTAATAATTCAAAAGCTAATGTTATCTTTTCTCAAAGATACAACAAAGCTGAATGTTATAATCTGCACAGGTTTTCATATTCCACTTAAACGATGGTTGTGGTGAGAAGGAAGTCAGATACATTTAGAGTTGTGGATATCCCAATGGCTCTTCTATGTGATTTTGTTGTAATGCAACCTCTTGACTAAACATAGGAGAAAGAGCTCTTACAATACTGAGGAGGGAAAGTGATAGAAAATACAAGAGTTCATAATGATGTAAGAGTCTGGACACCTGTATTTCTGATCCTGACTTTTTAATTAAAGAAGCCCCAGGAAAATGTCATCACATATTTAGCCCACATTTTTTTGAAGAGTGGGTTGCCTTTTGGAGAGTGGAAAGATCTCTGTGGAGCCTGGGTACCATGGAACAGATAAAGTAAAGGTCCTTGTAACCTCCCATAATTCAAACCTTATGGGTGGGCAGGAAGGGGGCAGCATCTCTCACCAGATGTGGCATTGTTCCAGGTCATTGTTTTGAGCTGAAATAGCTCAGTGTGGTTAAGTCAGTCTGTCAGGTAGGATTATTATTTGGCTGGCTTCATTTCTACCTTGTTACTGAGCTGTTCAGGAATGATTGCAGGGAGCTGGCTTGGAGAGTGGAAAATGCTGCTCAGCTTCTTTGGGGCAGAACTTAGTGAGGGCTCTCCGAGGGGCACCAGCTGGGAGAGGACAGTACCAGGTGTGGAGAGACAAAGAAGAAAGAGCTCCTGTGCCTTGGGATAAATAGCAAATTCTCCCACATCTGGCAAAGCCAAATGCAGTGCAAGCATAGTGCAGGCAGCTCACATGAAATAAAAGGCTTATGTCAACAGGAAACTACTAAAATCTTCACAGAACTCTGCATAAGAATAAAGTGTTTCATGCATTATGTGGAAATGTTGTTTCTCATTACCAAAGAAAACAAATTTAATACAGAAACCTTTGGAAACACAAGATGAGCTTGTGCTGAGTGTAGAAGCAGAATTATACAGTCTATACACTGGTCCAAGAAAAAGTAGGGTATTCAATTAGTACCTGGAAAACATTTTTATCCCATGATTTGTGTAAATATATTATGTTTTATTGTTGATCTTTAAAGAGTTCCTATTATACAAATATATTTGGCTTTAAAAATTAATTTATGCCTGGAGTTAGCCATGATACTGCACAAGTGACCTATTACTAGCAGAAGTTTCTTTTTAAGGAATAATCAACGCTCAGGCTGTGACATTATGCATTGTCTTTAGCACATTCATAATGGTATGAGTTCCTGATTAGCTATTGAGTGACTATAAGGACTCAAAATACATGGCCATTTTTACATGGAGGAGGCAATAATGCCTACTATGGGAAGAACAATAAAACACATTTATTGGCTGCTTGATGAAGACTGCATTGAATAAAAACCTGTATATCCCTCCTAGCTTCACCTCTGCTAATTGTTAACTACACAGTTGCTGAGGATGTGAAAAAGGGAAACAATGAGCTCTCAGACAACCAAAAAGGAAAAAGTGCACGATTCTAAAGTCATCAGTATCTGCTATGACAAAGGTTTGAAGTAGAAAGTAAAGCCTCCATGGGCCTATTGCTCTAACTAAGATAATCTGTTAGTGAATTTGTCCTGTGTTTCTTTTAATTTATTTGTGGATACACAGTAAAACCAGATTTTCATAGGAACTAGGCAAAGAAATTCTGAGTTTACAGAATTTATTTACATCATTGGTTTATTTATAGTTTCCATTCAGAATACTATATTATGTTGAGAAATACATCTGTTCTGGGAGATTTAGCATAGCCAAATTTCTATGAAATCCTTATTAGTTTAAGGAATTGTTGAGCTGTAGAATCTTCTATATGCACGACAGCATATAATGAGTTTTCTTTTAAGCTAAGTAAAGGCACATAAAGGATATGGTTTATTGCCATTTTATCATTTGTTTAACTTTTAACCGAATTTAAACTAATTTTGCTTTTAAATTGTGACCATGCAGTAGTAAAATGGAGCTGTGATACAATGCATTTCTCACCTCTCCTCTATACTCTGATATTGTTTTCATTTGCTATTAGCATCATTATATTTGTTATAATAGGAATGCATTTATATTGTACTCAAGAGTCTAGTTGTATTGCACAGTAAACACTGCCTAAGAAATCATTTGAGAATACTTGCTGATCATGAAATAATTGTATATAAGCTGCTTCAGCTTTCCTACTTGAAATCCTCTTTATTGTGAAATGAAATACA
Organism: Polioptila caerulea; assembly: GCA_013397295.1. Lineage (NCBI taxonomy): Eukaryota > Metazoa > Chordata > Aves > Passeriformes > Certhiidae > Polioptila > Polioptila caerulea. Next base: position 540,076 of record VYXF01011622.1, read on the forward strand.
AGTTTGTCTTTCAATACATTTTCCTTACAATGTCTTGCAAGCAGCACTCCTCTCTGGCACTTATAATATCATTACTGTGTGACAATGCAATGGTTACAAAATTTCCTCAAACTGCACCTATAACCTGGATATAAATTGATAGACATGGTATGTGACAAATAGACTATATATTGAGCTCATTCACCTTTGACTCTTTTTAAAAAGCAAAGGCTTTCAATCTCAAAAGTGACTGTAAGTAGTTTATTTACACTGCTTGTATTGCAGTGACAGCCTTTGCCAGAAGACCGAAATATAATTTTTATACTAAGCGTGGTTTGGAAAGGATTGTAAACTCTGAATAGATTTATAAATCTAGATTTTAACCTTTTCAATATTCTTCTTTTTGGTTGGTTGCCTGAGCTACCTCTTCCCAGGTTACTGATGCTGTTAATAGGAGAGAATAGGAATGGCTAATGAATCAAACTGTGGGACACTGAAAAGGTCAGAGCAGTACACTTTACTATTATCTTCCACAGAATATATGAGGCATTAAAATTCTGATTCTGTGGTCTTGTGACAAAGAATATAATGAGAACCATAAATAATAAACAGCACAACATGAATCTCTTTTTGTGATAATGATTGTAACAAGAATAAGAGGGAGAAAATTCTCAACTCATTCTCACTGTACTAAAAAGGTATTTCCTTGGATGTCTGTTCTAAATATCTGTAATTGTAAGAAAGAAGAAAGGGATTTTAAAGTATAATTGGATCCAGCAAGGATCTTTCTTCCATGCTTCTCTTCTAAAAGGTAACATTTTTGCATGAAAGGCATTTGTGCATAAATGTGGATACTTCCAATAACATGAATAAAAATGAGATTGCAAGAAGCTTTGTAGACCTGAAATAAAGTCATTACCACTCCTTTATAAAACTGCCCACAGACCCAGATAATTAGATGCTTTTGACACATTGTCTGTATCTGGCTTAAGTTTTACAACTGCAGGCAGTACAGACATTATTTCTGATGTTCATATGCATTCCCAGCTCCTTTGCTCTGAAAAGGCAGGAAGAGTTTATCACACTGTGGCTAAGTCTCCTTACAAGGAGAGGTTGTGACCTGATCTGCTAAATGTCTCTGTTTAAGGCACTGCTGTTTTTTGGAATAACTTCCCACTTCACAATGTACAGAGTGCAACAGGAAGTTCTTCTGATGTCCTTTAAAAATCTCTTTCTGTTATTTGTTAAGATTGGTATAACTAGATGGGAATAGCTTATAAAGAAAAATTTATTCATCCTGAGGAATCCCGTGATTGAGTTACTGAAAACTGTAAGGAAATCAAGATAAATTGTCAAAACTTCAGCTCACCATCCTCTGACTGCTGATTCCTCAAGAGCTCCCAAGAAATTCTGCTTGTTTTCATCAAGCTGTTACCAAGACTATTTGAGATCAACATTTAGGTTTTACTCTTCATATAAAACATTGAGTTTTTGATACTTTATTTAATTATATACATGAACACAAAACATAATCACGTTAGATGTAAAATAATTCCTTCAGGTTGAAGTAAATCCATGAGGCACTAGCAAAACACTTTTTCTAGCTGCCAATAAGATAGAAAATAACTTTCCACATTTAAATAGTGTTTCAGTGGTAGAATCTTGGTAGTGCTACCACATTATATAAAAATCAGAAGCTTCTTTTCTTGTAAAATTCTGAGCAATTCACAGGTAGAGGATCAAGACCTGCAAATCAGCTTTGTACCACCAGTATTTTCTTCACATCTTAAATTGTATTTTAGGCATCTCCAAGACCTTTTCCTTTCTGTAGAAGGATTATAAGTCACATTTCTCACAGACTTGTCACAGAATCCAACAAACACAGCTATTCTAATCTAAGTCTATTTTCTCTATGCCACTGGGGCTCTTGCAGATTGGTTTTGTAGGTCAGATTCCTTCTGTAGCCCCTATTTGACATTAAAAAGGATTTCTGAGATCACTTGGTGTTTTCTTCCTGGAGCTTTGAAATGATTCTTAGTTATTTCAGGTTTTTACTCCTCCTATTATTGGCTTACTGGTGTTAGATGCTCTGATGTCATCTAAATCTATCTGTTGGGAGGAGCCTGTCAGGAAGCTGGACCCAGTTCTCCATCCCAAGGCACCCTGAATCCAGCCATGTGGGTGGTGTGGGACATTGGTCACTTTGGTGTGATATAATTTCTAAACCCTCATGAAGGGGAAAAAACCCACACAATTAGAAAATGAAATATCTGACTTTTGGAGTGTTGGATTGAGAACTTGTTGGATTGAGAACTTTCCTGAAAAACATCTGAGTATTTGGCCTATAGTAACTATTCATGGCCTCTCAACTCAAATGTACTTCAAAGATTATTCTGGGTTGCTGAGCTATTTTGAGGATTGAGGTGAAATTCCATCTGGAAACCTTATATGTGCCTATTTACTCTTTCTTAATAGTAATGAAGCAGTTAATATTTCTATTATTGTCAAAATAATGCATTTTTCTTGCAAAGTGCATTATAGAGAAATGGCCAATTAATTTTTTTTTCTGTATTATTTTGTATATTATGTTGGTCTCAAAGTGCTTCTAAAAAACCCAGACTCTAGCCTAATTGTGCTTCCTGAAAGATTAAGTCTGAGAAATGAAAGGTCTGCTACCAGATGTGGCTCTGTGAGTGTGCTGCTTTGAGACAGTGCTCCTGCTTCAATTTCTGAGTGTTGCTAGGGAACAGCGAGAATGGAAAGAGTTTGGTTCTGTGTGATTGGTGTTTTCTAATTAGTAAATAATAAATGTTTAAAAAAGTTAAACTGTCCATATTGGAATTGCTTTGGAATTGTGATTGGGTGGAAGTGGGCTGCCAGTCAGCAGATGGGCTGTGTTCCCTTGAACCTCTCCTGTAATTAGTCCAAGAAGGTCAAAGAAGAGAAAGATTGAACTCTGTTATACTGGGCTGACTGAGTCAAGGCTAAGAAGTTTCTAGTTAAATCAATAGCAACTGCTTCAGCAGCCAAATAACTCCAGGCATCCCTTTAAACTGATAATTGTATTTGTTAGCTGCTTTCTTCTTGCACTCACTAGGATCTGTATGGCTCATTTGGAACCAGAGGGAAGCTGGCTGGTGAGAGGCAGCATAAAAAGATTTAGGGAGCATTTTACACATAATGTCACTGTCCTTGGTGTATCCACTGTGCAAGGCAGAAGGGAAAGATCACATTGCTGCCACTTAGCAGAGGGAGAAACTGGAAAGGAAGAGTTAATGAAGTGATTTAGAGGAGAACACCAAGGGACAGGATTGGGGTGATTTCCTGCCTTACTCTTAGATGTGCTGGGGCCTACAGTAAGAAGGATTTGATTTTCAACCATTTAAATGTACAGGACTTTTTCTAGTACCCTAAATGAATACAGGTCCTATTGCAGAATATTATATTTCTAGTCTCAATAGCATAAAATCCCTGGATAGGTTTTTAGTTCCAAAAAACACAAAGAGAGCTTTATTAAAATGAAAATTAGTTAGAGAAGAAGTGTTGTCTGAGGTTCAGCTGTTCATTGTTCATTACATTAAATATAAAGTAGTCTTGCCAAGGCATATTTTAGCTTCTGATGAGTTTGGACCATTATTTGTGGTGCTGAATACTCCCAAAACTCAGCAAATTAATAGCATTTTTCTTTTTAAGTCTCAAGTCCTATGTAACTGCCTGCTGTTGTTTTTCTGGTCAGAATGTTTAAGAAAATAGTGAAATATCTCATCCAGACAGGGAACTCTTTCCTTTCCTTGCATTTAGTGACTGCAATACACAGCAACATGTGTGGAGTTCTGCAGGAGCCTGAAAACATCCGTGTCTTTCTTTCCTGTAACATGGCACTCCTCTTTTTGTGATGCCAATTGCAATCAGCATTTCAACTTTCCAGAAGATTTAGTTTAACAGAAAAAAAACAACTGAAAGTGTTTGGATGATTAGTGAAATGAGGGAGGAACCAGGATGGTTGTTTCCTGTTTATTTAGAGAATGCTTCTCTGATCTACAAAGTGATTTTAATACATTAAAAAATTTCAGTAATATATTTTTTCATGGTCAAATAAACAGCTTGCAAGATGAAATGTAATATACTGCCTATAATTCAAGATGCAAAAAGATATGCTGATGTGGCCCAAAATTAAAATAATGATAGAAGCCTACCCAGAAGAAGCACTCCCAATTCGTTGTTAAATTACAGTTGCTATCACCTGTGTTTAGTAAAAATGCCCTTTTATCACTACTGATAAAACAACTGCTTCCTCATTTGTGAAGGACTATAGGACCTGTCTTGCTGCCTCTGTGTGTATTTAGCTTGTCATTTGATATAAAATTGTTTTATTTATATCATTTTGTAAAAAAAGTTGCATTTATTAAATGTGCTTTTAGCTGCATAACAGAGAATTTTTTCCTCAGTTCTGAAGTGCCATTGTAGGTCCAATGTCAGTTGAAGGCTGCTGTTTTGCCTTGAAATTGTTTGCTATTATATGGAAATAGATTGTTGTTATTTTTGTGCATTTTATTTATTTATGCAAAGAAACAAAGCATTCAGTACAAACCACCATGTAAGATTTAAACTGCTGTGAAAGAGACATACAGCAAAGGACAAGAAGTAGATTATAGATGATTTAGTCGAGTGGTCTAAATTTTGAAATAGTGTTTGAAGATGGTAAATATGCACATGCAAAGCCCAGCATTTACATCAGCATTTAGAAATTGATTAATTACATGCCTGACTGCCAACTGAAATGCATGAGGACCCTCTTTAACTGCAGTGCTTCTTCCATGTGTAGCTGGAACAGGTCTGTTTGGAATAGAGAGACCATTGACTTCCTGCATTAGCAGCACTGTGCAAATTCATATTAATGAGTTAATAATGTGGTGACAGATTTAATTGTTTTTCACCTTGCTACAGTCAGCTCCAGCCCATTTTCTAAGTGTTTTCTAATTTGGAGGGATTGAGAATCCCCAGATCTTATTTAAAGAAATTAGTGCTCAGACTTTGACTTCAAGGCCTTTGAATAAGGACATTGTGTTCTTCTGAAGAAACAATAATTTCCCCGTACATTTCATAAATGCCTCTTCCCAGTCAGTGTTCTGCACTTTAGTACATCATTCATAATTAATAAATAAATTACAGTGTAATAGAAACATAAATATGAACTTGCTCTTAGTACTGAAACCAATTAAAGTAAATAAATGAAGTGTAAGATGGATTCCAATGGGCAGAAAACCATACCTCAATAATGGGATCAGCAAAGAGGTCTTCTTTCTGCACTCTTGAGATGGGACAGCTGTTCCACCAAAAATAGGAGCAAAATTGTCAGAGAAGGCTTAAATATGACAATCTTCACCCCTCAGGAACTCTCTGAGGAAGAGAAAGTTCTGCAGCGCTTATTCAAAATCAGCCTCTTGTCCAGTGGAATAGATCCCAGAAAAGGTGAAAAAACCAGTAGGTCCCAGCAGGAGAATTGATGGAGGTGAATTGATTTTATTTCACTCTTATCTTTTCCATTTCATTCTTATTTCCTTTCCAAGCCTTTGGGACAAATTTTGCATTGTTAGGCTCCGGCAGTGAGACATCACTTCAGCTAGGGAGATCTGAATACAGACAAATCTAGAACTGGATATTTGGGAAGAACCTAATGGAATTTTTTACCTTCTGCCTTTCAGTCATGTGCTAGTCTGATTATCTAGCCAGGGTACATATTAACTGGCATTTAAATCAGGTGGTTCTCACACGCTTGGTAACAATGCATGAATGTTTACTATCCCCACTAAGGATTTTTTTCCCCTGCCCAGTTAGTAAATGCTAAAAGGAATGGGCTGTCAAAAAGCCCCAGATGTTAAGTAGTGGAAGATTCAGCATGGCTCAAACTTCATTTTCCTGCTGCTGAAAGTGGATTGGTCATGATTCACGGCTGGAATCTCTGTGCAACTCGTCACAAGTGCTCAGGAGTTGTGAAAGTGAATTGCTTTTGACCTTTCAGACACATTTTTCCTGTTTCATTCTCTCTCCTGTCCAGTGGTGTGATTTGCCTGTGGTGGAGGCACAGAAACAGGGAGATGCCTCGTGCCTCTGCTTCCCAGAGCAGATGGGTTCAGCCTCACTGGGAGGGTGAGGGTGCCTGATGTTGGGAGGCACCACAGCTGGAAGGCAGCTCTCGAGTCTCTGGGTTTCCCCACTCCTGTGTGTATCAAACCCTGCCTCTACATCGGTCAAGCACTAAAGCTTTAACAGATTGGGGGACATAAAAATGCCAAGGATTTCAGCATGGACTAGACCTGAATCTGAGATCATGGCTAAACCATCTCCCAGGGATGACATGGATGTTTGGAAACAATTTAATCGAGCGCCAAAAATCTCAGGTGTGTGATTTGCTTTTTCTCTTCACTCTAGCACATCTACATATAAATCTAATGTGTGCACACCAAGAAATCAACAAATCTTTCATAAACTAAATGAAATCCTGCTCTTTTTTTCCTGTTCTTTTCTTTTTTCTTCATGAAAGACCTATTAACCAATCTGTAGGAAACACCAGGAGAAATTTTAAAGAATTCTAATTATGTAAATGTAAATTTCACGAGGAAAGAAGAAAAGCTATATTAGGTAACTTGGATGAAACTGCTTTGAAATATTTACTTGTGCCATCAAATTAACTTCTGTCTTATATTTAGTATAAAGCTTACAACATTTAAGCAAACAATAACAATTCAGCAAAAGCTAATTATATTTGTTTAGCCTAGCTAAAATGCAGATATGTGTTTTGGCTAATTTACGGGAAAGTTTGGAAGTGCCAGTGTAACATATTTATTCATTGTAATACACAGTTTGTCTGGGTTGTGGTCTAGATTTTAACTCATAAAGTCTTCTTTAGAAGACGAAAAAATATTCTAGAAGGCTTGCAGAAAATTTTTGGTACAAACTAATCTCTTGTGAGTATAAACCCATGAAGGGCTGTTCATAAATTTTGTTCAGATTTAATACAATATTGTAATGGAATCGAAATACAACAAGCCATACTGAGAGCAATTGCCCATGTAACACAGATGATGAAGTGTTAAAAGTGTGGTGGCTTTTGTGCCAAAATAAGGGCTCAGTTATTTTAGGAAGGGGTCCTAAAATTTTAGTAAGTATTTTAATCACATGTAAATTCTATTAATATTTAGATTTTGCATGTCAGGCTATGATTTCAGATCACACAGACAAGCCAGTGCTTGGAGCAGATTTCACAGAAAAATGCAGTTGCTAAAGTTTGAAGTTGTTGATGAATCTCTGAGGAGTGGCCATGTTTTGCTCTGTAACACCACGGAACACATCCATTATTCTTCAGGTCTGTTTGTCTTTAACCTTTCTGCTCCAAGTAGGGAATTTTTTTAGCCTCCAAAGAAATTGAGGCAGGAAAACTTGGGCAAAAAACACAGTGGTTCAGACCAGGAAACAGGTTCTGCAGCCAGTTTGAACAAGTATAATCTACACAGGATTTGGCTCCTTTGCTCCAAACTCTTACTTAAGGTTATCCCAAACTGCTTCTTGCTCTCCTACATCCCACCATAGCCCAGCCAGCCAATACTTTCTGTGCCATAGAACACCACAAATCAACCCTCTCATTTTAGACATGTATTTGGGATAATATCTCAGGGGCAGAGACCAAAATGAAAGACCAAATGGAGACCAAACAATGACCAAATGGACCAAATGAAAGACCAATCCTTCCTGTTTGGTCAGTCTCTGTTTGTGGCTCTCTGGCCCATACACAAAGCATTGTTGCCAGGAGAGTTCCTTGAATAAGGCAGGAGCAGTTTGCTGCCTGTTTCTTACTTTTAGTGCCCTTGTCTACCAGGACAAGTTGTGAGGGTTGTCGTGAAAAGATAGCAAAGAAGGGAGGTTGTCAAGCTGAAACTTTGCCACTGATCCAACAGAAAAATCTGTTTGAGTTGCAGGAATAATGGTGTAAACACACCTGCAGAAACAAGGGTGAAAAAATAATTTGAATGGATATTTAGTAAATATAAATGCTGGGGAATGACCTTAACATTTAATAAGATTTTAATTTTAATATGCTTTTAAATATATTTGCCTCAGCTCTCTTTCCAACTCAAGTCTTTTTTACTGAGTATGTTATTTGCAATATCATAAAATTAGATCCTCCAAAAAAATTGGAATACCTTCAATTGTCAGTATTGTCTGACCATTATAATTCTGATGAGCCAGAGATGTCATAGGCAATGATTTGCCTTTGCAGTAATGTGAGCTCAACCTAATTTTGTGTTGATTGTGGTATATTGAACCGGGCTGGGAGAGTTTTTGTTTGGGTCTACGGGCTGACCCCAGTCCAGCCACTGTGTTAGCAAAACTCAGGGCCTCAGTTGTGCTCCTGTCCTTCCTCAGCGTGGATGCATCAGTGTAACAAGGGCTACAGTGCTGACCTAAGTTTGGTTGTGCTTCATGAAGCCAATTCCATCACTTTCTGCCTCTTGGTAATTCCCAGTTCACTGTCCAAATATTTAGGTAATTTGAGAAGAGAGAAAAGGAAAGTATTCTATCAAAAAAATATCTCTAATAGCTGCAGTTTTAAATACCTAGTAGAAAAAAAATCCCTGAAAATTATTCTTTGAATCCCACGGCTATCAATCTTTTTCTTTGTTTAACTATTGTATTGGGGAAATTGTGAACCATATTTACAATGTGTTACAATTAGTATAAGCCTGCTAAAAATATTTAGAGCTAAGATGAATTCTGAGACTGAAGTAAAAAAAAAAAAGGAAAAAAATGGGCTGCTAGAAGCTGTTAGGATATAGGGCCTTTTGGAATCTTGAGGTTAATGTTCAATAAAATTTAGATCAAGAAATAAATTTGAAAATAATCTTTCGACCTTCTGCACTTCTGCATCTGTGGATAACAGTAATAGCAGAAGCAAGGGCTGGTCTCTCTGCAGTACTGCATGCAGGGTAATAAATGCAAGAGATAAATTGTAGGAAATGACACATATAAAGGAGGACCTGGTTTACTGAAAGGCCCACAAGAGGCTAAAAGTCCTAGCAGAATCCCCAGTTTTCATGAGGCTTAAAATTTCCCAGGAATTAAGACTGTTTTTCTCTTAGTTTTACATTTTCAGGGAGACTTTTCTCAATAAGTGCACTGTTATTTATCACACCAAACTGATTTGGCAAGCAGCTGCATGGGGCTGTGTGACTTGGCAGGAGAAACAGCCACAGCATCAGGTGTAGAGTCAGCTCCAGGGATCTGAAGAGAACCAGACAGAAAAGAATCTCTTAGTGTAGGGATTTCATTTTGTGCTGATTTCCATTGATGAAGGGTCCGTTAACCTGTTGCAGACACACTGTATTTCTTTAGTTTTATTTCTTATTACCCTCTTTGGCCAACAACATTTTTGCTGTCTCCCTAGTCTCATACATTTAGTAAAGAACATCTAATATTAAATAATTTCAAAGGGCTTAAATTTCATGCAATTTATATATTTGCCAATTTAAACTGTCCAATATTGTTTAGAAAGGAGCCACATTTGATATCACTGTGATATCACTACATGGATCTGAACATTTCATTTCGAGATAAATATTATATATTTACTTTGATATCTGAGTTTATCTGTAAGTTAGAATCAAAAATTGGGATCTAAAATACTTTTGGAAAGTAAAGAATATTAAAATAGTATTCTACTGTATTATGTGATATTTAAGGAGATTTCTGAAGTTGTTTTGGTGTTTATTTTGTTTAAAAGTATATATTGCCATCACAGAAGAAAATCAAGCAGGCTGGACTGAATAAAGGAAGAAGCGTTATATGATTTTCACAACTAATGATTTCTTTGCAAGTTATATTAATAATATCATTTTGTCTGTAAATTTTTCTACAATAGATATTCTTTCAAAAAGAAATTATATCCTACTATCACTTTAGAATTACACCTTCCACCTCTTTGTGATGACTGTCATTCCCATGCATGTAATTTCTGTACAGAAAAAACAAATATGCATTTCAGCTAGGGAAAGGGTGATTTTAGAGATTCCAGGGGTACATGTTTGCATGGCTTGTTTCAATTTATTGATGGTTCAAGACTCACAGTTTCTTTTGAGAGTTTCATATGTACCAAAATTGAAAGTCCAAGAGTGATACCCAGATCAAAGCAAATTACCCAGAATTTTGTCAATAGACATTTCCTAAACACCTCACGGGAGAAAGAGCTGGCAGAGCCAACATCAGATTTTCAATTCTGTCTTACAGCAGCACATATGTGCAGGGGTGCTGGGGCAGGACACTGGTTTCAGGCTGTGGTGGGGCTGTGGTTGTGTCCTTTCACACTGGGCAGAGCATTTTATTGCACAGCTTCAGGAACTTCCTTGCTAGCAGGGTGAGTTTGGGACATGTGCTGAGAACATCAAATGATTGCTTTTGTAAGAAGTGTGAAGAGATTGTAAAGCCTAATGTGATATTTGCCTTCATTAATTAATGCTATCACTACAATGCTTTATGTCATGTATTGCAGAGCAGACTTTCCTCTGTGCTTTCTATAATTAAGTTTCCAGCAGTCTATAGAAACATAATAAATTTCTTTAGAAATAAAAGCTATGCCTGGCAAGCTCAATAACAGCAGAGTAGTTCTTCTTTAATATTTCTTCTAAATTTGCACAAAGTGTAGAGCAGGTCAAGAGCAAGTTCAATTTACAGATTATTCTACTGGAGGAAATGGAAAGTTGCAAGCCAATGAAAATAAATCCAAGATAAAACATTTTTCTGTCTTTAATGCGCAGTTCTGTGATAGAGAAAAGTTAAAATTCATAGAATTCATTAGTACAGTAACTTAATCAGAACAGCATAGTTGAAGGTGGAAATGAATATTTTCAGAAATTTTCAGACCTTTAATTTGTAAACTTAATGTTATCATTAGTGGCACTTCTCAGCAAAAGTTCCATCTTTTTCCCCTACAGATGAGCATTCCTCCAGGAGAGGAATATTGCTGCAGTCATTGTGCTTTCAGTTAAGGAGAAGTGGGTCCAATTTGTTAGAGTTTTATTGTAATAAAACTTAATAATTTACTGACAAACTTGCTTGCTTTCAAAACAGTCTCTTATTGGCATGACATCTTTTTTTCATCAGGAACTCTGATGTGCAATTTAGGTGTTGATGGCTACAGATGTGTGCCTTTATAGATGGGCAGGAAACCAAGAAAAAAAGTGACAAAAGTTTGATAAATATAGCAGTAAGGTGAAGGATGGGGCCTGCTTTGCTGTGCTGTTAAAAATTAGATGCAAATTAGTAAATTCTGTTGCTCCCCACAGCTGAGTCATTAGTAAAATGTGATTATTTCATTATGTTCCTTGTGACATGTCATAGATATGAAATTTTTCAAGCTTTTTGCAAAATTTGTTGAATTCTCCCCATGCAAAGGCTTCTGAATCTCTCAGGTGTTACAGTTTTGTCTTGTGATAGGAACTACTTGCTATTAGCTGAGCAAAGGCTGAATTTATATCAGTTAAAAGATTATAGTGGTAACCAAACAACTTTTGCTGAATCCTTGAAAGTTAATGCAGATGTGGACCTAGAGATCTCTTTCTTCAGCTTCATTTGTTTTGCTTTTTAAAATTTTCTTTCTAAAGATTACTTCCAAAGTTTAACAAGTTGCTCAGCAGCTTCAGACAAATAATTTAAATTATTGAATCCAATATGTGGTTGGAACAAGTGCTGCACTTTGACACGTTGCTTTTCACTACCTTAAATCCAGTTTTATATTGCTGGAACTCATGGCCAGAAATGCAAAGTTCCCCTGGCACATGTGGTGTCATGATTTAGGTATAATTTTTTCTTATGTTAGAATTATAACATAAGATTGGAAAACAAAAAAAAAAAAAAAAAACAACGAAAGGAATAGTGTATTCTGATTTTGTATTAGGAAAATGGTTCCAAATCTTTGTTATAATTAGGCATGAAATAACATACTCGGCTTTTCTTAATGTTTTTCTTGTCCTATGAATAGAGAAGGTGAAAATAGGGCAAATACCTCAATGTTACCCAGAATCTGTTGGTGAGAAATGTGATCAAAACCTCTTTAAGAAAGGAGAAGGGCTCTCTTAGTCTCCTGAGGAAAATTATTCTTTTAAGCCTGGGTCTTTAGGCTATCTCTAAATTTTCTACTTTCTTGCTTCTGATAACAGACTCTAACACCCAACAGGTAAAACAAGCAATTTACTTTCCTGGGAGAATGCTGTCTCTATGATGCTGTTTTCTACAGTTTTTATTGTTATGCATTTTGGCAGTAATGGTAGGGCTCATTGTAAAGGAAAAAAAGTAAATATTGGGATTTTGAATTTCCTAAGTTAGATTTAAGTAATCACCACTTTATCCATTTTTTATATATATAATAAGCAAAGTAAGTATGTGGCAAATTTTAAACATTCTTCTTTTGGTTTATTAATTTAGTTTACTGAAGATTGCCTAAGGTGAAAGTCTGTTGTCTAAGGCCTTCATTAGCATAATAAAGTAAGCAGAGTTTTAAATATCTGATACAATTATACCTCCCCCCCGCCTTGTTGCTGAGTTTTTCTCTGAACGCATCCTGATCATGCATGAAAAGAACTTAATGTAAGAATATAATGAAACTTTTTATGTGTAATTACAAACTTGGCACCCTCTAGGACAAACACCTCCCAATTATCTAATTTTGTGCTTCATCCATTATGCAAGTCTGTCAGAAAATACTTTTTCCAAGGCACTTGATTAACACTGACCAGTTTTTCTTCAGTTCCTGCTCAAATTAATGTAGTGAGATTAACACCACAATTATTTGTAGTGGGTTGGATCTGTTGTTTAATTAAAATAAAATAAGGCTGTTCTTAAAAAACAACTTGTTTGCCCTTATTTGTCCAAGTAGAACTCATTCTGTAGTTTAATTTATGTAGGAATCATTTTATTCCCCTTCTCAACAAGATAGAATGTTCATTTTCTTGTTAATATATCTTCTTCATTTTAAATGACTAAAGAGATGGTGATTTTGTTGAGCAAACTTTGCATGAGGGAGGGAATTTGCTGATGTGACATAGTGGTAAAGGCTTGAAATTACCCTAAATGTTTGTGCTACCAGCCTGCAGTGCTAATTATTTCTTTAATTACAATATGTCTGATTATATTCCACATTTGTATACATACCCAAGAAGGATCAAATAAGGAAAAAAAAAAGTTCTTTAATTAAAATTCAACTTCTTATGTGTTATGAAAATGATATTAGCATTTTTAGAGAGTGATTATATTCAGCTGCCCAAAGCAGTGGTCAGAAAATCTGCATCTCAACTAATATCTTTCCAAATGTATCTTAAATATATACAAAACAAAATTCATAGATTAGTAGTCCAGGGGGCATTTCAGACACACTTGGAACGATTTTTCTGCAGGGAACACAGCGTTTTAATCAGTAATTTAAAAGTACAAATGCACAGGAACAAGGAAAGGTTTGCTATGTGGACGAAAATAATTCTGAAGAGTTATTTTCTTTTAGTTGACTGTATAAGTAATTGATATGTTTTTAATTGTAACACCATGGAGTTTTTACAGTACTGCTGCTTTCAGGCAAGGGAATCTCCAAGGCAAGACTTGGTATTTCTTTGTGTCAAGATGATATAACTTTGCCTCAGGCACAGCCACAGGCTGGAAACACTTTGAATGGATAAAAAAGGAGACAGATGGACATCTGTAAGTTCATTTCCATTACAAGTCTGAGCATGGCTCTTTATTAGAAACTGATCCAAAAAAAAAAAAAAAAAATAATACATGAGAATACAATTGTGATAATGGATTTTAAATATAGGCATGTGAAGTAATGTATAATGATTTTTGAAGAGTTCCTCTCATAACAGAGTTATTAGTTTTTTAAACAACATATTTTCAGAAATAACCCCAAAAGACCTTGGAGTTTCAAAGAGAAAAGAAAAAGGATTTTTTTTTTTCATTTCAAAATCGAGGCTGAATTTAATTCAAAGAGATCTATTGTGTTCAGGCTTATATTCTATTATGTTTTATGTTCTATTAATAACTATTTTCAATATTTAACATGCAACAAGCATTAAATATTTCTGCTACACTGCTAAAAATTAAGTTAGGGCTTTAGTAATCCAAGTTTCTTGCAGGTGAAACAACTGAAGTGAAAAGGAGCCTAACAGAAAAGAAACGCTGAAGATTGAAACAGTGAACTTGCTTTTAGTTTTTAATTATTTGTATTATAATACCCAAGAATCCCATGGGTGACTGGGGCTGTGTTATACCAGGTATTGTGGCCTGAAAAATTTCTCCCCCTTTTCCCTATGCACCTGCCATGTAACTGCACATTTCCCTCTCTTTTATTCTTTTTTTCTTTTAATTTCTGCTGTTGCTTTTAAAGGTTTATTTTTAACTTGGACCACTTCAGTAAAGTGGCATTGAGCTCGAGTTCAGAAGGGAAACAAATGGCCAGAATGGAAGGAGTGGGAGCTGACTCTGTGATAAGGAAGCAGAGCTGGCTTGGCTATACCCAAAGTGTGAGTAGGGAGCAGTGGTTTGGAAAGATAAAGTGATTATACCTGTCCCTGTTGTACTGAAGTTTGCACTAGTGATGAATCTAGAAATGGAGTTGGTCATTCCCACATACAAGACTAGTGGAGACAGAGAACTAGAAAGGGTAGAAAGAGCAGCATTTGTGCTCCTCCAGCTCATTAATATTTTGATAAAGTATGAAGAATTTTTACTTGATTTTGTGGGGTGTGTCCTACATTATGTAGAAGATACTCCATTATATTTGCTGCTGCTCCCAATCTAGCAGCTCAGAGAACAGAAAAAGTTATTTAAGTGAGTGGAAGAAAGAGGATACAGACCTAATTAGAAGAGTGTTCAAACCCAAAAACTCCAAGAGGCCATGCACTATGAGCCTACACCTGGGAGGTGTGAGGGTGCTCATGCTCTGCCACTGCTGTTTGTGCATCAGAATTCCAGCCTGGATAATAATTGAGCAAGGCTTACACAAGTAGCAGCACAGAAGAAATACAGTTGTGATTTCCAGAAGTCAAATTCTGCATACCCTCTTCAGAAAACAAAGTGCCTGTGCAACTCATGGGAGTTTGATGCATTCTTAGAGTCAACACAGAGATGATGCTGCTCATGCCATTAGTTTTGATCAGCTTTAATGATTCCCCACATAGTTAAACTAAATGATTCTTGTAAGAGTTTAAGTGGTTTTCTCAGTGAAGGGAGCCTATCTATCAATATATTATTGCTTAGATAACCTCTTCATCTTGTGAATCAGCAGTTTTCAGAAATACCATCAGGGTATATTTTTCTTCAGAGACAGATTTACATTTATTTAGAATGCAGAATCTCACTATTGTTCTCTCAGAACGATTCCAGCTTGCCTTAATATATTCTTGTTAATACACATACTCGTACTTCGGGGTTCCCAGATTTCTCAGGGACCCTGGAAACTCAAGTTATGCATCAATAGTAAAAGAATCCACATGTATCCATGTACAGTTCATTTCTATCTATTTGCTATTAACAGTTTAGCATCTGTAGAGTTACTGCAGTGTTGACAGTTGTTATCAAGCTTGTTTACTTAAAATTGTTTGCTTCTCTCCAGGCTACAAAACTGTACAGCTGCACAGCTCCTCTCCTGCTCCAAGACCTGCTGTGGCAGATGCAGCTGGTTGATTGACAAGTCAGTGGAAGAGGAGCTAAAGAGAAGTCATGGGACTTCTCTTCAGGGAATGTGTGAGCTGCCCATGAAAGCAGCCTGAGAAAAGGAAGAAATTAATCTGTATCTGTTTAGCTACTTGACAGTCATCCAGCATGGGCAGCTGATAACATACCTGAAGATAATGTCACCTTTGCCTAGGGAAGCATTTGAAGTTGGAGAAAAGCAGGGACTGTTTGTTTTGGCTACACATTCTCTGTCTCTCCCCTGTCTTATGGCCAGTGGCAGGTTCATTATTAGCACATTATTGGTTGAGAGGAAATGAGAGGAAAAAAAATTCAGACAATTTTGAGATGTTGTCTAAAAGGAAAGTTTGATATTCTTTTTTTTGCATGTGAATGGGGGACTCAAATGCTCAGTTTAAATAACTGTTTCTAAAAGTGTACCCTGTAATACCCATAACAGTCAGAGGAAGGGCAGAAACCCAATCGTGCTTTGAAATGACAGAAATAGATCTTTCCTCTAATGCTTATTGTCAGTTATCTGCAATTTAGGAAAAGTCAAATTGTCAGCATGATAAATGTGTAAGATTGATTCAAATAATGCTCAGAATGATTGTGTTAGTTTACTACAGACTTTTGCATAAACTATGAGCTAGTGGCAAATTCACTCAAAACAATCACCTTTTGAGCAAGACTGTGACAAATTGTGACAGGCTTTTTAAATTTCCTTTGACAAACTACTTTATTACGAATGTCTGATGAGTGAATCCAAGGAATAATCAGTTACTCATTATTGACCACCTCCTCATACACGTACTAGCTGATACATCAGTCAGGGTTTTCTGCAGTATCATAAAGGTAACGTGTTTTTAAGTTTCCACCTGAGCTTCACATCTGCTCTATCACATTTAGCAATGCTGGCTGTACTCAGAAGATGGAAAAGATGCTAGGCTACCTTCTGACTGCAGTCTACAAAGAAATGAGATGATGTTGCAAGGTGGTGTCCTTTAAAGGCTCAACAGTTTTGCAGCTGATAATTGCCTTGAAGTAAATTTTAAGGATTATGAAGTTTGGTGTCACTGGGGCTTTACAAGGGCTGCACACTAGAGGGAAGCAGCATCCAATGCAGTACGTATCACAACATTTTGGGGATCTTTCTGGCAAGTAAATTTTGGGTTGTCACAGATGCTTGAATTCAAAATGGAAGGAAAGTGTAAGTTATGATATGATAAGCTATTCTGTGATTTCTTTAGATTTTAATCTGTATGTGCTGAATTTTAAGTGAAATTATGAATACTCTCTTTATTCACTTCTCTCAATGGTCAGAAGGTGTCAGATGGAATGCTGGGAAACTCTAGAACAATTCTAGTAACTCTAGAAGGGGAAGGGAGCAAGGTGGCTCTATAAGCACTCATAAAATACCCTTTGTCTTCTGTGATTTTGCGTCTAAGTTTGGCAATTGGAAAGCCCAATTAAGCAAATATAGTGGTAAAAGGACAATGTTTAAAAGTTAGATCTTCCAGTAATTGGGACCAAGGCACATTTGTCAGGTGTCTTCAGGGCTCCTTTGTTTTAAATACTGAGATGTAAAACAGCAGGGCTGTGGTATCTCATTTGGCAAAAGCAGTTTCACCCACCTGATTCAGCACCAACTTCTATTCTCAGCTTTCATGTTCATTAACTGGTGTGTTCCATCAAGGAACTGATCCAGCTTGTTAAGGAGTTTCCAGTTTTTTGCTGGAACAGTTCCCATGTTCAGTCCCTCGTCCCACAGGAGAGTTGTGCCAGCAGAGAATGAGAGGCAGCAGCAGGGCAGGAATGAGCAGTGAGGGGTTCAGGTGCACTGAAGAAATCAAATCTGGATGGAGCCAGATCACAGGACAGCAGCGGGAGAGGAGACAGGAATGGGTGGCTGGGAAAGGCAGGGAGAGCCTGGGGGACAGAGGATTTTGACAGCAGAGAGCCCAGGGACAGAGGAAATTGGGGGCTCCCTGTTTGAGGAGGTCTGCAGCAGTAAAGGAGAGAAAAATACAGCATGCAGAGGAGGCAGTAGATGGTAGGAAAAAATAAGTAAGGTTAGAGAGCTGCCCTCATGATAAGAACGGTTAATCAGGAGGACATTTTCTGGTCTGAAAGCTTCATGTGATTTACCTGAGATAAAAGCCTTGAAGTGTAGCAGCTGAGGAGGATATGCTTGGGGAATTCACAAAGAGGTTGGAGAAACTATTAGTTTGAACCATGACAGGGCCTTTTCATCATTTTCATTCCTGCCATAAGACACATTGAGGTAGTATATACACTTAGGAAACTAATTACTGTAAGCCTAGCAGGCCAGACCTAGATTACTTACTGAAAACAAATCTTCTGAAGGATCAAGGTATTAAGAGATTTCAAAATGCCAGTGAGTTATGATGCTTGTCAGTTTTCAATATCAAGTAATGATAAAACCAAGTGGCTGTAACAAATTATTTTGTGTCCAGTTGAATAGATAATGATGACTATCCATCCCAAACGTGCTGCTGTTTAAAGTTTAGTGACTGCACTAATAAACCTAAGCTGTATCAGCCAAGGTGCCAAGCTCAGTTTTGATTGTGCTGTGTGATAATTCACCTCTGTAGTCACTTTCATTTTCATGAAAGTGAAATTAATTAAAACTATGAATTCAGTTTTTCCAACATAAAAACCCTAATTCAGTATGGATTTGGGGACCATTTCAAAAATATTGGTTTTGTTGGAGAGCTGTTTTTTCTCCTGATGAAACCTTCTTGCCATGTCCAGGTGAAGGCTAAATCATACTGTACCAGGAAAGAAAGATTTGTTTAATTTGGGTAGGCAGATTCACAGTTCCTCAGAAGTAAGGATGAGGTCCACAGGGTGGGCTTAGTTATTCCCTGAAAGTGCAGGAAATTGTGCTGGCCTGTGTACAAATGGAAAAGGTGGCCCAACTTATTTATGATGGGTTTATGGCCATTATGAAAGGGAAGATCATAATCTCACTCTTCCTTTAACAGCATTACAGAAATCAGCATTAGACTGGGTCCTCTTTGAACCTGGCAAAGAAGAATGAGGGCCTTTAGGGCTTTATGGGTGTTGGGGTTGTTTTTTTCTTTCTCTTTTCTTAGTCTGTTGCCTTTGGCTGAAATGGAAAGGAGATGGTTGTTGGTAACACAAGAATATCCAGCATCTCTGCGTAGGTAAAGATGATAACATTATTGTTGTGTGCATCTTAGCCACAGTCCCTTTGGGAAAGAGATGTTCTCAAAGTCATTGAAGAAGAAGGAGTTTGAAATTATGTGTTTCCAGTGAAAGTCTTTTCACTGTGGAGAGTAATTTCAGGCATCAAGCAGTGGGGTTATTAGACTTACTTTTTTTCTGCAGTCACATTTTCCTCTGTATCATACTACAGTATTAAAAAAAGGAAAAAAAAAAGACAAGAAAGTGGTCTTGTATCATAGCAAGTGAACCAGTGAACCGTGGAAACATAAAAGGTACAGGAAATTTGTGTCTTCTTGTTTTTGAGATTGCTTAAGGGGAATGGGGATTTCTGTATTATTTTTATAATGGATCAAAACAGCAACAGCAAACTCCCTTCAGTCTTACTGATTTAAATTTAGGCAAGGGAGACAATCAGAATCAGTAAATAGAACCTGTTCCTTTGTTTGCTTTAATGAGAAACTTTAAGCTCACTTGATATACATGATCGTGGGTTTGGGCATGTGTCATTTATAATTATAGTGCAACTCTTCACAGGATGGCATCTTTCAATGTTCTAGTTTCAGACCTCTGCCTGTGAGTGTTATACTATGTACGTGTTTGCAGAAGGATCAGAGTATATGTTAAGACAGTTTCTAGACAGCCCAGATAGACACCAGGATAAACATAGCTGTGCTGGCCTAAGCAGATTTGCAAAACCATAAGCAGTGAAGCCTCCCTGTTTTGCCTTCTGAGTCTGGCAGGTCCATGTGTGTGAGGAGTCAGACATTCTGGCTCCTCTCAGGAGTAATTTCTGATACAGAAAGTGTCTGCTGTGCAGTGACTGAACAATATGCTGTTTAAAAATGTATAAAACCATAATTTATTTGGGAAAGCTAATCGTGACGTGGATTGCTGTACTAAATGTGGTCCATCTTACTCAGAATTTGACTTCTCATAGTAGCTTATGGTAGACACTGGGAACTGCAAAGTGGACACATGTAAAATAAAGTTTTCATACTCTTCTTCCTGAGGTCAGATTTTTAACTGCCTTACTTAGATATCAATGTAGAGGATGAGATAAAATTTTCTTTTTAGTGTTCTTTCCTATGATTGTAGTTCAGTACATCCTTCCTATACACGTAGAAGTGTCCAATCCCAAATGTCACAGGATAGACTCCTCTATGCACATCTGCAGTCCCTGATGGCAGGGAGTTTCACAGTGTAATTGTCACAGAGAAGGCATTTATTCAGTGTTTTCAATTCCACTGTCTTTCATTACCTTTCCTTTAACTCTTGCTTTATGATGTGTGTGGAATGGTGATGTCAGATCTATCTTCCCTGTCATTTTAGTTTGGAATATGCCCTTTTCGTGTCCTTTGTTATTTGTCTCTTTTCCAAGACAAACTGTTTAACTCTTGCAGTCTCTCTCTCTGTGATAGTTTCTCTATGCTTGTATTGCTTTTATTGTCCTCCTTTAGTGCAGCCTGTAGCATTCCAGAGAAGGAATTGGAATGGATTGCACATCATCCTCCACTCATACCTAGCACATCTTGATGTAACACCAGTCCGAGCAGAGGCTCTCACTGAGCCTCCTGTCTTAGAGCACTCATGTCCACACCGGTCAGGAGTGCAAGTAGTTTAAATTCTTTCCTTCCCCTTGCACTTCTGCCCATTGCCTACCCAGTATGGCAAAATTCCCCCAGACTTCTTCTCAGCTTTCCCTGAATTTAATTTGTTATTTGCAAATACTGCTGCTTTGTTGTTCACCTGCACTGTCATTAATAAATACATTGAACTTCAGATTGAATATGAAACCTTGGGGCATTTTACTGGTCAATACATTACACTTGTCATAAATGATTAGCTTGTGAAACTGTGATGCTTTTGGATCATTAATCCTTTTTAATATTTACCTTGTTACTGTGTTTTATTGACAGCAGGCAAATAACATTTTTGGGGCTATGCACATCTTTTGCTAAATAGAGAGAGAAAACTTGGGAACAGAAACTACTTACTAACCCTTTTTTTGTTAAATCCCTTTTATTTGTATCTATGTCATTAATTTAATCACAACAAAATAAATTGGGGTTTTGTGTGCTGAAGCCAGAGTGAAAATTTCCCTCAAATATGGCAAACATTCAAACTGAAACCATGTTTTATGACTGCACATTAACCCCGTTGCTCCCCTTTCCTTATAAAATACTGCTGATGGCATTAGATAACTCTAACTTCAGTGCAAGCTCTGAGCTTAGTTTTTTCACTTTATCCTGTTTGGAAGGTTAAGCCCAAATATGAGCCCAGAGGACCCTGTTCATCGCTGCTGGAATCTAATGAGTTCTAAGTAGGTTATGGGTCTCTTAAATTAGCAAACAGCTCCACAGCCTAACAATGCCACCTGTTCATAAAATGAATTCTTCTGAATCCTGAATTCTCCTGAAACTAGCACCTATCCACACACCTCATTCCTGACAGATGGAAACTGAGGGCTCCAACTCTCTAAAAATGCACTGAGGCAAAGACACTCTGTGTACAAACTGCCATAATGTCTTATGATCACCAGGAAGGATTTGTGTCTTTCTTACCCTTGAAAATTAAACTCCAACCTTTATTTGGCATGTGGAATCACAGGTGAAGCCTCATATGTAATAAAAAATTTCTGCATTTCTTTTGTGAAGATAAGGAGAATCCTCCTCCCTGATTGTATCCACACAGTGCAGACCCAACGTCCTTCCCGTGGCCTTGCCTTGCTCCAGAAAAGTCACTGTGCTTACCTTGGACTGTTACTCACACACACAAGTGCTGTGTACACTCACTGCCATTTCCAAGTGTAAATTCCCTACAGTGACATCAGGAAATAGAGTGGGGAGGGAAATGAAAGTACTGAATGTGAAGTGTTCATAGGGCATATGATAAAGGTGCCATTTGAAGAAGTGCTGCATGAGGGACCTTGTCTGTCTCTTCTTGTAAGGCAGAGAAAATAAGTAAACCTGTATTCTTATTGAAATGCAGCAGACTAGTGTTCCTGGATTATCTTTTCTACAATCAAGAGGAGAGGTGACCTGACAGGGTAAAGAAGAAATGCATTTAATTCTCTTCATGGAATTCACAGTCTCTTTAAAAAATAAGGAACATGCTCAGCCCCCTGATCCCTGGCATCCGAAGTGAACCCAAGCAGTTCTCTCTCAGCCTCTTGCCTCACCAACGAGGCTGCCTCTGAGTCTGGAGCCTGGCTGACACTGCAGAGCTCCACTGGCCACACGGGCCTGTGCTGCCATGGAGGCCTTGTCAGGACAGCTGTGGGCAGATGTGTCACTGCTAAGGCTTCATGGCTTTTCTGCCCTTTTGTTTTGTACTGAAATGCAAAACACATGAATGGAGACTCTTGTTAACAGTCCCCTAGTCACCTGCTGTGTCTTTTGCAAATCAAGTTGAAGAGGAAGGCATTTTGAAACTGGTTATTTCACTTATCTGTTCCTTAGTGACTATTATGAGGATAGCAATGTCTGAACTCTTCACATGTATAAGATTTCAATTTTTTTTCCTCTCAGAAAGGCTAGAGGAGCAATTACATGTCTTTGTTTTTCTGTGACTCAGTTTAATACTGAGAACTGGACTTAAAAACCTATGTAGATGATTGGTATCCTTTAGCTATTACCAGGTATCGCTTTCTAAGCAGGTTGAATAGGCTTTAATAATTATCCACCTATCCTTATCAATCATTCAACTTTAAGATACTGGTTTCTAATGATACCTTTTTCATGTTTGTTTTTCATCTTTTGGGATAGGTGAAGGTCGTGCTGCATGCAGAATTTTATACCTGGTGGCCACTCATTACATATCCCTTTTTAAGGCCAGTGAGTTTTCCACACTTGCTTAGTTTCTTTCTTATTGAGATAATGATGCATTCTGTTATGGCTCTCCTACCCCACAACAAACACTGTTTTGAACTGGATCATCAGCTGCAGTGAGCTCCATTCTAAATGAAAACTGCTTTCCAGGTGTTGAAAATCATTATCTCACTGCAGTGGAAACAGAGATAGAGGTAATTGGATTATATATGTAATGTGAAACCTAATAAACTGTGATGTAAATAGACAATTCCACACCTGAGAGTCATAAGGATTTAAGTGTAACCAGGACAGAAGCAGGGCAAGAAATTAATAAGCACATGAGAAGTGAATGAATGCTGAATAGCGTCTCACCTAAGATAAAAGAAGGCAGTACAGATTTTAATGGTGCCAGAAGGTTGCTTCTATCTCCTATCTCCAGGATGTCTTATCTGAAATCATTTGTGCCAAAAGATAGTGCATGGAGGACTTCTAGAACAGGGAAGGTTGTTCTGATTTTGCAGAACAAAACCAAGTCTAAGTGTTTAGTCTCAACTGTTTTATTTACTTAACAGCAAATGAACTTCTTCTCCCAGTTATTAGAATTGGATGATTAGGCTTTTGTAAAAGGACATCACAATATTCAGATGAAAAATGTGATGGGGGGCTTGGGGTTTTTTAAGGAAGATGTAGCCATTTTTTGTGTTTATGAATGTCCAGATTTTATTTTCTTGTGTTTGACCACACCAGCAAGTGCATAAAATTGTGGTTTAAAAAATGGCAGTGGGTTAAAAGATTACGGGTATAAAATAGTCCCAGTTCAGTTATCCCCAGCTTCTATCCAATCTATGTGATTTCATAAACTCTTCATATGAAGTGGGATCAGACTGAAATAACGAAATATTGGGTTGAAATAATGAAAATAATAAGGATTACCTACAGCCTGGGAGTGCTTATAAGCAGTAAGTAACATTAATGTCAATATCCCCTCGGGCAGGTGAAAATGGAATTGTAAGTGGTGTGATGAGAGTTCTGTATTGCTAATAAATTCATGTCAAGGTGTACTCATGCCTCTGACTATGAAATACAATTTATATGTGTATTTATCAGTGGCTTCATATACAATTCATCTTTCTCAAAAGCAAGGGAAAATTTTAACAAGATTTTGTAAAAAGTGATCAGAGCAAGGGTGAATCTTGAAGAAAGCAGATAGGAAGTTATCTCTTCAGCAGTATTCAGCAAGTGATTTTTTTCTTCCTTAATGCTATATACCTGACATTCAGTTTGTGATGCAGTGTGTGAGTTGCATGGATATGCTGCGAGGGCAGTGTTTGATCTGGGATCAGATGGCTTTAGCACCCACATCATTGCTGGGTGCTCTGCATTCATGGTTCATGCTGGAGTTACTGGGTGATGTTGCTGACAGGGATGGTATGAAGTGGTGCTTCAGTTCCTCCTCTCTCTTTTCTCCTTTCCTCTCACCCTCATTTTGAATCCTCTTGGTGAACTGAATCTGCAGAAGAGGGGAGAAGTCAATCCAGTGTGTCTGATGAGTGCAGGCAGCTCCACAGTGACACTGGGATGTCTTCACGTTCTGTAATGGTGAAGTGTCAGGATCCAGATCAGAAAAATCCTTTTTCTTGACTCACTCTGATGTTCCCTTTCAAAATATGACACATGAAAATGCAGTTTTTGTTTCTAAAGTTCTCCAAGGCAAGAGGAAATATGTAAAAATAGAGGATAGGTACTTGTGATTTTTGCTCTGCTGCACATTTAGGCCCATGCAGATGAGCTTATATCTGTGCAACTGTATCCCTGGACTGGTTTCAATGAACATAGCTCTAGGGAATCAATGCATCAGTATTTTTATCAACTGGGATTTTTTTTCATAAGCCAAGTGATATTAAGCTCAGGACTATAGAACAGCTGCGAATACATCTTGAATTATACAAAATAGGCATTAGTGCAAATACGTACTCTAAAAATAGTCATCCTCATAGTTTCTAATATTACAAATACTTTTATTTATTTATTAAGAGTTACTGATGCTTTCAGAGCCTGTCCAGGGCACACCATTTCAGTGTCTTTCATTAAGTCCTGCTGCACCACTTCTTTTAAGCATGGGAAAAAAGGCCAAAAAAAATCATAAACCATAATGATTTTCCATCAGAATGGGCCATGTGGGATTATAAACAGAGCACCTGCAGTGAATGCATCACATCTTGTGTACCAGGGAAAGGACTTTTTTACTTTTCCACATTTTTCAAGGAAAAGTCGTATTTAAAATTCAGCACAGCCTTTCCCAAAGTCTGTACTAATAGAAATGTTGAGCTGTGTTTAACAGCTCAGCTGCACTTGTAAAACTTCAGCTCTGCCTAAGCAGGTGCTGCAGGAATCCCCAAACCTGGACACTGCAGAACAAAATGGATTTTACCTCACCCAACACTCACCACAGGGCAACACCCCGGGCACGGCCACCTGAGGGTGGCACAGGGGCTGTGTTTGTCCAAATGCTGATTCCTGAGGGTGGCACAGGGGCTGTGTTTGTCCAAATGCTGATTCCTGAGGGTGGCACAGGGGCTGTGTTTGTCCAAATGCTGACTCTGGCTGGTGTTGGTCACTCACTCACCTGAGAACAAGGGGCTTATTCTGCTTTGGGCTGTGTTAAATTCTGGTCTTCCCTCACACTTCCCTCTTACACTGAGAGAGTGTAAGAGCATGGCTCACCAAAGAGAGCAGCTGACAGCTGCTATTTTAATGTCTTCACTATGACTTTTATCTACCACTGTGACATCTTCATCATGTATTCATTGTTTAGAGATTTCTCAGTTTGTAGAAAACTTCTTGTCATATGAGAGATGATATTCAAGGGTCTCTAGCCATCCCCAGGAGCCTGCTGGGAGCAGTGAGTATTCCACATCTGCTTTCAGAGGAGGGAAAATGCCTCACCCATACCAAGCCATTGTTGCTGTGGCACAGCAGTCAGTGAGATAAGATAATTATGAAGAATTAACAGAGTGCATGCAAAATTAATTGTAGTTCACAGACGGGAAGAGAATTCAGCAAACTATTCAGAGTATTAATTTTGAGCCAATCCTGTCACAACTGTGGAGAGAGAAAATGCTAATCAAATGTGAATATGTCAAAAAGATTTATAAAGAAGAAATGATCAATTGAAGACAGTCAATATCCAAATAATAAATATTCTATTCAAATATCACAGATCTGTTAAGCAGTTTTGTTTCTGGGTGCATACATGGATATAAAAATTTCAAAAGTAAGGTAAAATCTGGAAGCAAGTTCTTGTGAAATTACCAATTCCCTCAAAATCTCCAGAACTTGTTGACTGTAAAATTCAATTTTATTATGTAAATATAATAAAAAATTCAGTCTAGAAATCTTTTCATGAGATTGCACAGTATATATAGAGGATGCTTGCTTATGGATGTAATAATACCCACACACTGAAAGCCTCACAATGAATGGGCCTCAGAACTTGTGCTGAATTTTGGCCCATTAACAGTTGTCATTCCAGATGTACTGTAACATTAGGAGCTCCTGCCAAGCCAGAAATTTGGGTAAAAACAG
Source organism: Polioptila caerulea (assembly GCA_013397295.1). Lineage (NCBI taxonomy): Eukaryota > Metazoa > Chordata > Aves > Passeriformes > Certhiidae > Polioptila > Polioptila caerulea. The sequence continues at coordinate 566,373 of VYXF01011622.1, forward strand.
ACACTATTCTGTCCAAACAGAAACCTCTGTTACTTTGGAAAAAAAATATATATATAAAGATTTAGAATAGAAATTCTTGGCTTTGTACTTTCAAAGAGAGAATATCTTGATTTACATTGTAAAGGTTAAAATTGTGTAAAATTAGTGCTTTTTGAACAATCTCAACTACTTTGTTGTTAATACATTTTATATGGAGGTAAAACAAATACTCCATTGGCTAGGAAACCTGCTTGCTCTTTCTACTCCAGTGTGAATCTGGTGCCACATGGGAATCCTTCGTTTCAATTAATTATCATACTTGAGAGTATTTTGTAGATCAGTACAATGATATTTGCTCCCTTTAGCAAGAAGAAATTGTCAGATGCTCAGGAACTGGCAAATATTTAATTGAATCTTGAAATTTTCACTAGGATAGAATTTTCTATAACCACACAAAGGGGCTATTACAATTAATTAGATGGCCACTACCTTGGGCCAGTAAGTGTGATCTTTGGATTCTGTAATGTTTATATAAACTTTATTTTGCATAATGCACTGACTTACAAGTCTGTGTAATGAACAGAGAAAACCCTTTGAGACAGTTGAGACTTTTGGCCTCACTTCTTTGACTTTTCTTTTTTTTGCACAATTTCAGTTCTCTTTTAAATAGCACCTATTTGCATGCAGCACCTCAAGTAAGTCATTTGACAAACTAGTAAAATATCTTTAAATGGGTTAATCACATTTGAGAAATTGAGCTTGAATTATGTTGGCATGTAATATTGAATATGTAACAGAGGAGAGTAAAAATCCATATTGTACATGTAAATGAATAAAGCACAGAAGGGAGAAGGACATTGAAGAACAGTTTTGAAATATCCATTGATTTGTGATTTTGGTGATAACTAACAAATTGTCTAAAACACTTCATATAAAGACCAACAAAACTGAGCAGAGGTGATTTTTAGTCTGCTTAGCATACATAGTCCAAGAATTATTGCAAATCCTTTGGTAAATTCATCTTTTCATGTCTTGCCACTTGACAGTGTTCTCTAGTTATATTCCTACTTTACCAGATGGAATAAGACTATGGGAATAACTGTTGGATTATTCTATGTCCTGTGGATAATCAGAGAATGATACATATGAAAATATTCCTTCATTGAGATGAAGAACAGAGAATGTTTTAAGGAAACCCTCATGGATGTGCTACCACCTTCCTGCACTGCTCTAGAAAAGTGACTGTGGTACAGGAAGGATGATATGCAGAGCACCTTAAGAAAGGAACTTTTTGATCAGCATTTCAGAGCTGATGCTCCTCGAGCAGTCATGTTCAGGTGTGCAGGGTGCATCCCTGAGCTGCAGCAGAGAGAGATTCCCTTCTCTTTTCTGCAAGTTGTAAAGGCTGAATACTCTCGAAAACATCTGATACCACAGTGCCTCATGCCTCAGGAAAGAGAAACAGAAGAGCCTAGTGCTAGACTCTGAAAATAAAATTATTTATAAGGAAGATTGAGGACAAATTTTCTCCAGGTTTTTTAGCATAAATCATTCTGCTGAATTTAGCTTAGTGATGCTGGCACAATTCCTTAGCGTCTTTCAGCTGCTCTGTAGCCTTTTCTGAATTTTGTTCAGCTGAACTATTTTCAAGTATTGTTTTGAGAGAGGTCTTAATCTAGCAGAAGGGGAAATAAAGGCATCTGCCTAGATTTTTCAACTAACCATGGCCAAGAAAGTCATTAAAGCAAATTAAAAACCAAACATGGTTTTCTCACTTCTTTACTAAATGCCACAGTTATTCATCTCTGAAAATGGACAAACACAATCTCAGTCAAGCTGTCATTATGGAGAGGAATGGAGAAGTTATAATTTGAATGCTAATCAAATTCTTATTTATCAGTCTCAGCTGTGCTGGTTTGGTAGGCATATGCCAACACACTTAACAAACATTTTGTTTTCCAAAGAGCAAAGTCTATGTTTGCTTGTCTTCTCTATAAGTGATTTTTAATACACACTATTAATAAAAGACAAAATAGAATACAATAACATGAAAATATTGGTGTCGGTGAGGGCACATCCTCTGAGACAATATTGATAGAATAGCTGTATTACATCTGAATAGAAAAGATTTGATGGTAAAATTACTTTGTTATGGAGAGGACTGCACATTTTTGACATTTGCCCGAGGTACCTGATGACAGAAAAAGAATGATAGCAAGGATAAGTAAGACAAAAGTTTAATAAATTCCTTCAAGATGCATAAAAATGCTTTGAAACTAGACTGTTTTGTTGCTTTATTTTTTGTTGTGGCACTACAAATACCATCTGAATATCTGAAACCACTGGACATATATTATATCTAGTACTCTTGAGATTCCCATGTCCATCTTGTTTTCCAGTGAAGTTCCCATAAAACACTGTCTTTAGCTTTTGCTGTGCTTTAATTCAGTCTGTTACTCTGTTACTTAAACTGAGATGATTTTGACTTTCTTCTCATTAAAGGTAGTTGTGATATGTCATTTGAAACTGCAACGTCTTTCNTACCATCTGAATATCTGAAACCACTGGACATATATTATATCTAGTACTCTTGAGATTCCCATGTCCATCTTGTTTTCCAGTGAAGTTCCCATAAAACACTGTCTTTAGCTTTTGCTGTGCTTTAATTCAGTCTGTTACTCTGTTACTTAAACTGAGATGGTTTTGACTTTCTTCTCATTAAAGGTTGTTGTGATATGTCATTTGAAACTGCAACATGTCTTTCATTTGGTGAGCTTCTTAATGAAAAAGGGAGAAATTCCAGAGGAAGAGGGACAGTGATCAGAGCAGAGCTGGGGCTGCTTTTAGCTCTGTGGTGTGGTGCTGCTGCTTGTTTCCTTGTCCTGTTGCCCCAGCAAGGGTGGGCTGCTCAAGTCTCCACAGATACAAGGTGTTAAGGATGGGTTAGCAAAGCAGAGCACACTGGCAGCTGATGTGATTTGGCAGCTGATGTGTGACAGAAATCAGAACTCTTTCCCCCATCTCTGCTGTTGCTGTGTCGCTGCCAGAGTGGGGTGATCCAAGTCCTGGGCTCCAGCTTTGTCCTGTACACACAGTTATGGAGTGTGTTCAGCACCCCTGCACCTCAGGAGCACCAAGCTCTGTGTTTTGAGTAATAAACACGTGATAACAGCAGCTCGTGTTCATTGCTTGGTATCCTTGAAGACAATCCTTGTTTCTGAGTGCAGAGCCCACATAAGCATGGGCCAGCCAGACCCATGTACAGCTGAAGCACTGCTGCCTGCATATTTTAGGTGTTGATATTTTGGCTCCAAGAGGAGCTGTGTGTGAGCTGGAACAGCAGACTAATAAGAGTAACACAGCCAGCCCAAGGAAGCTGTGGCTGCCCCATCCCTGGAAGTGTTCACAGCCAGTTTGGATGAGGATTTGAGCAATGTGGTAAAGCAGAAGGTGTTGCTGCCCATGGCAGGGGATTGAAATGAGAGGATCTTTAGGGTCCCTCCCAACCGTTCTCCAGTTCTGTGATGGCAGCCCTGTGTCTCCTGTTAGAAAATATTATTAGTCAATTTGTTCAAAGGCTTTACTGATGCTAGCATTCAATACTTCTAAAACCTCCCTCTGTTGTTAATATAATTGACTTATTTTTTAAATACTTACTTGCTTTTAGCAAATACATTAAACAACTTTTCTAACGACCATTTTGCTATCTCAGATCTTGCTGAGGATAGGCTGCCTTTTATCTTTGACTTTCAAGAAATAACCTTACTCTAAAACTTCTCCATATTCAAAGTATGGATTTAAAGTGGTGAATTCAGGACATGGCCTGTGTGTATAGGTGGCTTTAATAACTATAGAGCAATGCTTACTTTGCTGGGCAAACCCCTTCAGGGAGTTTATGGGTCACCAATACTGGATATTTAGGAGTAAAGAAAGCATTGATTTTGTGCCATAGTTGATGTTTGCCTTGCTTTTGGAGCTTTAGCCTACCCAAGTACAATGAATGAAGGAATTTAATGCCTTTGGTTCTAGCAGGAATTAATGTTAACGTTTACAAGTTGAGTTTCTTACGTGATATTCCCATTGACTTACACAGAGAAATCAGAATGATTTACAGTCACTGCTGGACTTTAGAATGATTCCCAGAAGTCTGAGCCCAGTAGTACTTCAATAAGCCACTGTAATAAGATATTTTATTGTTATGGCTTTGAATGTCCTGCAGTGTACGGTAATTCAGATATAAAATGATTAGAGGCAATTAAAGACCATTATAGTAAGGATTACTTTGTGCTAATGACAGACTGTTTGACTGGAGGAAAAATACTTCTAAAGTCATTCAGGGAACATGATACCTACTGAAGGAGGGAAAAGGAGCATGTCTGAGATTGGAGTGGGAAGAAGCCTAAGAAGCCTAAACAGATCAGGACTTTTTCTTTCACCATATTCTCCTTTTCTTTAAGTATCCCCCAAATTCCAATATATCTTATAAATAAACATTTTGCTCATTAAAGATATTAATTAAACTAAAATAATAATATACAACTTCATGAAAGGGTATTTCTCAACATAAAATAAGAAGATACAATATTTTGGTTTTAGCTGCTGATTTTTTATAGAAGTGTTTTATTAAATGTATTAAAATCAATAATGCTAATTTTCCAACTCTGTCAGAAAAATGTTTTTAGTAAAATAGATATTTTATTTACTTTTTAAAAAAATTCAGCAACCCTCAAGTGTCTGTCAGGAGAGAAGACATTCAGCTTAGACTACTTGAAAAATATATATAATAGATATTCTAAGTCTTGAACAATTAGGATTACCATAGTCACTTCTAATTTACATTATGTTTCAGAAAAATCCATTATATTGGTGATGTGACATCTGCCCTTGTGTGGAAGAAACACTCTAAAATCCTGAAATTCTAAAGTACCCTCTGACCTTTACTACAATTTTCTCCAAAAGCAGAGTGACACAAGAGCTGGCTAAACCTGAGAAGCTTGTTATAAATTTCATAAACTGTTATTTCAATTTATGCACAATTGTGAATAAGACTTGCTTACTGAGTTGCAGAAAGACTGATAGAGTTACCTCACTGCTGTTTCTTCCCCAAGAGCCCCAAAAAAGTACAGATTGTGCCCAGTATCTGAAAGCCTCCTTTCAGTCCACTTCAAATTCTTATTGTGCTCACTGCTGGTCACTGCACTGCTTGTAACTCATTCTTGCCTCTTTCTTATTTGAAGAGAAGCTTTTATAGAAATAAAAAGCCATGAAAAGAGGTAAAATGGGTAAAAATGTCTTTAGGTACAACTGTGCCTGTAAGATATTCCATGTCAGGCAGTTGTCCTTCTGAGATCCATAGCTCTGTCTCTCACAGCAGATTACTCTGCAAGAATCCACTCATAAAGTTCTCCAAGTAAGTGATTTTCTCTTTTATAGGTAAACATGAAAATAAATGGTTTTACAAATATCCAGCAGGAGAGTTGTACAAATGTTAGCGCGTCCAACTGCTTTAATGCATCACCATTGAAAAGAATTCAGCTTTACCAAGCTGAGTGCAAACAGCATTGCCAGACCCTCACCCACAGTGATGTTAGAGGAAAATACAGCTTTTAACACATAAATATTGAAAACTAAGGAAAAATATTTGTGAGTCTATGAAGAATGCAAATGCTAACATAGTTTTTATGTGAAGCATAATGACAAGCATATAACTTAAATATTGGTCTTTATATGAAAATAAGCAATTTTGTATGTGAATTCTTTCTAGCTGTCTTAAAATTAGTGATTATTTATCCTCTGAGAAGTTTTTAAATCAAAAATTATAAAATTTAATCCCTGCAAATGGGCTGTAATTGCAAATTTTAGCAATACTTGTGAAGAAAACCTAAGTATGGAATTCTCTCTGGGTTCTTTTTACAATCTCAAAAGTAAGAACTCTGATTTACAACACTGTCTGTTATGTGAATGGCTGATTCCTACGGTATAAAATCCTTTCTGTATCCATATTTTCTAAGCTGAAAGACCTTGACAGAGAGTGGTAAAATTATGGCCTTACAGAAACTGTAATTTAGTTGTATAATTTAGTTTTATAATTCCTGCAGTGCAGGAAATGTTACTGAACTTGTAAACATAAGTAAGAAAGTTGTGTGCATTAAAAACATAAAGCAGTCGAGAATATTTCCTAGACTTCTTAGTGATGCTCCATTTATCTAATTTTGTGCACTTCTGCAGAAGGTATATCTGCTGCAAAGTCCTGTACATCCTCATATCTATCCAGAATTTACCATGATCTCCTGGAAAGGAACAACAGAGTCACTATTTAAGGATCTAAGCACAATAAAACTTACACTGAGGTGAAAAGAATCAGTTTTTACTAGTTTTACAGATGAAAGGAAGTGAAGAATTATCTTATTGAGTTAAAAGGCAGCACAGGTAAACCATTTGAATTGCCACTATGTCAACCACAAAAGCTCTGTCTTTAGATCCTGATATCAGTATCCAATTCCTACAGTGATTCTTCAGGCAATCACTGTTCTCAGAAATTCCTTCCTTTTTTTTTTTT